>OY987273.1:17334643-17447143 GCA_963920665.1 Straminergon stramineum
ATTCTAAGAGAATTTCTAATGCGATTTTATTTTTGAAATTTGGTACAATTCATGCTCATTTCTAAGAGTTCTTAGCAATGAACAAAAAGAACATTGCACTTTACAAATTTGTAAAGAGAAAAGTCATTTATTTTTGTAATTCATTTTTGAGTGCTGCAATAGAATTTCAAAGGATTTTTTTAATAAATATACAAAGAACCGGTACTCAAAATAACAAATTAATTACAATTTCGGGCTTAGGAAAATATTGGACACACATACATTTTGTAACCCATTCATTTAGAGCTTAATTTCCTATTTTCCTTTGTTCATTTTATGAAAACAATGCAATGAAAAAAAAATTGAGGGTCTAAATTGGAAACCCAAAGGCTTCTAAAAATCCAAGTGCCATAAAGTCCTAAACCTTTTTGAAAAAACACTAAAATTGAATCACTCTCATTTGTGATGAATTTACTAATTACATCTCTTCATAGTTGATTCATTATAAGTATACACACTAAAACAATAAAACCACAATTGCTTTAACCCCTAAAGGACCATTGTTCCCTCAAGGGACAAAATGGATTTCGGGCAGGTTTCTATGGCTTCAATTTTTAGTCAAACTTTTTGAAACTTTCTCATAAGATAGAAAAACTGATAAGCTTCGTGGGAATATAATTTTTATTTCAATCGGTGCCCGGGAGCAAAAGTTATGCCATCTTAAACATAATTTTCATGTCACCAGGCAGAAAAATAAATCCACAAAAAATTGAAATCTAATTTAAAATTTCTTTTTTCTTATAGATTATATTTTTGTCTACATGTGAAGCTTTGATTCATTCCATTTGGATTAGTAATGTGAAAGTTATGAACAATATTGTTTTTCGGGCAATATGAGCATCTTCTTGAAAAAATAACTTATAGGATTCATTTCTGAATGCAATTTTCACAATTTTTCAAAAAAAATTGTTTGACAAAGTTAAATTTGTTTGCTAAAACAATCTCACCATTGGAATTATTGAGTTTCAATCCTATCTTAGAGCTATTAATGATTTAGTTTTTCATGTAATCTTGGACCTACTTCTACTTAACAATTTTTTCGAAAATGAAAGTCAAGAGTTTTTCTTTAGAAATTTTTTTCCTAGAACATCAACTCAATTCTTCAACATAAAAAATTTTAAATTCATAGTCCATAGTGCAAAAAATTTCAACAAAAGGTGGTCAAAGTCATTTGAAATTGCAGGCCAGTGTTCAAAAAAACTTTTTTTTCCAACTTTGAATGCTATATCTCTCAATCTATGCGGTCAAAATTCATGAAATTTTTACCACATGTTCTGAGACAAATAAAGTACAAGATCCAATAGTTAGATTTTTTTTAACTATTTTTGGGGGATTTTATAGGTGAACGCAACAGAAATGGCAGTTTTGAGTGGGTTTTGACAGAAAAATGGCCTTGGTCCTTTAGGGGTTAACGGGTCATCATCATAATTCAAATATCAATGGAATTGTTGGAACACAACTTCTAAGAAGGTCCAAGTAATTCCATATCATAAATGAAATGGTCTTCTTCCAAGACTTATTCCAAATGAAATAGAACGGGCTCAAAAACTTTTGCACCCACACATCATACATAATGCAATTTGTCATACAAGCTTGTCAACTAAATAACCATCTACATTCAAGAAGAAATATTGCACTTTGCACTCAAACAAGAGATATTTTTGATTTGTCAAAAATTGATACTCATTCAAAAACAATTCAAATACATGGAAAAATTCAAAATGTATGTCCAATTTCACATATATTGACATACTCTAGGGGTGCATATATACTAAGCAATCTACATGCATAAATCCAAAGTTCTACATTTATTAAATATTTATAAAACTCTATATAGTGCACTCTTGCACTATATTACTAATATGAATGTCGGAAGTGTTCATCCGGCATAGGCCAATTGAATTGGCTAGTGAACTGATTGATGATGTGGGCCAAACCACCTCGATAACCATCACCTCTTTGACAAAGCCGGTCCAAGTATTGGTGAAACACAATTCCCAATTGGTGGTGGCTAAACATGGCCATTGCATTTGTTTCCCGTTGCAATTTGTTGTAGTTCTTTGACATGCATTGTTTATTGATCCTTTGAGCTATTTTACCAATCGCATAATCCTCCGATGCACGTGATAAATGTGGAATGATTTCTACATTTGCATCTCTTCTATGCAAATATGCAATGCTTGGATCCACCCACCACCTCCTTGTTAAAGCTTCGTTCACTTCACTTGCAGATGTGAACATATACAAGGATTTCATTGGTTCGGTAGCTACATTAGTCATGCCCCAATCGCAAATTCCAATGTAGACATGTGATTCATCATCAGGAAAATGAAACATGATGTTGTCTGGAGAAATATCATTGTGTAGATGTCCAGACACAAGTACCGCATTCATGATATGCACCAATGCCCAAGAAAGCTTGGTGCGCTTCTTCCGAAATCGAGCGAGATGAAAAGCTTTAGTCACATCGGACTCTGTTGGGTTCGAATACTATAACCGAACATGTATGTTGTCTGGATAATCGTTATCCAGGTTCAACATTTGCCGAAGTGTTCCGCCATTCCACCAATACGAGTACCCTTCACCTGTTCTTGCATGAACTGCAACAAACTATATGACTCCTGAATGTGGAATCCTCACTGCCATTGATTCATTCTTATGTTCCAACTTTGCAAGCTGAGGTTGCGTACCATGGTGGTTGGATATCTTTGCTGCGAACTCCCAAGATGGAGCTATCCCTCGACATCCTTCAATTCTCACCCTCCGAATCATTGCATATCCTCCCTTCATGATTAAGTCATCTTGGGGAATCACCCGTGTGGTGTCTGGAAGCGCTATAAGATGACGTCTATCCATATCCAATTGAGCAAGACCCTCATCGCTAGTCTACCAACCCAATGACCCTCGTCTATTACGCCTCTTTGCAAATGGGGCGCAACGCCCAATAAACAATTGAGCTTTGAGAATGACTTGCTCAAAGGCTTCATCATTTGCACGATATTGTTTCCCGAATTTTCCAAGAACCACATCAGCGTTCCACAATGCATCATGCACCTTGTTCTCCAAACATTTGTTGAAACCCCTCTTCTCCGTCTCATGTTGCCATTGCGGAATGTATAAGGCATCCAACATTCTTTGCGTCATGTCTACCTTGAATTTGGATGAACACTCCTCTCTGTATCTTACATATTTTGTGTCAAGAGACATAGTGGTTTCCAATTCATAGAATTTTGCAATGCATTCGGTCATGAATGCTTTGCATGCATCGGATGGAATTTCCTTACTTTCCACCTCTTGTACCACTTGTTTTCCCTTCGCCGCCTTCTTCGATCTTGGCATCGTGATAAATTTTTAATACCCGAAATTTGTAACTAAAACTTTGAAGTTCGCTACAAAAAATGGCAATAGTGGGGCCCCCAAATAAGACTTCCGCCTTCCCAAGGAGAGGAACCAATGGAGGACAAACCACAAAGCTCTCCACTCCACACTTGCAAAACGCAAGGGGCAAGGCAAAAGTGATTGCGGACGGCTCGTCCCCATCCGCCTTGTCGCGACCATCCGATCGTGCGGACGGCCTGTTGTCCACCTCGTCGTGGCTGTCTGATTGTCCGCCTCGTCGCAGCCGTCCGATCATTCGGCCGCACTCCGACCGCCTCGAGATGGTCGTCCGCCTTGTCATGGCTGTCTGATTCCGGGGACGGTCTTCCGTCCGCCCCGAGCCAACCGTCTGACTGTGCGGACGGTCATCCGTCTGCCTCGAGCCGGCCGTCCGATCAGCAGGACGATCGGCGTCCACCAGATGCCCAGATCCGACGACCGGCTTGTCGCGGATGTCGCGACCTTGTCCGATCAGACGGACGGCAGGCTGTTTGCACGATCAGACGGTGTGGATGGCGTGGATGCGGCAGCCCATCCGGCGACGGCAGACGCATGAAACGAGGCTGACAAAAGAGATGAATTGCACGATCAGAGATTTTAATTTCTCTTGAACATCTCTAAGTCAAACATAGGTATCATATTCAACATTTTAGTTTCAAACTGAAGTAAGAATCAAGTAAATCATCTATCATGGAAATGAAAAAAAATTATAGAGGAATAGTCGGTGACGTTTGCTTGTTTGAAATACTCACCGTTGAGATTCTCATGTTTACATAGTTTTATCTTAAAATTATTAATGTTCTAGTATCTATCTTGAATATACTCAACTTATCAATTCTCTTATGAATAAAAACTAAACATCTTTTGGGGGAATTTTTCTTCCTACATTCTCATGCTCTCATCTAAATTCTTCAAGTCTTCAACATACAAAATTATAAAATCATACTCACAAGTGGAAATACTTATTGTTTCAATAATTAGAAGCCAAAAATCTAATCAAGCAAATAAAAAAATCATTTGTTTTAGTCACCTTGAATGCAAATAGCCAAATATCTTACAATCTATGTGGGTTAAGTTTTTGAAATTACTTCTACACATTCATAAATTGCTATAGTACAAAATCGTACAATCCAACATGCCAAAAATATTGTTCCTACATTTTCTAGTTTTTTGTAATTGAAATGGCAATTCAAAATCACTAAATTGTCTTTGATGGAAAAAAGCCTTCGGACTTCTAGGGTTTAGGGTTCAATTTCTAATAGCAAATGAAACTAAAATGGTGGTTCTCACTATTCTACAAACCTCTATTGTATATTTGGGACATCCTTTGCATTTGCAATTCACCTATTCACATTGAATGATTGAAATGAGAAAATTATAGAAAGTGGTTCAATACATTTTCCATTTTCACAAATACCCATTAACCCATAGTTATACATCAATGGTATTAAATCCTACAAATTACGTGACAGAAATATTGCTTTATTAAAATATAAAAATACAATGTATTTGTATCAAAATCACAAAAATGTGATTACAACTCATCAAGAGCATTGTGCTATACTTGCCGCACTCTACCGTCTATGTACATTACAATGAGTGAACCATACAGTAAAACAAACATAAGATGACTAGAATACCATACTCTACTTAACTACTTTACTCAGAATCCGAATCCGAATTCGAATCCTTCTTGTCATTTGGGCCTGAAGGATGTACCCCAATATATGGTCCACCCCCATAGTTGTAACCATATCCACTTGATGCACCTCCTTGTCCATATTCATTTCCATAAGAAGGACCTCCAAAGGTTGGAGGAGGAATTGGAGCACTTTCACTTGATCCGCCATAATAAGGGCCTCCTTGATGCCCATATGAACCATGTGTAGTCGATCCAGAGTAGTATTGAGAGCCTCCTTGGCTAGAACCACCATACTGACCATAGTGTGTCAGTCCATGGCTTCCTCCTATACTTTGAGAGCCAACTTGGGGGGCATTACCATAATCTGAACCACTTGTCCCATCTCATGATCCACGTGCATTATAGTCATGGTAGTAGGACCCATCATGTTGCCGACCCCAGTCTTCCACGCTTCGACGCATGGCCTCTTGTATTTGTTGTTGGTACTCAATGTCTTCCTGATCTTCTTGACGTTCATGTCTCTCACCAAATGTCACGGGTGTTGGATCATCATCATCTTCATCTTCATTTGACCAATCGTCTTCAACATCCTTCAAGACAAACGAAGGAAGTCCTCCATAGCCTCGATTGAACCACTCCAGCATGCAATCGCTTGGTCCAACCTAGTTAGAAGGAATTATGGCTTCCTCGCAAGTCAAATTCCTGACATTGCGCCCTGCAACCATGCGCCAATCTACTTCTTTATGGAGTACTATCTCCGCCCAAATCATAGCCATGTTTGAATAGTTCATGACGTTTGGTTTGGAGCTTGGTAAACCTGATGTAGATGTTATCTCCTCGTAGCGGCGAACAAAGTGTTCGCTCTTATATGTGGACATTTGTCCCTCCCAACGATGAACTTGCACCTCTACGCGATCATGTGGCCATATTTTGGAGAGGTGCGTCATTTTGACGTACTTCTTGCATGTTGTGCAATCCAATATTTTCTTGGGCTCCTTTTCCCATCCCTTCTCCGCAATGCAAGTTACGTCTTCCAAATCTCTCCAATTGATCTCTTGGGATTTCCCCTTCTTACTTCCTCCACCACTTCCGTGTGATATGATAACCTCCAAACCTCAATTAATAATGAACCGAAAGGATTAAAAAGTATAAATCCAATTTCCGCTCGCTTTGGCCTAATGTACCAAATGAAAAGTAAAAATTTGGATTAAAACAAATTCCACCTACTATTACTGACAACCAAATCAACCGTAAACTTGAACACCTTGAGTTTTTGACAACCCAATCAACTCAAACACGGTTCAAGTAATTAAAAACACTAAATAAAGTTCATAAAATTAAAGACTTATAAGTTGGGGCAACCCCCTAATCCCTCAAACCAATATGTGATAAAAAAAAGTTAATACGAACACAACCGTTCACGCACTAAGCCAGAAGGGGCGCGCAAATTCCCGAAGGCACCGGATCACCCACTCTAGAAGGGAAACGATTGTGAAGAAATGAGCTATCCGCGCCGCCATTTATGCGGTCGGCGCTTTAGGGTATGCGGACGCTGCCGACGGCATCAAACAGCACGAAGGCAGACGGGCAAATCGGGCGGTCCGAAATTGCGGTCCCCTAGATCACACGGTCACCGACAAGAAGCGGACGGAGCAGCGCGGACGGGAAATGCGGACGGACTCCCGACAGCCGGATGGAAAATGCGGACGGGGATTGCGGACGCGCGGACGGGTGGGCGGACGGGTGGGCAGACGGGCGGGTGGACGGAGAGGAAGGGCAGAGGGCAGAGGTGGGCGAGACTGTGGGAGGGAGGTTGTTTTTCAATTTCGGAATCCTTACTTGGGCGGATGGGCGGATAGCTGGTCGGGCGGACGGGCGGTCGGCCGGACAGAGAGAATCGTGGGAGGGGAGGGGAGAGCTGGGCGGGAGGGAGGGAGAGAGGGAGGAGTTTTTCAATTTCTGAATTGGGGGACGAGCGGATGGGCGGGAGAGGTGTTTTGAACTATGTGGAGATGGATGGACGGATGGTTTAGCGAGAGAGCTTGCATTATATGGTGAATTAAGAAAAGTAGAGAAATTATTTGTAATATGTTATGTCATGAGGTTTTAAATTGATACAACTATCAAAAGTGACATCCCAAAGTCTCTTGTTTGAAAAATCATTTGACTTGTAAATCAAGAATTCAAATAAGTGTGTAAAGAAATTTTGTTGTACATTGGTGCTTTTGTACAAGTTTGTGATGTCAACAATACTTTTTGACTAATAGAAAAAGAAATTCGATGTTAAGATCGTAACAAAAGCCTTCGTGGTTCAATTTATAATATTTATTATTCTTTTTCATGCCTTTCAAGGAAAACAATGAATCCCTAAACTCCCAAAGGCCCTACACAGCTACACTCTTATACGAGACTCTTTTGATATGTGATCTCAATTAAATGATTTATTTCTAAATTTTTGGTTCAAGATTCTTCACTCAAGAGTTAAATTTTTCAACACGAGATATTGTAAAATGAAATTCATTAATGTAAAAAATCTAAAGTGAAGAAAATGAGAAGCCCAACAATCTAGTATAGCAAGATGGAAGAAAAGATTTCTTGGGCTTACTTTAAATGCAAATACCACGCGCAATGTATGTACTCAAAGTTTTTCAAGATGACAAGATAACTCAATTAACTTTTATACTAGTCTAGTATAAATTCCTATGGTTAAATATGCCCAAAAATCACTTTTAAAGATTTTTGTCTCTTTGCATTCGAAATGGCAGTTTTGAGTGATATTTGATGGGAAAGAAAGCATGAAGGCTTTAGGGGTTCCAGATTTTACAAAATCCTAGGCCTACAAAACTACAAAACTAACATAAGCAATTCAATCAATATTGTAAATTTATAATTTAAAAGATATGATATTATGAACCTTTCTATATAATCATTTGCAAAAAAGTTTTGAGATGAAATACACTTGTAATCATTGAAGTATGACCATTTCTAATTTCTTGTAATTGAAAACTCATCATATTTGAAGGTCAATCACATTGTACATTACCTAAGCTCTAATATTTTGGGGTTGTGATCAATTTATGATCGGTTTACAATTTAGGATGCACACAAGTATATATAGGTATAAGTGTCAAAGTGTATATGATATGAATTTTCAATTCATTTTGTTGTATAAATGCTTACTTTAATCTAGTCTACAACATTTTACATTATATTAAAATGCTTGAATCATTTTAGCACCATCCCATACATTCGATAAATGTTATAATAGAATAATGAGATAATATAATTTCTTTTAGTCTATACATAATTTCATATTGGTGTTTTAAACTATGAATACATTTGACAACAAAAATTCAAGACACACTCCAAGTTATAATTGAATGTTCCACATTTATTTAATGGCTCATAATAAAGTGATAATTGAGGTGCTCAATCTTAAGAAAAATTGAAACCTACATGAGTAATGTACTCACATGAGTACATGACAAAGTAAGAAAGGTCTACATTTGCATTATATTGTCATAATTGCATTCCAAACTCCAAAGGAATCATAGTCTCATAGGTAAAACATATTTCACACATCGCATCAATAATTTTGAAAATTTGTGCAATGTTATAAATTCAATATGTACACTTGAGGGTTGTATAATTCTGATTTTTTTTGGAGGGTTAGGGTTTAGGGTTTAGGGTGTAGGATATAGGGTTTGGACTTTGGAGAGCATGTTTAAATGTGGGAAGGAATATCTGGAATTATCTTTTCTTACATTAATATTACATTGGATACTTCTAGCATTGAAGAGTATTTTTTGTACATGAATCTATCCTTTTCAGAATTCAATGCTTTAGGACTGCCAGCGGACTGATGTCAGGTGGGCTCCATAGCAAGGTGAACAGTGCTGGATGTAGTTGGTCGGGAACGGGGGACGGCCTGAGCGGACGGGATGGTCCAGGAGCGGCCCGCGGTTCTGATTGGCGGACGAGAGGTCCGGTCGCGGTCCGGAGCGGACGGATAGTTGGCCGTCTGCCAATCCCAACGGTCACCCCGCGTCCGCCGCGACGGACGGCAGGTCCGGGTCCGCTTCAGGGCGGACGTTTTTTAGGTTTGGTGGCAAACGAGTATATGGGGGGACAGCCTCCTCATTTGCTCTCACTTCTACTCTCCTTCGGCGCCAGGTTGGATGTGCTACTACTGCTTTATGTGTCAGTTGCTCCTATAGGGTGGAGAGTGGGGGTCCTTGAGCTTTTGTTACTATTGCTGATTTACGCTGTTACTTATTTACACACATCTCACGATATTCACATGCCGTGGTACTATTTTTCGAAGGGCTCAAAAATTCTAATCATCTATCATGGCGGATCAAGGTGTTTCTACCAACAACAAGAAGACTTCAGGAGGTGAAAAAAAGAGAGGGACTAAAGCGAAGGGGGCCCCTCATGGGCTTCACTATGAGATTTTAGATGACCCAAACATCAAAGCGGAGAGCGGTTGGGAGGAGGAGGAAGGGGAATATTGGACCTTCAAAACATGCAAGAAGTATGTTAAAATGTACCACACTGACAAGTTGTGGCCTCGGGATTGCCATGTGGTGCATACATATGGTTTTTGTTGTAAGCCACATAATTGCAACAATAAACATTTTGTGCATTGATCGGAGGAGGTGTGGCGGACGCTATTTGGGGACAAGCCAAGGAGTAAGGGATGCATAAATTATAGCGTGGTGTGCATGGTGTATGCAGAACTCATTTTAAACTGCAAGGTAGATTGGAGCACTTATCCATCCAAGGTGGATTCTCCACTTTTACTGCAACCCAATCAAAAAAACATTCCCGATTTGTACGATTCTCAGGCAGAACCAAGTGAACCAACGAAGACCCCCAAAGTATTAAAAAATACTACAACGCGTACAACAAAGGTCTTCGAGGTTTTAGGTGATGCAATACAATTAAGGCCTGCAGAAGTGGCACAACCTTGCACGGAAGTGAGCAATGACTCCTCGGGAGGTGTCGGTGGAGAGGTTTTTGTAACTCCTCCAACATGCTTCATATCCACACCGAATGTGATAACATTGGGTGAACAAAGCATGGCTCCAAGTAAGGAAACTACAACGAATGAAACAACCTTGGGCGGTCTAGACTTGGCTGCAAACAAGGAAACAATGGTAGAAGAACGTGGGTCACCTTTTTCGCCAGATGGAGAGGTCAATGAGGAACAACTTGCAAGGACCAATGCTAGAATTCAGGGTTACATAGATAGTAAAGCTCTTGAGAGCTTGGTGGACTATGCAACTCCGATTTCTCAACTGCCAACGATGCCAAGGCGAAGCCAAACATTGAGCCCAATTCGAATGTTGAGTCCGCATCAAAACGTAAGCCCAAGTCGAAGGTTGAGCCCAAGACAAATATTAAGCACAAGAACAGGAGGGCATCCACATTTGGCAACTTTAAGCTCGGCGCAATTGGAGATTCTTTGTTCCATACCCACCGCCAATCAATTGGAAAAGCTGTTAGAATGTTGCAGTCATTGGTGAGTACTAGCAGAACAACATCTTCATTCTAATCCCGAAAATGAGGTAGGGAGTTCTAGTCAGCTTGCAAGAAAAGGTGTCTGGGGTACTATTTCGCAAACCGCAAACAGATTGAGAACTTCAGCTCAAATGGTAGCTGAAATTACTCCTTGGGTTAGGGACGTGGCAGAGGAATTTTCCAAAATGGCACCTGAATTGTTGACTGGTGCCTTGGCTTTTTGCAATTTCACTGAGAAAGTGGCACCAATTCTTGAAGGTGGCGTGATGAACTTAAAAAGTTTGATGGCCTTAGAGGAAGACATTCATCAGTTGAAGATGAAGTGTGAGGACTTGGAAATGAAGCTGTAGCTGTCGCAGAAAAACATGGAGCACGAACGTTGTAACAAGGTGGTTTAAAGAAAGCGCATCGAAGAATTGGAGCTCAAAGTACAGGAGTTGAAGAGGGGTAGGCCTACCATGGACTCTGTGATCATTCCATTTGTGCAAGAAAGTCAAGAGAGCAATCAACTCTCTCTTCCTTTTGAGAAGGCAAAAGCGGTGGAGACATCCATCATCTTGAATTTGGATGAGGTTGGGAATGACAAGAAATGTGAACAAGCAGTACGGACCATCATTCCTAATGTTTCCCGTACATTGCAGGATGCTTTGACACAAACGAAAGGCAGTGAGGTGGAGGAGCTACAATTGAAATTAGATGAAGCAATTCAAGAGAAAATCCTTGTTGAGGTGGAGTTGGACCGATTTCAAAGAATCATGGGCATGGAGGAATGCATGCCGAAGAGCGGATTAGAGTCTTGATGGTTGGCATGGGTACAAAAACTCCAAGACAAACCCTCTATAGTATCTCGAGCAATGAAAGGGCTTATGAAATTGGCAATGAAGTCGGATGAAGAATGCAATGCCGTGGAGACCTCTTTGCTTCGGTTCAAGAAAGTGTTTGATGAACATCCAAGGGGTTCCACGGAAATTACATGTTGGGGGGACATAGATGACATGTTTGAGCGGTTGAACCACGCAAAGAAGGACAATGTTGCACACATCAATTGGGCCTTGGAAGTAGAGGAAGGGTGGGTCCCTTACAACATGCTTTCAACGCACATCAAGGAGAAAGAGAAGACAGTAGTGCATGCTTGCAATCCAGCCCTAGGAATCTTGAAGAGTCATTGTAGCCTTTGCCAAGGTCCTTTTGGCCCTAAAGGAGCCCTAACCATTGGCCAATGTCGCCACACTTTTCACGTGACATGCATCGTGAAAGCATCACTCATTCGTTCGGTTTGTGCCGAGTGTCGTTCTTCTCCGAGCCCTCGGTTCTATGAAATGCTTGGGATCTTAGAAGATATGCCCCCCGGCCACAAATACAACCGATGGACCCTTCCTCTTCATCAAGGGCCATACCAGTTCTAGAATTTCTCACATTGGAGGCGACCTCTCACGTGGGATTCAATTGAATGCCGACATGGATTGTATGAGGAGTCTAGAGAGCCAGTGGATCCTTTCATGTGGATGACCGTTAACAGAGAGGTGGAGTTGCGGGCCTCGGGAAATTAAGATGGCGAGGCTATTGAATTGTTTTGTCGCAACATGGGGGGCCATTGGAGTGTGCAACACAAGAAGTTTTTTCGGTTTCCCGACAAAGAAGTGCGAAAAGGGCCCAAAAAAACTTGGGTAGAGGTGGAGCATGCTCAAGAGTTCAATGAGCAATATGGGGCTTATAATCACACTTTGATTGGTAGGGCCCTTTTCTTGTCAAAGTTGGAAGAAGTTGCTAAAGCTCGTGCTCTTGTTGAAATAGATGGGGAAACAACTACAGGGCATTCATTTGTGGAGGTAGCTAGGGCATTTGACAAGAGGATAGGTGACATTATAGCTGAATGGAGGGGGTTTCTATTGGCCAATTTTCGACCAATAGGGTTACCCATCGAAGCTGATGACGAACAGGTCAATGTGTTCGTAGATCGAATGGATGCTGCGTTGAGGGCCTTGAAGGTTGAAGAAGTAGATTTTTCTCTAAAGCGAAGCTCAAAACGGAAGAGAGAGGATGACGATGACGATGACCACTCTCCGGAAACCAAACGACAGTTTATAGCAGTGGACATGGAGGTTAGATCCGGAGGAGGTGTTGTCTACAGTCCTGGGTCAAATACTCGACGAATGAGTGCAAGACTTTTGGCTAAGGAGGGGCCATCTCATGATGTAGGAGAGGGTAGTGGTTCTTAAGTATAAGAGAGGCTTTTTTTATTTTATTATGTTTAAATGTTTAATAGTATAGAAGTATACCAGTGAGTGTGGTTTGAATGTTATAAGGGTTGAGTACTACTAGTAATTCATTGTACTCATGATGAATTTTGATTTGTTTTGAAGTTCTTTATATATCCAAATATGAAATATCAATATATATATCTTTGAATTCATCATTTGTTTTGCTTTCTTTTAAGTTCATGCTATGGTGATTTATGAAGAACAACTTTTTGTGAAGTATATTTTTTTCATGCTCATCTAGAAATTTTAAATTATAAAACCCTTTGACAAAACCATAATATTTTGAAATCTCTTCATTAGCTCATTCCATCCATAAATCCCTATTTTGTCCCACATCTCTTGAAGCATTGAACATTTGAACAATTGAACACGATCTACCCCGCCCGTCCACCTGACCGCCCCTCCGCCTTAAACCACCCGTCCGCTCGACCTCCCGTCTACCCGTCCACTCGTCCGTAATATCCGTCCGCACGTCCACGTATCTTCGCGTCACTCCATCCGCTTGTCCGCATTGTCCATCCGCCCAACTCCCATGGGCCCGACCGCCCGTCCGCCCGACTAAACCGACCGCTGGACCGTCCGTTCGCCCGACTGCCTGTCCGCTGCGCAATCAGGCGATGGCGGATAGTATGTTCTGTGGATTCAAAAATGGTTTGCAATGGTCAGGCCTGTTTGGGAGACTATAACTGTAGGAAAGAAGTCATTTGAGAGCACTCTTGAAAACTGAACGCTAAGATTTCCAAGGGCTAGGAGCTGCAATTTTTGTGTCCCTTGCTTGGTAATGTATAGTTCTGTGGATGGGAGGGCCTTGATTTTCAAGGCTTTGTGCACTCATTTTTTATTATATTTGGACATTGTTCATTTGGTCTTCACATTTTGAATTTAATTCCAATATACGGAATTAAAATTGGTGCCTTGCCACTATGAGCAAGGATTGGTCTGGTTGGTATGGTACCGCATCAACCGGTAAGGTAAAGTGCAAGGCTTGCAACTCGGTGTTTGCGAAGAAGATAAGCCGTATGTTGAGCCATTTAGGATACGAGGGCCCATCAGGTGTTCGTGATACGGGAGTGAGTCTTTGTTCGCAATTGACGCCGGATATTCGAATCCTATTTCTTCGATCTAATGGGGCATTCCCGCAGAGACCGATCATTGACAATGTAGATGTTGGTAGCATGCGTATGGTCAGGAGGGATTTTTCAAATGAGAGGGATATAGCATGTTCTACTCAAGAGGACTCATGCGCAACACCGGAAGAATTTGTTGGTGTAGGATCCGAAGTAAACCGAACTATAAAAACATCTAGTGATCGTGACACTCTAAGGGCATCAGGTAGTAGACCTCAAAGACAGAGTAGTCTAGTCGATGGCTTTGATTTTGCAGCAAAACGCAATTTGAATGTAGTGTGGGCCAATTTCTTCTATGCAGCAAACATACCATTTGTCGTAGCTCGAAATCCGGCATTTAAAGAAGCAATGAAAAAAACAGCCGAGTATCGTGGGCCCTACGCTCCACCATCGTATCATGATTTACGTCATAAATTGCTTGACCAAGCGAAGACCGACATCAAAACAAAGCTGCATAGTCGAACCAAAGATAGCATTCGAAAGTTTGGAGCAACATTGTCTATTGATGGATGGAGCTTGGTTACCAATCGACCATTGATAAATGCCATGCTTGTATCTTCTGTGGGTGAACAATTTCTAGGATTGGTGGATACAAGTGGAATCGAAAAGAATGCTCCTTTTTTGGCCTTTGTCTTGGAAAAGTTTATAGAACAAGTAGGCCCCACAAATGTTGTGCAAGTGACTGCAGACAACGCTCCTGTAAATCCGGCAGCATGGAACATAGTGTCGAGTAAATATCCGCACATTTTTTTTCAAGGTTGTGTGGTACACGCCTTGAATTTGTTGCTTCAAGATTGGGGGAAGCAAGAATGGTTGAAGGAGCTAGTGGAAAAGGCCCAAACCGTTGTGAAGTTCTTCATATTGTGGCATATGCCACTAGCTATATTTCAAAAGCACGAAACGAAGAATAGCTTATTGATGTCGGTGAAAACAAGATTTGCCTCCAATTTCTTCATGATTTCTCGTTTGTTGAAGGTCAAGATTGGATTGCAACAAAGTGTGGTGGATCCACAATGGATAGAATATGTGCTCAAGTTATAGGACACGAAGAATGCAAAATCTCGTACAAAGTCTCGGGAGGTGAAGAAGACAATTTTAGATGAGCATTTTTGGGCCTGTGCCACTAATTTCCGAGAATTGATGGCTCCTGTGGTGTTTGGTCTACGGGATTTGGATGCAAAAACACCATGCATGGGCAAGGTATTGCACATCATGAGGAATTTAGAGAAGCATGTCTTCTCTTTACGAAAAGAGCCCTTTGGTTTGTCCTTGGACTTAGCCATTCCTATCGAAAAGGCATTTGGTAAGCGACGTGAAATGGTAGAGACCGATCTACATTATGCAAGAGCTCTTTTGAACCCTTACCTTCTTCACGATAAAGAACTAGCTGACGATCAAGATGCAACAGATGCATGCAAGCGCATTATCAGGAAAATATGTCAACCAGGAACTTATCCTGACGTAGTGAAGGAATTTGTAGCATTTCGACATCGAGATCCTCCGTTCCACGACATGTTGGATCCGGCTGAGCAGAAATTGTCGGCACATGCTTGGTGGGATTTTGAAGGTGCATGTGGCAAGCTCATTGCTCCAATTGCAAAGAGGATTTTGGCCCAACCGGTGTCATCATCTTCATGTGAACGAAATTGGAGTAGCTACTCTTTTGTTCACAACAAATCCCGAAACAAGTTGAGGCCATAGAGAGCAGCTGATTTGGTATATGTATACACCAATTCCAAAGTCGTAGCCGCATCAAAGGAGAAGGATGAAAAGAAGTGGTACCATGACAATGTAGAGTCCGAAGATTCGGAAGGGCCTATTTTGGAAGACGAGGATGATGAATCTGTATCTGATGATAGAGATGTTCTGAATTATGATATCGACAATTCTGACGAAGAAATGTTTGAGACTCCTAATCAAAACAATGAAGACTTCGGAGTCGCGGATGGAGACATGTATGAGTTTCGATCAGATGAGGATGATTGCGGGCTTGATGATGATGTACCTTCGATAGCTAGATTTGTGGATGGAATTGGATTCATGAGTAGCAAAAATCTTCTACCAAACGTGGAGGATACGTATGTAGAGATAACGGCGACCAATAGGACAATGGTTGCGAATGATGGGAGTCTTGAAAAGGATGAAGTGATTCCCATTTCCGATGCTCCATCCCTGATAATGGCGATAGAAAAAAATGACCAACATGAAGACAAAGGAGGATGTGAGGTGAACGTTGAAATGAACGTGTCCAATGGAATTGTTGTGTCAATAGTGGTATCGACAAGCAAGAAATGTGTTGAAGCAAATATTGGAAATGCGAAACCACACGAAGTACAAGACAATGTTGAAGCACGTTCGATGGAGTCAGGCAGCCCAATTTTTGTCAACAATGGTGTTGGCAAAATGCACCTCATGGAAGATTCTTCGAAACCACCACGTAGCACTCCTCCACGTGCACTATTTAAAAGCGATGCCACGACATTGGATGGTTCAAGGAAATCACGGCTTGGAAAAAGACATTTGTCTTCTACGAAAGAGATGAGTTCCAGAGGCAATCCAAGTCGAACCATTTTATCATGTACCGATGATGATGATAAGGATGAGACATTGGCTTCAATGTTTATTCAACATCGGGGCCATCCACCACGCCATTCCTTGAAATCATTAGGCCACACATTGCAGTCTTTGAATGCAATGCAGTTAATTATTCAAGGAGCGCCAAAAGCAGAGATATCACAGGGTGAAGACTCCATTAATGCTCGTAAAAAAAGAGTGATGCAACCCTTTGCTACCTCTCCAAGGAAGAGACCGAATATGGGTCGAACCCCACTTGATACCTATCAAGTGGGGTCAAAGAAGAAAATGAAAACAATCCCTAGCCTTAAGGAAGGCATTGGTAAGGCTATATTAAGAGCCAAAATGGAGAAGAAGACCGGTAGATCAATGTGATCATTGACATCTACCCAAGTACAAAAAGGAGTGAAAATTGTACAATCTTCATCAAACGACATGGAAGAGACATCTAGCGATGAAGACGACCGATGGGGAACTAGATGTGAGAGTAGGGGGGTGAGGTGAAAGGAGATAGTGATTACAAGCCTTAGAGATTCAAGGAATGTAGGCTTAGGTGTTTAGGTGCTTATGATACATTGAGCATGTAATGGCAATTGATTGTTTGAAGCTTCCATTGCAGTTGGAGTTTGCTTATTGATATTGAAAATATGATTATTTTTTTTTGAATTGCAAAACCAAGAAGAAGTCCCCCCAAAATTGATTGTGTTCCTCTTTCTTTGTATGAAGCATGATACATTGCAAGATACATATAGAATGCAACAATTTTGACTTCATGATTGTCATAGAATCATAGATTTGGTAATTTTCAAGGTGAAGAGAATTTTGAATTTTTTCTTTAATCCTTTCCCTCGATAATTCATAATTGCAATTATAGTGTACAATTTCTTTGGTTGATTACACTACAAAGGATAGTTCATAACTCCATATGTTATTGTAAAAAGCATTCAAGGAATCAAAGTTTACTTGAAGGAGTTGAAGCTTTGTATTAAATAACTAGCCACTAGCCGTCCGCCCGCCCGTCCGCCCGTCCCCTGGTCTGCCCGTTCGCCCGTCCGCATTTACCCAGGGTAAATTTGCGGACGGTTTTTTTTACCCCCTGGAGACGCAGCATCCGCAGGGTTCGGACGTCCGATTTTTGGACGCGATTTTGCCCAGGACGCTCACTTTCCTCAACCCTGAGCATACAATAATTGTAAATGACAGATTCCATGTATAACCGAAAAGGCTCACACTTGATCATAAACGAATCTCGGAAAACAATACTGTAAAAAAATGTTCCTAAAAATGCTAAGCTTCTAAAGAGTACTTCCGCACAATCAAACGATTAACTTCACATAAATTGCTATACCTAAAAAACTTAGGAGATTCTACATTTTCACATGAAAAATCTAGAATCATTCATAACCCTAAACCCTAAAATCCTGAAACCCTAAATCCTTAACCCTAAGGCATGAAACCTACATTGCACATCCTTAGGACTCCAAACTGTTAATGAAAGGATATTTTAAGAAATCCAGACCTTGGACAAAATATAAATGAAGAAACCAATTTTTAGAAATCCCTAGAATTGAGAGCCACATGAACAAAAAGTAAGGCAACGACATGAATAGCATATAAACTATTAATGGGCGATTTTTTTTTGGTTGGTATTAGTAAAGCCTTTTTTGGTCTGGTTTGAGTGAAATCTTTTTTGGGGGTATATTAGTGAAGCTCTTTAGGGACTGGTATTGTTCTTGAGCCGCACCTTTACGCTGAAAAGTTGATAGAAAGTGGGTCATAAAGCGACCTTTAAGTTCTATCATAGAAAGTGGACCATGAACATGGACAGATGTTGTATATTTCTAGAGAATTTGAATTTCCAAATTTCTGCGCTGATTCTTTTCCACCCCTTGATCAATGGAAGCTCTGGCTTCTTTCCCTTGCACCTTGACGTTGCAACTCTATTTGTCCTGCATAGTCGAGCCATTTGATTGTTCGCATCATTTCGTTGCTCATCTATGACTTGCGGGACACTTCAAAATTTTGTTTTCTATATTTCTAATCCATCTTTGTTTACAATAGACTTGTTCAGATAATGGACTTTAAGAAGAGGAATGTGTACATTGACTGTAGTTGCTGATAAGTATTATTGTGCTTTGACTTTTGACTTGTGTAGTAGCCACTACTTCCTATTATTGTTGTCTATTATGTCTCAATTATTTTGGATTTCATTGTGGTTTCATTAACAAAAGAGCAAATCGTAGAAATTTGATTGCTTCTGTGTCTGATGGGACTATTGGTAATGTCCATCATTGAGATGGTGAGCTATACATCGTCCAATATTTTAGCCAAAAATCATAGAGTAATATACATCATAATAATCTAGAGTATATCCTCGAGTTGGCGATATCCATTGAACTCAAGATGTACTTGAGAATTGTCGACTCGAGGATAAGCTTGATTAACATCCATTATATCCTCGATTGGTCCATAACCTTTATGTCCCACTATATGTTTTTATTATCCTTGACTCGATGATAACTATTTTATTTAGGAATATGTGAGTCTTATCATCGACTCGAGGATAAGTCAAAGTTTTATATTTTCACAAATAATATCTATTATATATTGGAATTGACAATAACCCCTCTTATATCGTAATGTTGGAAGGTTTATATTTTTGGATTCTCGGAGGATTATCATCGACTTGATGATACCCATTTCTAACTTCAAGCATAATATTCTAATTCATATATGAGTAATAAAATGAGTTTATAAATTGTCATATATTCTCAAACATTATTGGGCTAATGGTTGTTTGTTGTTCCTTGAAGTCTATTTGAGACTGTCACTTCATACGAAAAATACTTTCAAGAATTATTCATGAGAAATATTTTGTAATTAGAATTATTGAGTTACAAAACCTTCTTTACGGTATCCTCAATTCAAGGATAGAAATATGAATTTTGTCATTATCGTGTTAGGAAATTTGAAGAGTGTTCTCTACTATTCCAAAAGAATGAGAGTTCACATCAATTTCAAGATGCGTATTCACCTTGTAATATTTTCAAATGTAGGTTGTATATAATGTACATATTATATAGTATTCTGTTTCAAATTCAGTGTGGCACATTTAGACAATTGTATTCTATTGTTGATTCAATGATAAATGTTCTTATTCTAGGCTTGAGTTTAACTCTTAGTCTTAAAGTAATTTCTTAATTTGATCAAGTAAATTTATGACCTCTAGATATTGTAAACCAAATTTGTATTGACTAGTCAATGAGATATCATCTGATTGTTAAGTCATTTTCCGTAGAATGGACATTCATAGACCTGAAGATTTTGCAAACCCGATGCCTACATTACCCCTTGATGTTTGTATTTGCGACAGGATTCCTCGTGCGAAATGGAACTTTAAACTAGTCACTCTTTGTAATGAAGCAAGGGATGATGTCGCAAATGTAGTATGTTAGAGCGTCAATCCAGATGTTGTCGTGGACAACGACGGAAAGCCTCTTGGCGATGATCAAGTTTTTGTTCAAATTGTAGAGTCTTTGTGCGCGAAAGAAGTCCCGTCTGGGTGGACACGGTCCATTCACTCTTGGCACATCAAACAAGTCTTTCTCTATGGTATGAGTTTGTATGACCATGACCAGACACATATTTTTAATATGGCCATGAACGCTACTAATAGAAGAATTTGTAAAGGGGTTCGATCCTATGAAAGCTTTCTTGAGAGAATGGAGCTTGACATCCTTCCCCAAAAGGTTGACCTCCTTGTCACTCGAGCAATCATTGAAGTCTCCATTAAAACATGTTGTCCGAAAAATTGCTTGTAGCCTTTTCCACTTGGGCAAATCCAAGCCATTCATTCTCAACTTCATGTTCACAACGGGGTATATATTCGAAAGAAGTGTCTTCTTGAGGTGCATAGGTAGATCCACGAAGATTCTATTGGCAAGGAGTGGATAAACTTGAAAAGACGGGAAGTGTATTCCACTGCATGGTGGACCATTCATGGGATTTTGAAAGCTACCTTTTATATGTATAAAGATATGGCCAAAGATGGGAAGCAAGCAAAGGCGCACTAGAATTTGGGGTCTAAAAAATATGGAAACATACTGTGCAAGCTACTACGACACTTCAAGTACTAGTAGTTCTTGAAGTTGACAAAATGCCACACAAAACGAGGACAGTCAAATCAAGGGAGAAAGTCCTTGCAATGGTTTTGTCATGTGCATTTTGTTGGAGTGATCAATTACCAAAAATCAATGAGGCCAATGCAACTTTAAATTTGCAACCAATTTCTTCTAGTGGCTTGAGTAACATTTGGCGTGCTTCTTTCTTAGAATTTGCTCTAAAGGTGCATGGAGATAGTTTTGCTCGGTGTGGCTTGTGTGATAAATACAAGCACTTGAGGAGCGTGTGCACTCCCCTTTTGTACGTACAAGAGAAGTGGTCCCTTGCTTTGGATACCCACCTTGTGGACCAAAGGGCCCATAGAAAATTTTATTATGGAAATCGGCATATTTCCAAAACAAATCTTGAGAAGATACTAACCATCATCCATGATAAAATAGATCACTCTAAAACTACTTCTCCACACTTCTCTCACAAGACCAAAGCAATTAATTCCTACATGAAAACGCCTATTGCAATTATAGGTATGATTGCTCATAGTCATGGAGATGTTCCATATGTACACTACAGCTAAGACATTTTTACCATGAACTCAAATCATACCATTGGCTCCATCCAGAGTTGTTACATTCAACAAAAGGACCTCCTATTTGTCCGATAGAGGCTCCCACCCATCCAATGTAGTCAACACGTAGTTGACTTTTGAATAAGGTAAAACAAATTGACGTAGATTTTCCTTATCGCCACGTAGCTGCCAATGTAGACGATGGGAGCTGATGGAAGTTGGTGAAGGCATGGATGGAAGATTGCAAGGATAAAATGACACTTTGATTTTAATTACTTTGAAGCACTAAATTGCTACGTCCATGCGTTTTTAAGGGTGCCAAACGACTTCTCATTATATCCATGCACTTTTCCAATTTTCACTTAAACTGGTTGCTTCATACACATTCATAATTTCTTGTAAGTGATATAATTGCTATAAGAATAGAAAAACTTGCATATTATAGGGATTAGAATAAGTCTTTAGTTTTATATACAATTTGGTGTTTGGCGAATGCCAAGTACACATGATCCTCTTTTAGGATGAGAGCAAAATTTCCTACTTGCCTTCAAGGTAACCACCACATGATAAACTTCAAAAAGTAAAGACAAAAAAATACTATCTATGATAATAACACTTAGGCATACTCTAGTAGTGCGGTGCCTTCTTCAATGTATCTAGAACATTTGGCATAGACACCTTTTTTTCCACATCTTGTTTTTGGAGGCTTGCCAATTTCAACCTTAGGTTCTGGTATTGCTTTGGATTTTTCTAGGTGAAATAGTTTGGATCCAATTCTTCCTTCCAAATCTAAGCCGCTATCCATCCTGTCACATATGCATTTGCAACCATAGAGTATAGGTGTTTTTGCTACATGACCTTAAGCAAGTTCGTTGAGCCTTCTTCTTCGTATAGAAAGAACAATTCCGGGGCGACAAACCTTCGAACATCTTTCACCTTTTGAATCTCCTCCATGGTTTGGTAGCCATACCTCGATGGCTCGTTTTCTACAACTTGGCTAGAAAGTCTCCAATCACAAAGCCCTATGTATACCATATTACTTTTCCAAGTGTCAAAATGGAGTAGAACATTGGATGTAGATATGTCATTGTGTATATATTTCACATCATGGCATTTTCCCACAATAACAAGCAAGGATAGTGCTAAGCTCACTCGATTTCTACGATAAGTAGTGATCCACCCTAGTTCCTCCGTTGTCAACCTTGAATCTCGTTGTTGCATAATTTCATCCACATTCATTGATACCTTCACTTTTGAGTTGTATTTTGCCAAGAAAGAAATTAAAGATCCCCCATTCCACCAAAGCATATAGCCTTCCATCATTTTTGGATGCAAGTACAAAAGTCTAATGATGCTTGGATGCTTCACCGGACACCCCCTTGCTTCATTTATGATTTCTCAACGCTTCTCCTTTTCATCTTTGGTATTCAAAGTCTTCCTCGCAAAAAAATCCAATTAGGAATGCTTTTAAGTTTTGTAATCATCACCTTCCTGACACTCCCATGTGCACCAACAACTTTTTGGTCAGGTATTGGCACCACTTTTATAGAACTTTCAAGCCACTTAAATGTTCCACTCACGTAGTGATCTTCAATCTCAAATGTTTTCGATTGTTTGTTTCTACGGTGCTTGTTTCTTTTTACGCGAAGAAGAAAATCTTTGAGCCCAATCTTGGATCTTCTTGAGTTTGGAAGCTAACTCTCTATCTTGCATGTCCCAATCGCAACCATCCTCTTTTTTATTTGCATGGTAACACCAATTTGCCATGATATTGGTGGTCAATGAAACCACTTGTTTATCCAACAAGTCCGTGTGCAACCAATAATTTGAGTAATTGTTGAATCTCTCAAATGCTTCAAACTTTGACTCCAGCTCCCTTCACAAGTCTTGTGTCAGTTTATAGTAACCTTCTTCTCCGTTGTTAATATTCCCTCGCCAACATTGAAAACTTCATTGACTGTAGAATATAGAAGCTATTGCCCTACTTTCAATCACATACTCATGCGAGGGCACATGCGGATTTAAGGGCTTCTTGCGCCTCTTTTGTGATGATGATGAAGGGTTCAATGAACCTAGGGCCATTGACACGTCAGTCAATGGAAGTACTTCTTCACCAAGGTCATCCAAATCCACATACATTGTCCATTTCTCTGACAACCCACTCCCTTCTCTTGCCATGATGGGAATGAATTCCTTCAACATTCTTGCTTTACAATCCTTGCAATGCTCTTTACAGTCTTTAGGGGAAAAAAATCAAAACCTCCAGGTATGTTGTAAGGGCCAAGCCCTACCACCCACCAAACTCAAGCCACCTAGGCCGCTAAGTGAGATAGTGTGTGAGGCATAGGGTGTGGACTTGGCAAGTGAAAAAGGGAGAAATGACGGTTTATATAGTCCCTACCCCGCCTCCGTCCCCGCATGTTCCTTCTACTGTCCCGCTTGTTCTCGTTCGACAAGAACATCCACGCCTAGGTCAATGACGTCCACGCTCGTCCGACTGTGCACCTCAGGGCCACTTGCGCACCTCTAGCCCCACCTACATCACCGCCCTGTCGTCCACACCCTGACATGACATCCACGCCTCTCCGTCCAAACATTCGCACCCTAATTATACGTCCACGCCTAGTATCGATGACATCCATGCCCTATGCCTTTGCCACCTGCCAACCAACTATATAAAGCCGTCCCCACCCCATTGTATACCACCTCACATACTCTTAGTCCATCCACTTCTTCATTGAGTTGGGTGTGGGTGTTGTGTAGGGTCTACTTTCACTTCCCACCACTAGAAGAAAACAGTGTTGAGTTCAACATAACTCAGCTGACGCGAAAATTTGAAAATTGCTAGAAAATGTAGTTTTTGCGTTGGCTGCAACGCAATTTTCTGAAAACTGTGTTGTAGCCAACACAAAAACTACATTTTCTAGCAATTTTCAAATTTTCGCGTCAGCTGAGTTATGTTGAACTCAACATTGTTTTCTTCTAGTGCACCTATTGGTTTTTTCCACTTTCTTTACACGATGGCAACAACAGCGACAATGACAAAAGATGAATGAGATAAGACACGACAACGACAAGGGCAAAAACATCGAAAACAGCTTCATGTTCTCTGCAATCCGACAAAACTTGCCTTCAAGGGATGGGAGGACATACTTGAGCCATGGACTTTTGAGGACTGCACTCAATACATTGAGTGGTGCCACATCGACAAGGCCTTCTCGGAAGCATGACACAACTAGCACCGACACTTCCACAAGGCAAACTTGAAGCACTGCATTGACGATGCTTTTAGAAATCAATGCGTTGAGGTGTACCAGGTCTTGTATGACCACCCCACTGTCAAACGGAATGAAGTAAATCTCTTCACTGCAAGAGGTGTTCATGCTGAAGTGAAGCTAGGTAAGAGAGTAGATTGGTCAACCTTGAAGGCTCTAGGCAACAATTTGAAAATTCCTACCCCGGACAACGGATTCATTCCAACAAGTGTGTGGAGGTATCCACAAGGCGGATTGAGCAAAATCAAGACAATGGTTGAACCACTAGATACATATGTCACTGCAAACTCTAATACAAATACCGACTCAGATGGTCTCATACTCCAGCATGTCCATTAAGCCATAGAGCACAACTATGTGCAAAGAAAAGGAGGGCCCAACATGCAAGTGAACCATAGATGAAGTTCTTGTTGACGTGTTAGTGGCCGAAGAAGATGAGCCAATGATGGAAATTGTTGATGCTACTACTGTGGACACAATCACCAATTTGAGGACTAAATTGGAAGAGAATCGTGTTGACATGCGTGCTCTTTATGAAGATATACACAAGTTGAATGAAGAACTAAAAGAAAAGAACAATCTCATTGTGCAACAACAACGTGACATAGATGACCTTTGATGTGCGCTAGAAGCTGCTACGATGACAAATGAGGGTCGTCATTCACGAGGGAAAGTCCAAGGCCTTGTACCAATTTCCCAAATTCCTTCAGAAGAAATACAAGCCAGTGCATCCATCTTGACACCGTATGATTCTCTATCATTTAGTGAATTGCCTATCGCTATGGATGTACCATTGGTGGAAGAACTTGGAGGCATCGTCAACCACAATAGCAAAGAATTGATAGACTTGCATGCAAAGAATGTCATCCTCAAAGGTCATTTGGACGCTTTACTAGAGCAATATTACTAGTGGAAATTGGTATGCATCTTCACCGTGGATAGGACCCAGCAAATGACTAAGGAATTCCAAAAGATTTCCAACAATGTGGAGAACAATCAAGAAAGGGTATTTGGTTTAACATCATGGGCCCACGTGGATGACCTCTTCAACATGAAAACAATGGCAACAAAAACCGCTCGTGGTGGACACACCGTCATTGATTGGTCCCAACACAATTTTGATTTTGAATATCAAATTTCAACTACCTTGGATAAAAAAAGGCAATCCAATGTTGTTGTAGCCAAATCCTCCTAGCTTTGTGTCAAACGGTACTAAGTGCCCTATATGTTTAAATCCATTTGGTCTTGAAGGTGGAATACATCTAGGCACATGCGAACATCTCTACCATCCATTTTCCTTGATTAGCTTGATGATCATTCAACGGCGGTGCTCACTATGCAAGGCTCCTTTCCACGAACACTTGTACGAATTGTTTGGCTTAGTTCCATATATGCCACTTGATTGGGAATTCAACATTATGAATGCCCCTGAGCATCCTGATAAATGGGGAACAAACTTGGTGTGGAGCTCGTGGTACAACATCCACTCTTTGCAAAAGCTAGTGCTCTCCATTGAATGGGGTTGGGAGAACAATCCTAATGAATTGGAAAGGGTGTGCCATAAATTGATCCCAATGAAGGACAAGTTCAATTAAGGAAAAAGAATTTTTTTTCTTCCAATGCTTTAATGGGCATTGTAACAAGGCCCATCAAAAATTCAAATTCTTACCCCATCCCAAACAATTGTTTTGGGGCGTTGATGGAGTCCAAATCACCAATGATAATAGAGTTTGTATCATTGAGGATGACGAATTAGAGATGCCTAACCCTTGAGTACAATTGCAAATATCAGAATCAAAGTAGAGAGAAATTTTTAAGAATGATGGGATGGACTTTTTGCTCGAGCAACAAACTCCATCAACACATCAAGCTCTTCAAGAACTACAACAATCACAAATCCTATAGGCCATATTGGAGGAAGATGGGCCAGCAAGAAGAACCCGATCTACTGCTTGAAGACTTTGTTTAGGATTAGACAAAGACCTAGTTGTGGAAGTGGGGACTCATGACAACGAGGCTGGCCCAAGTGGCACAACACACCACCCTATGAATGTTGACTAGGTGTACTTCCATGTGTTGTGGTTAGTAGCAAGTACAATGTAATAGAATTTAGCATTATAAAGGCACCTAAAATTTTTGCTTCACTATTATTAACTACCTACAATTATATAGCGTCCAATAGAATATTCACACAATGACCACGTCATGCACTTTTCCAATTTTATATTGTATAACACATATGAAATATATATTCACTTTTTTTAGTTTCTATCTAAATATGTACACATGTGATTTTTGGATTCACTCGTTTCATAGGTACTTAAAGAAATGATGACCCTCTTACATTTCTTTCTTCTTTCCTAATCTCTACTTTGTATTAACTCACCTAAATAAGATTGGGTCCATTGCTAACTCATAAAACATCATGTACAAGCACAATGTAGGCAACTCCATGTTATCAAAATACGAATCCTACATTTTCATTACATTAAACTAGAAATTGCATATGATTTTCAAATGATCAATAAACAGTTTTTGTTTGTGCACAAAATATTCAAGAAGGATTTCACAATTCCCTTGAAGATTTTAGAATTAATATTAGCTGTCGTACGCGTAGCGTGTGGTAAATACCATTTACAACACCCAAACGTGTAAACTAACTCGAAATATCGTCCCAAGGGATTCTAGTATGTTATTGCAAGCCTAGGTTATCCGTTCTACCAACTTAAGCTTTCACTTTCCGGAATCCAATCCGGATTCACTCTGTTTCTGGATTCCAGATTCGTCACTTCACTCACAAACACTGGTTTTTGGTACCTCTGTTTTACCGTCAGAGGGTCCACCTTTGATTGTATAGAGGGGTAGGGACTCACCACTCGTATTTCTCACTCTCTCTTCTCTCTCAAACCACAAAACACACGCTTAGACCAACTGCTGCACTGGATTGACCGGAAACACTCTCACAACCTTCCGGATGGCCAATCCGGAAAGCAGGTCACACAGATCCGTAATAAGCCTTCTCCACTACAATGATAGACCAACAGAAACTGGAACTAAGGTAAGGATTGTAAGTCGTTCGCTAAACTGCTCCTAGGATTTGGCTGACCTTCCGGTAAGTGATATGGGGTTTCTTCCACTGGCGGTTGCTTATCTCCACACGAAACCCTCCTTGGTATTCTGGATCTGCACCCACACCACTCCTAATCGGATTCCCGTTCCAGGAGTTTAAAGACACGTGCTCAAGACCAAATTCACTAGTCTAGACTATGTAACAGACGTTCCTTAACACTCAGACCCAAGTCCCCTCAGATCCAGATTCCTCCTTTCTTCCTCCTCTATTACACTTCACACACTCACAAGGAAACACAAGGAAGCTGGATATACAACAGATCAATCCCTGAGGGTCCACTTGGTGGCTCAGATTAAAATAAGGATGACAAAATACAAACTATAACGCTAGGATGGAATGAAAGGCATCAAACCTGCCCCACACTTAAAAGCACAAAACAACCAAAGCCAAAAAGGCCAGAAATCCACCCGGAAATCCAAGTGACCACTCACAGCCTTCCCGAGAAATCCGGGAAAGGTGAGATCCTACAAATCCAGAACCCGGTCCCACCCTTGGAAATCCGGATCCGAATTAAAGTTCAAAATACTAACTGCCTAGAAACTAACTACTTCGCCTTCCGCGCTTTCTTCTGGCTGCTCCCGCCTTGACTCGCTGGTGTTCGTAGAGATGCCCTTGGGGTTGCCTTCGGGGTTGCCTTGATGGGGGTCATCCATAACGCCGCCCGGGTCTATATCTTCTGGATTTCCGGAGGAGAGTATTCCGCTTCTTCCTCGTCGTCATCCTCCGATCCGGTTCGGTACTCTTCCTCCTCAGATTTCTCAATCTGAGTTATCTCCCTCTCGTTTTCCTCGCCTGGAGATGTCTCATCCAACACGATGGGCTCGATCTCCTTCCTTGGTTTCTGCTCCTCCACCATATGCTCGAATTCCTCTGGATGAGACCGGGCCGGATTCAACAATCCTCCAATCCGCTCTATGAGTTGACCACGGGCTTGGGTGTGCGGTGTCGGTAGCGACTCCTTTTTCGGAAGGTTGAACACTGGGACGGGTGGAGAAACCGTAATCTCTGGAAGTGCCAACTCCCGTCTAGTATCCGGCTGCGTGCTTGGCTCAGGTGTTGACTTCACGCTCCCCCGGATTGTCTTCTCCAACTGCTTGGAGAAGGGTTACGTCGAGTACCGAAGAGTCTCCCGCGCGGCTTCCGGTTTTGAAGGTAGCGGCATTGAGGCAGTGAGCTTGACAGGTGTCTCCATGTCGAAATGTATCTCCGGAAAGTTGGAGAAGTCCATTACCTGGTCAGGGTCGATCCGCCCAAGCAGCTGCCTCTCCCCTTCAGTGTGAGCTCCATCCGTGAGGAGAAGTCCACGAGTATCCGGATGACTTTGGACCCGGTGAGGTGCCCTTCCTCAGTCAACCGGCTATGGGTTAGAGCCGCCTTCATCACCATATCGGCCGGCTTGTCTACTAAGCCGGATAAGTTCTTTAGCAGTTGGAGGGCTTCCTTCTCCCTTTGCTTCGTTGCAGCCATCTCCCCTTGCGCCCAACTAAGTCTTGCTTAAAGATCTTCTTTCTCCTTCTCTAGGACTACAATCTGCTTGTCCTTCCGCTCGAGGACTTCCGGATTTGGAAGTTTCTTCAATGCGTCGAGGATGTCTTCCGGTTCCGTCTTCAACTCTCGGCCTATCCTCCTGAGGAGATCCCTGAGGCTCTCGTGGTACTCTTGTGCTTGGGGTACCCAGTTGAATCCGGTTTTGAAGAACCCGGATATGCTTCCTTCCTCCTCTCCGGAGATCCTTTGTTGAGCCGGAAGCTTTCCCCGCGATGTCAGATCCGTCGACTTCCGGTGCCTCCGCTCCAAGGGTTGCTCGTCCTCTTCCGGATCATCCTCCTCTTCCACCGGCAGCTGCTCCGCCGTCACTTCTTCCGTCAGGCCGTATTGGAGGATGGTTGCTCCGGTGTTGTACTCCACCATTTCCGCATCACTAAGAAGCTCTGCGTGGTGGTAGAGATGGAAAAGATACGACCCTATGGGGCTGGTCTTTCCCTTTCCTACGTTGGCGGCAAGCTTGGCGACTACGGATCCAATCACCTTGCCCCAACTGATTGGTCTACCCTCAAATGCACCAAATATGGTGTTTGCTACCGTAACCGTAATCTGGGTAGGCTTTTCCGGATACAAGATAGGGATCAGGAACTCTAGGATATGCCTCTGTCGTGGATCTAGGCAGTCACTAATCGCATACCCTTCCTTAGAATGGGCAGCGTTCTTGAACTTCCCGACCGTAAATTTGTCGATGCGGGACGCTAAACCGGATCCCTTCTTTGGAAATCCGTAAACCCTAGCCCAAACTTCATCAGTCCAGGTTTGAGGCCTTCCTCTCACCGCCAACTCATACTGGTTTGACGCTCCTACTATCAACTCCTGGATCATTTGGTCGTTCTTTACGGTCCATGGCCGCATGAACAACCCGACACACCCTATCTCACTGAGGTCATCCTCTAGCTGGGATCTATCTTTCAGCCTTTCCAGAATGGTTGGACAAACCATCTGGCCGGTGACCAACGTCTTCCGGATATCTTCCTCTGCCATCTGAAACCACTCTAAAATCTGAACGCACTATCACCTCTCACCCAAGCACTAACTCACCACTCTTTCACTCAGCTATGCGCGCACAAAACAGTTGTGGGAAAAGAGGAAGATCAAATGGCAGTGGCGGGGTTAAGTACCTGTCAAAATACCGACCATTCGTAAAGTGGACCGTTCACCCGTAACGGGTCCCTATGTCTAGACTGGAAGTCTAGACAGTAGGCTGTCGCTATCCGGGTTTCCGGAATCCGGATCCGTCCTAGATTCCGTTACGGATTACCTGGAGCATCCGTTCAGTGTTAGGGAGATGTTTAGGCTAAGAGGGTTCTAATCCTTTTTGCCTATTAAGAATTTTGAAAAATTCTATATAGTTATACCCTTATAAATACTAACATGGTGACTTCTAAGATTACGGCTCGCGACATTAGCAATCAATAAAAAAAAATGAAATGAAATGAGGCTATCAAAGTATTTCTATTGATCCCTTCTTCAAAAATTCAACAACTATATGAAAATTTCCCTAGGGAAATACAAATTGAACATCCAAATGAAAAAAATAGGGAGGAAAATGCCCCCCCCTCCCCCCCTTTTAACCCCTCAATTCCCATTGCCCAACAACTTTGTGACAATGAAGATTTCCAAAGAATTATACCCCTTTGATCTTTTTGGCAACCCAAAGTCCAAAATGTGCTTGAAATGTTTTATTTCAACCTTACAAAAACAAAGACCACTTTGTCTACTATAGAAGGAATTAATGGTGGAAATTGTTGACACTTTCATTTTTACATTATAAATTTATAACAACTTTGGATGATTCATTTCATAGTCTAAAGAAATAGATTTTGGAAGAAAAATTTAGGAAAGACAAATAATTCTTTTCTACACCCCAAAAAATTTGTCTTGCAATCTAAAGTGAATCTAGGAATTTATTTTTTTCAAAATTTGAAAAATACAAAAATCTCTCAAATTTGTACTTTTGTAGTCTTATATACATTTTCAAAATTGAAGTAGAAGAAGTAAAAAGTGGAAACTCACCAAATTGGATCCAAAAAAAAACTAAAAAATTCACATGAGTCAACTTTATAAATTTAACTATTGAATGTATTGATATTATTATCATATTTCTAGCATCGACTTCAGGGGATTTGGATTCATTCTAATTATTTTGTATTCTTTATTACAATAGGTTGAAGATTTTATTTTTAAAATTGTTAAAAAAAATTCAAAATTTTCTCCAATTCTTGTTTATTTGTATACAATAAAGACTATAAATGTTCAGAAAATTGTTTTTTGGCATCTCTACTGTCTACTCCTTTCATTAGAAAAAAATTATATTTGCTCCCTTTTTCTATTGGACTACATTTCCTAAATTTATTTTGTTCTTACTTCTCACATTCAAATTTTGAAAATAAAAAATGCAACAAGTATGTAAACTTGTTACTCTAAGAGCCTAAGATCCTAGTTTCTAAAATATTGAGATTTTTTTCACCGTATCAAGAATTTGCTATAAAAAATTTGAAGAAGAAACAATATGTCCGCTTGGTCCTTCAAGTATGAACCCCATCTTTACACATTCAATGACTAAATAAAAAATTCCCTAAAAGAATATAAATCTACATGCAAATTGGAAAAAATGGGGAGGAATTGGTCTTGAATGCCCCCACTTTACCCCTTCTTCACACATTCAACAACTAAATGAAAAGTCCCTAAGAGAACATAAACTCTACATCCAAATTCCTTAAAAACAAATCGGAAAGGAAGTGCCCTCTTCTAAATCCCTTCATCACACCTTCATTAATTAAATTAAAATTTCCCTATGAGAAATAGACCTACACAACTAACACAAGTACACATCCAATTTCCAGTGTCAAAAAAATAGGAAAGTGCTACCTTCATTGGATCATCCCCAATAATCCCTTCTTCACACCTTAAACAATTGAATAAAGATTCTTTTTTTCAAATTATTAAATTGAAATTTTCCTACCATTTTTTCATTTTTCCATTAAAAATTCAAGATGCCGAGGGCTTGTGAAGAAGTAACACATGCGAAGATAGGCCACAAGAGAGGGAATCCATTTTTCCCATGAGGCCTCACCGCTTGTGCAAGTTGTACTTTGTAAAGTGAGGTATTTAATGAGGCCATTTGATCATTATATACTTGTAGATCTTGTCTACAATACAAGAAGGGGCTTGCAGCATTGAAGTGCTCCCTTCTATCCTTGGAGAGGTTTAGGATCCCATGGCCCAAAGACCATTTGAAAAGCCCTTGGAGTTTTCCGCTACGCCAGCGTTCACGCCCTGGCAAGAGGGAACTAGAAAGGCCCCAAGTCCTGATTTTTTCTTCTCAGCGTCCGCACCCCTATGTCCATGCCCGACTGATATGTCCGTGCCTAGTCAAGAAGGAACTAGAAAGGCCACGCCCTTGGTTCTATTTGCCCAACATCCCTAACCCGATGTAATATTTTGGGCCCCTTGTCCATGCCCTAGTCTCAACGCCGAAGCATCCCAAACAGTGAGCCTTTCCTTGTAAATCCTTGAAATTATTAGTTTTAGGCACCCACATAAAATGCTAAAAATGAATAATTTGGTTTGCAAGAACACTTTCATTTGGGGTAGCTAAGGCATCTATGGAATCCTTTTTTCAATGTGTATTCCTAATGAATGGAAAAATGTTCATGGATAGGCCAACACATTACACATGTACATTAAGGAATATATGCTTTAGTGATTTGTATACAAGTATGATGTAGAACAAAGTAAAGGAGGGTGGAATTTAAGCTTAATATTACTTCTCAACTAGAGGGAATGTTTGCATGTCAAAACATGTACAAGTAGTTGGTCGTAAATGACTAAATGCTCCAAATTTTTTTCTTAAATCCTATATACAAATATACAATGTTCCTATGTTCCTATGTGTATCTTAGAAATGCAATAATTATCATGATTGGGTGATCGTTGCACAAATTTCATGCTTATTCAGGATGGTCTTTCGCACACACTGAAGGTTCTCAATCCTTTTTTGATATGCTTTCTCTCTAATACTGAAATCTCTCATTAAGGTTTCTATTTGAGCACAATGATGTTATTTTTGTTGTTCAAGTTCAATCTCTAAGGCTTTAATCTTTTTCAATAATGTCTCATTGCCTTCAATAGGCTTCTCCATTTCCTTGCCACTAAATGTAATAATTCTCCACCGAGTGTAGGGAGGCATGTTGTATTTTGGGGGGAAAGCCTAAGTAGTTCTTGGTCCCACTTGTCTAGTTTAGCTAGGCGTTGGACAATAGATATTGACAGATTAAACGATGGCCTTGATACCATGTTGTTAGTTCCTATTTCTCCCATTCCAAGGTCAACACATTCAATGTCTTCTACTTCTAGTACCTCTTCTAGAAACCATTAGACTTCAATACTCCTAAGAGTGTTCATCTTTTCATCCCTCTCTTCTATCAAACATCCGGATTTGAGGTCAACATTAGAGTTTGTAGACCAATCCACCCATGCGTCGAGAATGGATTCATCATTGTGTTTTGCCTTTGAGAGCTCCCCTTGCCCTTGGAATTTTCGTTCTCTAGGGGTGTCAATGCTCTCCAAAGCTCTTATAATTGAGCTTCTAAATGTCTTCATAGTATGCCAATCGACTTTGCGGTTCACCTTTTCCTCCACATACACCATACATAAGATTACAAGCTTACATTCATTTCTTGCCACAAAAGCGGTGCCATATACGTATTGATATACTTGGATGCATCTTTCAAGGAAGTCAAAGTCCCGACAATGGTGGAGGTTTGCTACTTAGTACTTGCAATGCTTTTTATGCTCACTATGTGCAAAGACTTTATCTATGTGGCACCAGTCAATATACTTTTCACATGCTTTTTGGGTCCAAGTTTGTGGGTCATTTTCCCAACTTGGAAAAAGCATGGTTGGAAGGGTCAAGTAAAATATGCAAGCGCTTCTTGGATATCTTGTAATTGCAAGACGTCCCCTTATCACGAGGCCTCATTACTCTAGGAGCACTATTGTTTGCATTGGTAGATTGGGACATATTGCACAACAATTTTTAGGACTTTGTCATATAGAACTCCACATTATGTATGGATAATTGTATTACTTAATCACTTCTAGAGAACAAGTTTGAGCAAGAAAAATGTGTGGCATGAATGTGTGATTCACACAAAAGATGACCCAACAAGGAGGTCAAAAGTGAACTCTAAGATTTAGGGGCAAATGGGTGGCAGCGTTTGTCAGGCAGGTACTTATTCTGTCGGGGTGCGTAGGCGCATAGTCAAGTGCATAGACATTAGGGGCGCAAATACTAAGTCCTATCGATGATGTCCTTGCCTGGCTGTCCAAGCACGGATGCTAGGCCATGGCAAGGGTGAGGACAGATTGCATGGTGTCAATGATATCCCCTCCGACTATTTGAGTCGCACCCCACCCCCTTCCGTCCATGCCCTGACCTTCTGTACCGTCCGTGCTTGATGTCTTGGTGTCCCCACCTATTCTTCTTGCGTCCACGCCCAAGTGAGACTTCCCCGCGTAAGCGTCTCTAGTTCCTACCCCTCCCATGACAAAGTATATAAGCCATAGTGAGGTGCATCATTCCCTACGTTTTCTACCTAGGCCTCTGTTCCTTGGACTTCTATTCATTTTGAGCTCTTTGTGTGAGTTTAGTTGGTTGGAAAAGGACCCTAGTTTGCTCCTGAGGTGATGTCAAAATCAGTTCAAGTAGTATTCCAATGCTAACTACAGTTACTTGCACTCAATCCTATAAGATATCCAAATTTTATTTCTACTCCATAGAAAGAGGGCATTATCCTAAAACATCGAACATGGAATGGGAAGTACTCGGAAGCAAACAAAAGAGTGGGAACCATGGTACAATTTTTTGGAGGACAGGACCAAAGTGAGCTACATTTTTTGCAATGGGACATTGAGTTATAAACGTGAGCGGGCTTTTGCCCACTATGGGTATAGAGCCAAGTCAAAGAAGGCAATGTGTCCCAGCCTTCCGCAAGTACTACGTCATAGATTTGTTAATTGTGCAAACTTTGTTCCGCCACGAATGAGTCCGGAAGACATGCGGTTTGTGGAGTGAGTTCCAAGTGGTACAATTAGACTTGATTCAATGGCGAGTTCAAGTTAATTTGCTTAGAATGAAGCAATGGGTGCAGCCACAAGAGAGGTGAAAATGTGACTGATGAAACGGAGCCTCTGCCTAGATCAAATAGTCTTGTTGCATAGAATTCCACAAGATCTAGGTCGTTGTATCAATAATGCATGGCAAATGCTTTGAACATTCCAAAGAAGAAGGAATTGGATGAGAAGTGGGCACTTGTGAGTGTTTTAAACTCCACTCTTTGAGTTAAAACGTTGTCGAGTAGAGAGGCTTTGCCTTAGGAAAATGCGGGGCTTTTAGTTGCAACTAGATGTAGCTCAAATAATAGAAGATCCAATAGCCAAAGTCATGAACATAATAATAAACCCCCCTGATAATGCCATATGAACCAAAATACTATCACATTTCCATACACCCCTCCAAAGATGTCATGGAGTCTCAATATACATCATGTGTGGTAAAAAATAGTAGAAACAAAGTCATATCCTTCATAAACTCTCCTTGAAGAAGTGTCTGATAGATGAATGAGTGTCACATCTGTTATACAACTCCAAACTAAGAGTGTAATATTTCCCTAGAAAACTAACAAAAAGTTATACAACCTCTCCAAAATTCACTGAAACTAAGATAATGTCCAACTTTTGTGGTTGATTAAAGTTCACCCTTCCCAACTCAAAAGCAGGTCACCTATACTTCACTCCCACGTACATAACTTTCACATACTAGCTCCAAATAAAGAAAATAAACCCATTCTGAAAAGTTAACATGAATATCGACAAGATCTTTAAGTTTCATTCAAATCTAAAGTATTATTCACATCTCATAGTCTTTCAAAGTTCACACACTTGAAAACCCGAAAGTGTCTCTTCACCCTTTCACTTTTAAGCCCATAACTTTCACATATTAAGTTCAAATCCAGAAAATAAAACTATTTTGGAAAGATTACATGAATATCTACAAGATCCTTTAGTTTCATTTAAATCTAAAGTATTGTCTACCTTTCATAGCCTTTCAAAGTTCACACACTTGAAAACCCGAAAGTATCTCTTCACTCTTTCACTCTTTCACTCTCAAGCTCATAACTTTCATATACAAAGTACAAATCAAGAATATAAATCTATTTTGGAAAGCTAAAATAAGTATCTACAAACTTCCTAAGTTTCACTCAAATCTAAAGTACTATCCACATTTCATAGTCTACCAAAGCTCACTCTCTTGAAAGTTTGAGGCAACTTCACAACACTTCACTCCCAAACTCATAACTTACACATATTGATTGCAAATTTGATGAGTGATAGCTTTTTGGAAACACAAAATCAAGACATACAAGCTCTCAAAATTTCATTACCAAAATCTCCATGTACAATGTGTAATGCCCTCTCAAAGTCACGGGTCTCTTAAGCAAAACAAGGAGGAAGAAGAAGATGACCCTCCACCTCAACCTCCATGCCATCTACCTAAGCTAGTGGATTTTGGTCACTAAGATGCCACATGGGCCATAATACCCCCATGGGCCACCTCCTATCCTCGATAAGTCTATCCACATCATCTACGTGGATTTCTAATCCATTAAGAAAAACAAAGAAAGGTAAAACAAGCTTTACCTTTTGTTTTTTAGAACTTCAAACAAACAAATTAAAATATTAGAACATCTTCAAGTATAGAAATCAAAGAACTAAATGTTTGTCAAATAGAGGTAAAAAAAAAGAGTTCAAGTGGAGTATGACCCCATTTGTTTCTTGAAACTCTAGAAAAAAAAAACCCTCCAATTTAACAAACAATTATGTGTTTTCACATAATGAACACATTTACAATACAACAATATGCACACAAGTTCTAATGGATTGTTATTCAATTAATTTATGGTGTTTTTAGTCTAAGTTCAATTTGCACCTTTCAAGCAATGGGCACTTTGTTTTTAAATATCCAAATTGAACTCAAATCATGTAATTCTAAACATTTTAACTATGGTTAATTAAATCAACTACCTAATAAAAAGATGAATTCGAATTAAAATTAATCTAACCTAACTTGTAGAATGTAATTTGGCCTTTCTAGAGTAATAAAGCAAGTTAAATTTTGACTTCTCTAGTAAAAGAAATGAATGGATGAAATATTGACCCCTAAACTACATCACATTGATGACAACCTTCATCCACAAATTAAAATTAATAAAACTAATCAAAATTAATCTAAAATTTAGGGTTGAGGTTTTTAATTATGTTAGTTATCTAATTCTAAGTTTAAACCTAATTTGACCAATAATCAAAGAACTTCATCTTAATTAAGATCAAACTTCATCCAACCTTTTCTCATTTAAAATTAAAGTATTTTTTCAATGAAAAGAAGTTCTGGAATCTTTAAAGATTTTCTAATTGATTCCTAATTTAAATGATTCCTTAAAGATTCTTTAATAATTCTTTTTAATTATCTTCTAATCTAATGTAAATCAAACTTTCTATTCTAAAATTATTATTTTTAGGGTTTTATATTTTTTAAATGAAAACTTAGAAATTATTTTCCCAACAAGGTAAGACACTAAAAAACAAAATTCCTATCGAAAAAATTATTTATAAATGGAATTTATTTTAAAAGCCTAATTAATTAAATTTCATTCATTAATTACTCTTAGTCTAAACAAAAAATTATAATTTCTAAAATTCTAAATTCTCCCAAGATTCTAAGATTCCTCTGTTTGATTTTTTCGGATGGAATTATCAATTTTTCATCCAAATTTCATCCAAATTTCAAATAAGGTTTATCTAATTGTAATTGGTTAAATTTTGGATTGTTTTCTAAATTAAAATCTAATTGGAATTTTTCAATGTTAAATTTCTTTTCTAATTTTTTCTATAGTTTTCAACAGTTTATTCTATTAAGTGAAAATTTTAATCAAATTGAAATTTAAAAAGAAAAATATGAAGAATTTAAACATACCTTTCCCATAAATTGGCCAATCGTACTGTCCTTGAGGATCACGAGGTGTATGGTTTCGACATTTCGTAGTAACCCGCTCCTTCCTCCATTTTGCTAATCCATCACGCAACTTGAAATTAATCCTTGTTTGTTGTTGTATTTTTATTTGGACTTTATTTTTCCTAATGGTTATGGGATTTTATTAATGTTGGTTGTATTTAAGACAATTCCTAATTAATTAGAAATTATTTTAATACCCCCAAAACTTTTAAATCCACTAAATCAAATCAAATCTAATAAATTCTAATTATGTTGTAATTTTCCTAATCATCCAAAAGATATTAGTTGGCGTTTTGATTTATCTATTTGTCTTATTCAGCCTAATAAAACAAAACTTAACAAAAGTCAAACCTACTAACCCCTATAGGAATCCTAATTAATGACTAACCAACAATTTAATGAATAGTAAAAAGAATACAAATTTCAAATAAAATCCAAAAGATTCATACCTTATTAATTGCTTGGATTCTTTTGTTCATCTCCATCCCTTCGTCTCTTTCCCTTCTCTCCAACTCTCCAACTCCAAACTTCAAAGTTTTTAGAATGCATGTGAATTTGTTTGTGAAAGGGTGATTTTTTTTTTTTTTAAATTTTTCAACCAACTCACTCTCTGGACTTTTCAAACCAATGTCTAATCCTTATGAAGTCCTCACAATCGGCTTTCAAACTTTACAGTCTAAAGTTTTTTTTTAAAAGTTCAAACGTCACAATCTGGGCTCAGGGCCTTACTTGCTGGACCTTCAAAGTTGCAAACCCCTGCCTAATGTTGATCTCCTCCTCATCGCTTGCAACCATGTGGCTCCTTCTTCAATGTTTGATACTACTGGCTTGTTTTCTTGTTCTCAATTACTGGCTTATATTCAAATGACTAGTTGGATATCCCTTCCAAATTTTGACCACTCATTAGCTAGTTGGAAATAAATTAAAGGAAAATAACAGAAAGGCTAAAACTAAAAACTAATCTAGAATAACTAATTTCCAAATGGAACTAATTCTAACTGAGTTTTGGAGATTTGAGAATTTATGACTAAATTCAAATTTTCACTACTATAACTTTGACATTCAAATAGGTTTGTTTTTTGGGGTTTTGAGGGAATTTTCCAACTTCCTACGTTTTTAACTAACAATCTAATTTTGGGGGATTTTGGGAACAAATTTCAACTAAGCAAATGAAAATGTTCTACTCTAATTGGGTTTCTTTTAGGGATAATTTAATAAATCTAAATAAGGGAAAAAATAATCTAAATTTTGGATTTTTTCTAACTACTACTATGGGTTTTCTCAAGTACTCAAACTAAAGAATTTTGACTATTTCTCTCCAATTCTCTTATGAAATCAAATGACCCAAATTACTTTTACATGCAAGGCATTTTTTCAACATGCAAAGAAAGAAATTTTTCTAATGATTTCAAGTACTTAAATACTTAGAACCATCTTGAAAAAGTATAAATTTTGGAAATTCCAAAGTCGAAGCTTCGCAGTGTAGAGGCAACCCCAGGTATACACAGTGTCAATGGTCAAAGAACAATATTTTGAAAGTTCAATCTTTAAAAAAGGTACACATGACAGTGTTTAACCAAACATTCAAGACTAATTTCTCAAAATTTCAAGGTATCTAAGATTTAATTACCAAAGGAGGTATGCATGACAACGTTTAAACTGAACTTTAGCAATTAAAATCACAATTTATATTATACAATGAATTTCAGGCAAAAATTGGTTTAATAAACTTTTGGCAAAGTCAAGCTTCGCCGCCATAAGCCTATTAATACCAAATTTTGTTGTGATGAGTACGATTTGTTAGTATTCAAAAAATCTTAAACAAAAGTAAAGTTTGGAGGTCTATTCCATCCAAAACTCTCACAACTCAAAGAAATAAAATAAAAATCACTTTGAAGGGACCCTCTCATCCTTCAAAGTATGCAAATCAAAAGATAGAATGAAAATCAGGTCGGATTTCGACTTGGATTAACGCTCCGACTATGCCAATATCATGAGAGAAACAAAAACAAAGTTTGGATATAAGAATGAGGGTATCAACAACCTCAAAGGGGGGCCTTTTATACTTGTCCCAAGCCCCTCCTTAGTAAGTTGTCAGTGGAAAAACATTTACTTTCGACTCCTAGATATTTCCTAAACTACCCTAATGTATTTCCAAAATAATCTTTGTTTAATGGAAGAATTTTCTATAACCCTCTCCATTTAGCTAATGAATCTTGGCTAAATCAAATTCAAGATCTTTTTCCAAAGATATTTCGAAAATAATCCTAATTAACCTAGATATTTTGCTAATTAACCCAAAGTATTTCCAAATTGTCTTTCTTTAGACCAAAGATGGCTTGTTATGCAAGAAAAGAGATCTTACCTATATCCAATCTTCAATTTTCCAAAAGATATTTGCAAAATTAATTTTGAATTACTAATAATTACTCTAAAAAAGTCAAACCTACAGTTGGACCCTTGCTATCTTCTAAGGAACAACTCCAAATTCAAAAATGATTCTACCATTGTGTTCGAAAGATCAAAATTAGCCAAGGGGAATCCCTACCTCCTTCCTAGCCATTTGTAAGTGTAAAATCAACCTATGGTAACTCCAAAAAAAAGTCAAAACTCTAACTTTTGAAATTTGTTTTTTTTGAGGAAACTGTCTAGCTAGAGTTATTTAGAAGGTTCATGGGAGTAAGAAAAGGCCCCTTGATCACATCATTTAGACACCGCCAACTTCTAGTACATTAGTCAATCCACTACCAAGTTGTAAATTCTTCAAAAGTTCAGAATTGTTATTGATTCTAGTACTTGGGAATTTCGGAATGTCTTCAAACTTTGTAGGGTGCTTTATTAGCACACACAACACTATCCTAATTTTTAGTGGGATTTTACTACAACATGAGTAATTTCTAGGAATTTACAACCATGTTTAAAGGCAATTGACTTCCTGTGAAATTATTATGATTATTTCGGAAAAATCTGAAATTTTTTGGATAGCTTCTAAGAAAATTCAAAAATCAAAGTGCAACATTATAATTTACTTTGCACTACTCCTAGGAAAACTAAAATTAACAATTCCTTTTAAATTTTCAACCAAAGGGGAAATTATTCTTGTATCAGGGAATCTTAGATCAACTAGCTCTAATGTCGGCTCTTGGCATGCTTTTAAGTTAAAAGTACCTTTTTTCATGCTCTAGTCACTCTCCCTTTACTTTATTTGTGGTTTGGTTCATTCTTCTATAAGTTACTTGTAAATAAGTCTTTACTAATCCAAATTCTTTATGAATTAGATGGTAACCTATACTAGACTCACTAGACCTAAAATAGACTTAGCCAAATTGTCACATGCATTTGCAAGACTTAATTTAGCATGGACAACTACTAGAACTGGTTAATACTCAAACCCTTAATTCTCTCAAAAATACTAAATTGACCTCTCAGACTCTCAACTAGATACTAGAAATAGGAAATTGGAGTAATTTAGATACTCCGTACTTCTAGGATGACTCCTTACTCCATTGATAGGGACTTCTACCAAATACCACTCAAACACTCTTTTTATGTTTTTTTGCAAATAAATATGCTAAAAATCCAACAAAAACAAAAAAAGAAAACTCTGAGTTCCAAGTTCCAACTTGAGGGCTCATAGCATCATTTTTCTATGAGGCAAATGTAGCATTCAATGTGGCACGGAATCTTGCTTTCCTTGAGGCAATAAAGGCAACCTCATTAGCAAGGTTTGAGTTCTATTCACCTTCTTACCACCAATTGAGGATTCAATTCATTGAACCCAAGAGGTTGCAAATCTAGAACAAAATAGAAGCAAAAACAGTTTTTATGGTGAAGAATTATGGGATAACAAGATGCAACGATAGTTGGAACAATGTAATTCATCAGCTCCTATTGAACATCAGGGTTGTTCCGGTGGACAGTTCGACAACACGACGAACATGACGTCCAACACGTCAAGTAGACCCTCTTGTTCATCTAATAGAGTCAAACTTAGCTTTGACTTTTAAAAAAAATTCACCCTGCCCGTGAGGCCACTTGGATGCCATGTGGTAGACATGTGTCTTCCATGTGGTATTCTAAAGAGGCGCATGCGATTGTGGACGACCTCAGGTGTGGACGATTACAAGTAGGGCAACTTCGGGTTCAAGTTGATAGGCAACTGCGGGTGGGGAGTATGTGGCGACCTGCGAGGTGAAGACATAAAGTGGGAGCCTGAAGAGAAGTAACGCCTCACACATACCCGCAGTCGCCCCAAAAGACCTGCAGTTGCCTCCTAGGGGACCTGCACGTGCCCCAAAGGACCTATAGTCATCCTCCAAGGGACCCGCATGCACCCCTAAAGCTGCAATCACCTCCCGAAAGACCCGCATGCACCCTTGGACCTGCAGTCGCCCAATCCAGGACCAACACTCGCCTTGTCAAAGACTTGTAGTTGCCCTTGCACCTGCAGTCGCCTTGTCTAGGACCAGTAGTCACCCCAAGACCCACAATCGCCCTATCCAAGACCTGTAGTTGCCCTGTCCAGGACTTGTAGTCGCCTCAAGACCTGCAGTCGCCATGTCCAGGACCTACAGTGGCCTCTAGACCCACAATCGCCCTGTCTAGGACCCGCAAACGCCTTGTCCAGGACCTGCAGTCGCCCCTGGAATCGCAGTTGCCTCCTCAAACCCGAATGTGCCCTACCAAACCTGTGGTAGCTCCCTAAGATCCGCGGGCACCCCTTAGAGACCGCGGATTCAACCAAATTAGGCTCCAGAACACTAAGACTTGAACTCGCCTCCACCCACGGTCACCCAAGACCTGAACTCGCCCCCTACCCGAAGTCGCCCTCCATTCTACCAAATTGGGCTCCAGAACACCAAGACTTGAAGTCGCCCCCACCCGCGATTGCCCAAGACCTGAATTCACCTCCTATTCCACCAAATTGGGCTTTAGAATACCAAGACTTGAACTCGCCTCCACCCGAAGTTGCCTCCCATTCCACCAAATTGGGCTCCAGAACACCAAGACTTGAAGTCGCCCTCACTTGTGGTCACTTAGGACCTAAACTCGCCCTCACTTGCAGTTGCCTCTATCTTAAAGTCACGTCAGTCCAGGAACCAATGTACCACAAGATGTGAGCCATCTCCAACTCTAATGAAGTTAGGCTTAATTGCATCTTCCATACACTACAACTAACCAGTCCTTCAATGTTGATAGTTAGTTAATACTACAAAATTAGTCTATAAATATAGAAATTTTAGTATGACTAATTAGACAAATTGAAGAGGGTTTTCCAAACCCTAAACCCTAACCCTATACCCTATAGAAAAACCATGGACCTTCTCCATGTATGCCACTCCAAAAGTAATGTACTTCTATTTTTTAGGATGGATAAAATGACAGACACATGTGAATTGCTTTTCATTATATGTCATAAAAAAGTTTGAACTCCTAAACCTTGTACTTGTAAGATAAAAACCATTCAAAGTGTCATTTCATAACTTTTTAATCTTCAATAAATTGAATATTCATTCACCCCTTCAAATGTGTTTTAAATCCCCTTGATGTATCAAGGGGAGGACTATATTGAAATTCCTATGTTGGAGGATGGAAAATGAAATGATGAGGAGAAGGGCTTCCCCAAGTCTTCATTTCGTAAACCACTTCTTATGTAGATAAAAAGATTTCTTCTTCATGCATCCCATGGTATTAGTATTTTTTTTGTACATGGTTTTCCTCAAAAGGGAAGGTCTCCTTTCAATGTACACCCTCCAAAAATTAAAATAGGAAATGGTCACATTGAATTTGACATGACCACACGGATGGATGAAGGAGAAATGAAATATTAGGAAAAAGGGTTTTTCCAAATCTCTACTTCCTAAACCAATTTGCTTTCTTTATTACTTAATTAACTTTTGATCACTTAGTATTGAATGTCTTAGTTTTAGGATTTTCTGGAATTATTCCTCAGAAAAGGGGGGAACAGTACTTGAAAAGTTTGAACACCTTCCCTCCACTTTGTAAGGGGGGAAAATGAAACTCATGTTATCTAGTGCCCTTGACTTGCAGTCGCCCCATCACCCACGGTCGCCCATGAAATGACCTGTGGTTGCTTCCCTAAGCCCCCTTGTACCCACACTTGCCCCCCCGAGACCCACACTCACCCCCCCTAGACCCGCACTCGCCCCCCTAGACCTTTAGTCACCCTAGATTGAACCCGCGGTCGCCCCACCTTACCCGCATGCGCCCCACCCGTAGTCGCCCATGGTGACGTGGTGGAGGCTTTCCACGTCACTGTTGACAACCCGCCACATAAGATTAAATTTTTGGCTACCCTGCCCGAAAACTTCAAACCCTAATTCTGTACTCGTCAAATTTGTCTCGTATATGCGACACTCGTCTTTTACGACATGCGACATCAGACGAACAACTTGATACCCAAACCCCAAAACACGTTCGACAGAACAACCTTGTTGAACATGATGATGTCATGCTCCATTAGTGATGTTTTTTGGAGGTCCATTAACACTACTAGGAAAAATAAAACCATGTCCTATATAGTGAATAAAATGAAAAAATTCTTTGAGAAGGTGGATTTCCAATATGTGACAAAAATTTGTATGGACATTGCATCAAGCATGATTGGGGCAATGGATGATATTGTTGCTTCCTACCCACATATCTTCAAGCAAGGGTGCATGGCACATGCATTAGATCTATTGTTGGAAGATTGGGCCCAGGTGTATGAATTCAAAGATTTAATTGAAAGGACCAAAAGGTTGTGCTAATACTTCAGGAACCATCATACAACAATGTTTGCTTTTCACAAGTTGAGTCCAAACAAACAACTCATAGTGCTTGCGGAAACATGTTTTGCTTGTCCTTTCTTCAAGATGAAACGATTGGTTGCTCTTCGAGGAGTCTTGTTGGACCTAAAAGACAAACCACGTTTTCAGAATCACTTTGTGGGGCTATGAAATGTACAAGGTGGTGACCTAGTTGCTTCAAGAGGAATTAATGTGGTGTCCACCATCGAAAATCTTGATTTTTGGCAAAGATGCGCAAACTATGTTCAAATGATGGAGGATGTGTTGAAGGCCTTGTGTGTGTTTGATGGCAAAGAACTAGCCATGGGCAGGGCAGAGCTAGTAATGCACAATTTGTAGGGTCATATTTTTTCATTGAGACATCCACCCTTCAATGTACGACCAGACATAGCGGACAATCTTCATTGCCACATGGGACATGGTATTCAACGACATTCACTACGCTACGACCATTTTGAACCCGTATATTAAGGGTCAAGCGGCCCTTAATGTTGATGAAATTGCTCTTCGTGCATTGTATTGGGTCATGCGAAAAATGGAGGACGTAGTAGGTGTGCGTTATGATGTCATCATGGCGGAATTAACAGAATATGAAGAGAGCTACGGGCCATATAGCCCTACCATAGCACTCAATATTCGGGTGGCAAATATGCTTCCTCACAAATGGTGGCATAGAATTGCAAACAAGGCCTTGTCCAAAATCGTCGTGCATCTTCTATCTCTCACGTGTTCAGCATCGTCTTGTGAAAGGAACTAGAGCATGTATTCTTTTGTTCATAATAGGATCCAGAATCACTTAGCGATGGAAAAGGTTGAGTCTTTGGTATATATCTATACCAATAGCTGTGTGCTCTGTAAAAGACTAGCGGCTGATCTGGTTCGTTGGTATGATCCAAACATCCTCTCAAAACACTAAAAAAAATTGAGTGTTTTATGACTATGAAAATATGACTAGAGATGACTGGCAACTACTCACAATCATACATTTGGAGCCTAAGACCTTGGAAAAGAATATGACTACAAATATGACTACTAGTCATGTTCTAGCATGGTATTTTGAGGATGTATTATATACACCCATTGGGAACATAGAAATACTTCATAGGGAACAACATAGAACATGTTTGGAGAATGTCTAGTCATATTTTTACAGCAATCATATTTTACAGTCATATCTTTATGGTTGTGACTTTTTTTTTTTCTTTTGGGGCTGCCTAAGGTAAATTTGTATAGGAAACATGCTTAGAGAGGTCTTAGTCATATTTTTGCTTTAGTCATATTTCATAGTCACATTTTTCTTTTTGTGTGTATGGGCAAACCAAGGAAAAGGTTGGCAATCTAAAATGGCCTTCTCGTATTTTGGCCATAGGGACCATCCCTTAGGGTGTACACATCACTTTTTTTAATTTCTATTAAAAAAAGGATTATTTTCAGTTGTATTTTTTGTCTATAACAAAATTGGCGTCCAATAAGTTTGGGTGCCACATGTTCATATTTCAATTCATTAATTTATATTACTCATAGGTTTTATAAGTGAATTACAAAAAATAAATCAATTAATGGTAGGAGACAATAAATGGATTCATATTCGGATCATCTTGTAGGAAGGGATTGGGGAAGGGTCTCGAAATGCATGTGAAATGTATTTTGATTTTGAGGTTCACATACACTTTTGGTGATAGAGAATCAATCCTCAAAAGTAGTATTCCAAACCTAGACTTCATTATCGTTACATAAAGGGTTTATTCTTTCACATACACATTAGGTCAAAAAAAGATGGTCAATCTTGTAGGAGACTGCAGTGGTAGTGTCAGTGCTTGATGTGTCATATGATGAATGCTATCCATTTCATTGACATTTTTCCTACAAAGACCAATATAGTTACATGGTGTGTTTCTATGTGATGTGTTGAAGAAAATGCTATATACAAAATTCAAATTAAAACGTGAAAGACAACTTCATTTACAATACTTCTAGCTATGATTGAGGACTCAATCATAATTTGCATTAGAGAATTCTAGTAACATATCACACTTTACAAAATAGATAAAAATTATGGAAGATAGAAATCAATAAAATTGGATAATTTGTAATATTAGTTTTGGATTAAAAAATATCAAAATTCATCCAATTTAAATCAAAAAGGGAATTTGAAATATAGTGATATTTAGAATCTAATTTTGAAAGTAAAAATGAATTTAGACTTATAGGCTAAAAGAAAATGTTGGATGAAATCTGGAAGGATGAATTAGAGACAAAACTTCATCCATTTATATTTTTTTGTTATTGGGCTTCAAATTTCTTAAGTTGGATATTTAAGTATTGTTCAATGGGCATTGTAAGTAATGAACAATTTTTTTCTAATGAAAAATTGTAAGTGGTTCACATCTAAACTAAAACAAATACAAACTATAAAAATTAGAGGTTTTAATTGGTTTTTGCCAATCTAGGCTAAAACTCTACACCTCCAAATATTGAGGATATAAATAAAACAATCATATATATCAAGTATTGAAGTTTGTTTGTTTTTTAAGAAGGTTCTCTGCAATATCATATAAGCCATCACTAGAAGAAATTTTTGTTTGCTTCAACAAAATCTACATGACATGTTTGTTCAGACAAACACAAAATCTATGATGAAAAACATAGTAAAACGCAAATTTTGCATTTGCCTCAATAAATATGTTATGTAGATTTTGTTGAGGCAAACAAAAATTTCTTCTAGTGCATATTTATAGAAGGACTCTGTAGGGCCGTTTAGAAGTCACAAAATTATTCATGTGAAGATTGAGGTTCACCATGATACACATGCTTGTATTGCAATTAAAAGATGGTTGTTTGAATGTTCTTTCAAGGATATAGACTATAAAAATATAATCTCTTTTTCTACTTCAAAAGTACTTTTAAATAGTGCCTCTATTAAATATTTTTGCTCTTATATACTTAGTGTATAGACATAGATATTTTGATTGATGCAAGGCATTTGTTGGGTTGTCTTTTTTTTGCCATAACTATAGGTACTTAAGGCCTTGCAACTTCCCTTAAGACATTTCTAGAATTGTATTGCAACATACATCCACCTTGTAACAAATTTTGTTGTTAAAATACCTTAGTTGCTTAGCATAGTCATATTTAGTGAATTGCATGACTACGTCAAGTCACATGACTAGAGTTTTAAAATCCTAGCCACCACTGATTTAGGGTTTTGAACCCTAGCTAATGTTTCTTCTTTTTTTTTTGTTGCCTTTGAGGTTTTGCTTCTTAGTATTTTGGAGCCTTGGCTTCTTCTTGCTTATTAATTTTTACTTTTTGTTGCTTCTTAGTTTTTGATTCTTGCTTTTAATTTCTTCTTGTTACCTTTTAATTCTGGCTTTTTAATTCTGGATTCTTTTCTTTTAGTTCTTGATTCTTGCTTCTAGTTCTTTTTGTTACCTCTTAATTCTTGCTTCTTGGTTTTTGCTCCTTCCATCTAGTTTTCTTTTGTTATGTCTTAATTCTTACTTCTTAATTCTTGCCTCTTATTGCTTCTTAGTTTTTGCTCCTTATTTCTAGTTTCTTCTTGTTATGTCTTAATTCTTGCTTCCTAGTCCTTGTCTCTTATTGCTTCTTAGTTCTTATTTATAATTTCTTCTGAATGCATTTTAACTTGTGTTTCTTATTGCCTTTCAATTCTTGTTTTTTTCTTGTTATTTATTGCATTTTATTGAATCTTAACTTGTGTTTCTTATTGTTTCTTATTGCTTTTTGTTGAATCTTACATTTTTTATTTTTCTTGTTATTTATTGCATCTTAAATTGTATTTTTTGTTGTTTCTTATTGCATCTTAGTTCTTAATTCTTGTTATTGTTGGATTGTATTGCATTTTAACTTGTGTTTCTTGTTGCTTTTTGTTGCATCTTAATTCTTCTTTCTTCTTTCTTTTTGTTACATCTTACTTTTTGCTTGTTATTACGTCTTAGCATTTGCTGCCTTCTAGTTCTTGATCCCTTTATTGTTGTTCTTTCCTCTTATTTTTTTGCGTTTTCTAGAGATATAGTGGTTATGGATTCTTCTTACCTTAAACTTGTCCTTCACATTTTATGTTGCTTTAAATCTTTGAAAGTTGAGCTATATTGTTCATTCACTAAAAATTAACCTCCTTCACTGTGTGCGTAGGCACTTAAAGCTAGAATGAAGTTGTTGGAGGCTACTTATAACATTAAAGAGACAACTTCTTAACATTTTTGTAAGGAATTATAGGTTTTAAAGAGTATAGGAATATATATTTATAGATTGTCATTGTGATATGTTTTGTGCTAATGACTACTAAATGTCATTGAAAAGAGTCACATTATTTCTTGCATTTTCTCTCTTCAATATGATTATCTCTTATACATCTCAAAAATCATATGTACTTATTTTTATTGTATGCAGTCATTTATACAACTACTAAACCATGTTGATACATGATTGCAACGCCTTACGTCAATTTAGAATGTATGAAAAATGTGATTGTAGTTTATGACAAAAACTACTATAAACCTCAAGTCACCTCAGTTACAAATATCACTTGCTTGAGTCATATTTTATAATATATCTTAACCAAAATATGACTTGTAGCTATATAATGCTTACAATCATGCGAATAATGTGACTCTATACTTTTAAAAATATAACTACATTCAATCATAAAACTACAAATAACATTCCATGTGAACTACTACATGAGCCAAAAATATGACTTAAATTAGTCATATTTCACATCAATAGAAAAAGTGACTCGTGAAGGTCATATTCCACATCAATGAAAAATATGATCCACTAGAGTCTTTTTTCTACATCAACATGCAAAGAATAGGACCGATGAAAGTCATTTTTCACATCAACAAAAAATATGACTCACAAAAATCATATTCCACATCAGCCCAAGATATGACTACAAAAAGTCATATGTCACATCAGCCAAAATATAACTCACCATAGTCATACTCCACGTCGGCCAAAATATAACTCACCATAGCCATATTCCACGTTAGCTTAAAATATGACTACATGGAGTCATATGCCAAGTAGACTTTTTTTTCATTTGTTCGGGCAGCTTAAGAAAAAGTCAAGCCTCTAAGGTTAGTCAACGTATACACTATGGTGGCAAAAATGGATGATTATACCCCCCAAATACGATGACTACAAATATGACTCATGTTTGAAGCGACTAGTTGATAATGACTAGATCCAATCGCGTAGTGCGTTATCTATAGTGATTTCTGCGTAAGTCATATTTTCCGATTGTATGACTCATTGTAGTCATATTTTGCAATCATAAAAGAACCATTTTGTTGTATTAAAAGAATCCGATCCTAATGCCTTCGGCCCTGTTCCGATAGGCGAGTCCAATCGCGAAAGTGATCGTGAATTCAAGGCGATGCGAGGAGGAGAAGACAAGTTTGTTGATATGGAAGTAAACCGTGCACCTCAAGGAAACTAGACACCTCTAGCTTACCAAGAAAACTACGATCTTTGGAGGAAGGGCATCGATGACCTTGAGGAAGCAAGGCAGCATTATGGAGATGGAGAAGATATTGAAGATGACATCCCTCATGATCATCAAGGACCTAATCGTCGTCTTAGTCCTTTGCCTCCACTTCCTAAGAATGAAGACATTGCAAAAATCCACCCTTAGTCTTTCCCTTCGGAGAGAGATGAACCGAATGCTACAAATCGTGATGATCATGATAGCCCTGCGGATGATGATCACAACAACATGAACCTTCCTCCACAAAATAACAATGGGAATGGAGATGACTTCAACAATGGCAATGGAGGGAATGTGGAGAATCATGCAATTCTGCCCCAAGGAGGGTCTATCCAGAATGGTCATTGGAACATAGGGCCTGTGGAGAGAGGTGGATCATTTGGTAGTAGTATAGTTGTCTAAGGACTTCATGGTACAAATGTTGGAACTATTGCAATCACTACCACCATCGTAGCAAATCAATTGAGAGATAATGTAGCATGGCATTTTGACCTTGATCATGTAGAAGTTGATGTTTTTGCATTTAGAGAGGTTGTCACCACTCTACTCTCTCATGTTGTACCTTCTATAGTTTGTCGTGCCTAAAATACATTGATGCAACGTTTGATGAACCTCCCTTGTACTACAACTCAAAATCCAATGTCTAGAGCTACCCAACAAGGTTTAGGCTTAGTGGGGACTACTCAAGCCACAACTCCAAACGTTTCTAATGTTGTTATTGGTGGTAGACCCCCTCAATCCCCTCGTGCCCACAAAATGGGTTGGTACGGGTTGCGAGGTCACAAAGGTTGTGGAGGTCGCTAAGGAAAGAACAATAGTAAAGCATCATTATCAAGGCCTCCTAAACATCTTCTTTGCAAAATTGGAGCACGAGACCTCAATGTGGTGATAGAACCATACATAGATGTAATCATTCTAGGCCCCACCTTATCCACTCTAGCATTTGTTGTTCCTCAAGTTCCAATGGGCCCCAATATTAATTCTGATGTAGAAGATCTCCATGCACAATGACACAAAAGGTTTCAATCCAATCGTGGCCTAGGTGACTAAGTTTTGGAGCTTCAAAATGACAATTCGAAAGTGAAGGATGGTATGACCTTAGATGGTGGCAACGAATATGATGGATATGGAGACAATGAAGGCTACTATGATGAAGATGACTACAATTGCGATGAGGCACTAGAGGATAATGATGTTGTCATTCAAGATGCTAATCTAACAGGTCCCCCTAACCAACTATACTACAGATCAAGTCGTTTGAGTATGTGAGGAGCATCGAAAGTAGATCTTTTAGATTATTCTAGTATTAGAGAAACTAAAGATCTACAACCAAAAAAATGGAGTATCTTAGATAACCGATGAAGTTAGTATATTCTATAAGTATAGATTGATCGTATTGTTATTTTGGTTTGTAGTGCATGAAATCTATAAATGCTTTTGGTTATCATAAAGACCCCTATGTGCATTAATTTTAGAAATTTAACAATGAATATTATTATCATGTTGTTTGGAACACCTTCTAAAAATTTGGAACCATACTAACTATATTATCTTTTTAATGATAAAAGATTGAACCTTTTATTTTGAAAATTGCTATTAATGAAAATTATAATTTTTTTATCCAAATCTTCTTTTCTTATGTAGAGTGAAGACTAAAATGTTGAAGAAATAGTTTTTTTTCCATCTCTTTCACTGGGAAGAAAAAAAACCATGGTTCCAACTACACCTTGTAAGCAACGAGCATAGGGTCCACGGCCAATCAAGAGATGTTTCCACCCACACCTATATGTCTGCACCAAAATGTCCTCTACTAGAACATATCTTAGTCCCTGCCCAAACATCTACATCTACGCCCTAGACCACAAGTCCACGCCCAAGCATTTCACGTTCCTACACATCTATGTCCAAGCCTTGTCAATAATTTCTCAACCCCTACGAAGATGTCCCAGCCCAAGCACATGATGTCCACCCTACGCCACTTAGGTCTCGCCTAAACCACCATCTACGCCCTAGTGTTGCGCCTAGGCACATGATGTCCATACCTGTTAGCGTCCACGCACATGCCACTTTATTCCTGCCTGAACAATTGTTCCCGCCCTACCACCCGCACTTGGTTTCAGCTTAGAATGACACATCAATTATTTAAGGTAAATAAAAATTACCTTCGAAAAAATTTTAAGACCTACGAAATTGAAGTTGGACCAATTGGACAAAGTGCCTGGTTGCCTGATCTGGTTTGTCCGTCTGTCCGGGACGTCCGATGACCTTAACTCGTCTGATGTAACAACCCTGGAGGATACCACCCATCTTGTCCCTCCACTTGTGGAAAATGTGCCCACTTCACTTTTGGCTTTCAAGTGCCTAGAGTGTTGTCTCCGAATCAAGCGAGATTCAAGGTAGTGATTCCGAAGACCCAAAATCTATCTATGCTTGGAGATGCTCGCCTAGTTAGAGAGCCCTATCATCGAGTTGATAATAATGTGGAAGGGGCTAGACTTTCTTTCGCCATAGTGGAGCTAGTGATTTCCTTGCTCCAAACGAATGCTCCTATGTACGAGACATCATAGTAGGAACTCCAACTTTTGGACTCACCCTCTTCTTTAGGAGAAGAAAGGGTAGACTATGGGGAGGGCGAGGAGGAGGTGAATAAGGAGGTCGGACTCAAACAAGCTCCATCGTCAAAGGAGGTTCAGGATAGAAGTGAACCACAAGCTTTGGAATCCACTCAAGTACATCCCTCTGACCCTTATTGTTTCGACTCAATTCCTAGAACTCGGAGTCAAGGATGAATCTGTCGTTTGTTCATCTGCAGTCCATCTTCAAGTAGTTTTGGAATCTTATTCGTATTTATGGTGCGTGATAGGATGGCACAACTAGTCCTTGAGTGTGTCGTGTTGACAATGAACCCGTCGGTGGCTCCATTCGTATAGTATAGTGTAGCATAGTTATGAGTGTACAATTTTGTTGATTTGGGGTGAAAGCAAAAATCTAAAAGTGTAATATTTAATCTATGTAAATAAAATATGCACATTTACATATATCAATGAATTTCTTTTGCAGTCATATTGGATTCTGATGTTGATGTTTTTTCACTCAGCTCAATAAACATGTAAGCATGCACCATCCGCTACCTGTGCAAGCACTTTCTAATAGGATACCACTATCGATTAGTGGAATGAAACGTTCCCCCTCATTTTTGGCTCTCCTACTTTTGCTTTTAATCAAGTAATTCCATTTCTCTGTTGTTATGCATTGATTAGATAGAATTGGTGGGTAGTAGAGAGTTCATGTCAAGGACTATTTCCCTCGTAGTGCCCCAGCCACAAAGGAAGTGGTTGAACATTGTCTTGGACATGAACGGCATCCTATGTCACTATGCACTCAAATCCTATGCCACAAAATTGAAACCATAGAAGCTTGAAGACAATGTTTTGTGCCATCGAAATCCCATGATCATTGGACCCAAGGTAGTCTTCGCTCGGCAAAATGCACGTGAATTCCTCCAGTAGGTGTTGGAGATCGCAAATAGGGTGGTAGTCTAAACTTCCATGTTGAAGTTCAATGCAAAACCCATTGCAACCTACCTTTTCAATGGTTACAAAGCCCCCTTCAATATCATGGCTCAAGAATATTGTAGGAAGATAGAGATATCACTGGGGAACTTTCTTTTGTTTGGGTATAAAGGGGTGTTCCTTAAGGTCTTGTCGGAGAAGCTATTCTCCAATCCTAGTGGGGGCACGTCTTTTACCACGAACAACACCCTTCTCATTGACGACTCTCTAGAAAAGTGCATCTACAATGAGAGCTGCAATGTGATCTTCCTAGAAACCTAGTCGCACTTCAAATAGAGGGAGGACATCTTCATGGGGGACCTCCTACCATGGCACCATTGTGTAGAATCCAATTGCGAACCAGGATGATTGTGAGAATATGTTGATAGCAGTTGCATTGGAATGAAACTGCTTGGCTCTTGTGACTACAATCATGAGTATATTGTTGACGCAATGAGGGACTTGGCCTAGAATGTCGGGAAGCACTTTGAACTTCCCACTATGAACTTAGTGATAGAGCTCACCTGTCATAGGACCTAGACTTATCCATCTCCCGCCTTCTGCTTTATCGAATTGGAAATGAAATTTTATGTATTATAATCTTGTAAATAGATATTTTGGTTTTTGAGTTTGCCATCCATTCTCTATCTCTATTTTTGGAATTTTGTCCCTTGTTTCTCATTTCCTATTTGAAATTTTTTTGCATACGTTATTCGATAGACAGTAATATGTGGGAGCCTTGTCTAATTTATATTTACTACAGGTTGGAGCTGCTTATGTAGTCGTCTCTAACAAACGGCAAAGGTTGATGCAGAGCTTGGCATCTAGATCAGTGAAGTCTCTCTTGGGATGATCGGACTCCAAGGGGGGAGGGGAGCTACGGTATTGCTCCCATTTCCAAACCATATATGCTACACTTCGTTGCCAATGCAGCGTCCTCAGCCATAGACTACTCCAAGGGCGACATCAAAGATGGCATCGTGGATAGTCCACCTAGTGGAGGACCGGTGAGGACCCCCATCTGCTCGGTGTCCCCACTCAAACAAGCATTTTCAACTCGAGGAGGATCGTTCTTACCAACTCCACGGACAGAAGTTGCCACAAACTGGAAACTCAACCTCCCCATTGGCAAGGGGGTGGCCCATCCTCGACACGGGGATGATTTTCCATCTAGCTCTATGTACCCATTTGCTTATGTAAACAACACGAAAGCAATGTCTTCTTTGGAGGATCAGAGGGGGAGTATGCCAATTGAATTGGTGATTGGAAGGGGCTTACTTTGACTTGAGGATAGGCAACCTCTCCCATTACTATTTGCGAAAGCAAGATGGTCCCCCTCCACCAATAGTCTTTCTTGGCAAAGGGCTCTCAGAGACCATCGATGGTCGGCAAACTTGAAATCAATTGGATTTAGAAACCCTTACATAACCAATGTGAATAGATCGTTGCCAAGACCGCCTCCTCAATAGGCAAAATCTCTATCTACCTACGGGGGCCCTCAAAACACCCGAAAAGAGAATAGGATGAAGAATGGCCTTCTGAATTTGGACTTTTATGGTGTATCAAATTCTAGAAGTCAGCTGAACTATCCTTCTCAACGCAATGATATCTTTAGAGGCCTAGCAAAGCTAAAAGTGGTCGAAGAAACAAGAACAATTGTACAACCAATAGTAATGCGTAGGCAAGTGAGTCATGTTTTCGAAGCCACTAGCTTTTGAGCCTCCCTTACTATCAATAGCATGGTATATAAAATACAAAAATCTATTTTTAGAAAAGTAGAGTGCTTTATGTACAGTAACCCTCTTTGTTTCAACACAAATTCTAAAAAATGAACAATTCATATTTCATTCATTTAAGGTGACTAGGAGAGCAATAGTTACATTCTCTTTGTGTATCCTAGCTCTCGAGTAAATCAAGCTTATTGAATAAAAATTCACTCACATTTCTATTTCTTGAGTACTTTTTGGCACATTGTGTGAGTGAAAACCTCCTTGGTGGTTCCAAGTCGAATGCGGCAACGCGTTCATTTGCTTCTATGATTCTGGAAGGTTAGACTCCATTTATCTATAGGTTCAATGACGTTTCTTTCAATAAAGCTTCGCACTCAAGTTTTCAAAGTCTCAAAATGACTATATTGTCTCAATTTAACAAATAAGGCCTTTAATGAAGAAAGTTGGTGTGGACATTGCTCGGGATGACATGCTCATGAATTACACCCATCCAAATGACATGGCAATGAATGGCGGAAAGCCAAGGTGGGGTACTCGCGAAAAGACCCCTGATTCTTCCAAATCCGACTAGAAGCTATGAGTGTTGAAGGAGATTTGTTTTGGGATTGCATCATATCTATAGGTCAAGGTTTAATTTCAATATTCTATATTCCAAATCTAATTTCTCAAAGGAATCATTGAACTAATATTTTTTTCCCTTGCCTTCAAGTGCATTGATTACCACTTGTCATGGAAAGGGCCGCCACATTTTGGCTTTGGAGGAGAACAAGGACATTTTTGACACCATCCTCAAATCGATGAAGAAGTCCACTCCAACCATGGTGGCGACACAATCCTTGGCAATAGTTTTGGTTTCACAAGATCCAGACGATATGCCCGTTGTATCTTAGAAATTCACTTCGAAGGGAAAATCCAATAAGTAAGTTGGCACTTTTTAAATTCTGTATTTATATGGTGATTTTCAAATTGTCACCCTCTAATATGGTATCATATTAATTTGCAGTCATTGAGGATTGATGTCAACACGTGCGAAGCTACCAAAACAAAGTGTTTTTGTTAGTCTAGAGAAGCCTTTTGACCTTCCAGTTTATGCTCAACAAATGGCTACGGCCTTTGCGGATTTTGGTTGCTCCAAACCAAAATGCCATAAAAACACTTTCACTCTGAATGTCTTGAAGTTTATAGATGGGTCTATGTTTGAGGGTAGAGAGTCTTCAAACTCATCCAAGACTTCTGATTCCATAATTGAATCCACAAAGACTTAGACTCATAGGATTGACATATCTCACAAGTCATGCTATTGTGTATTCATTTCTATTATGATTGGATTTGTGTGTTTTATGGCTACATCTTACTCTTGAGTTATTCTAATTTGCATTTTTTATTGGAAGACTTTCATCTATTTTGACTATATTTTGTTGTGTAAAAAAACTAGAATCAAAAAAAGATGTGAGCACTTCAAATTTTGAAAAAGAAACTGTACATTTTTACTTTTTTGTGTCGATAGTCATGGGTCCCTCATTCCTTTTTTCTTCAAATAAAATTTTTTGCTCACAAGCTCATAGGCTCACACGCTAGCAACCCTATTGACTTAGAATATACTTAAGTTTGCCATCATTTTTATCCTTTATATATTGTGGTCTTCTCTTCCCAAGCAATCCACTAGCAATGGTGGTGATGTTTTCAATGCAATCTCCAAATAACATTTATTTTGCTAGCATGATTCCAACAATCTATGGCTTCAAGTGCTCCTGTAAACTCTTAGTTACTACTATACATTCAAAATTTCAATATGTATACATCATTTGATGATGACTTTCTATAAATTGCAAGGTTCCCTAGAAAACTCCCATTTTAATGAATATGATGTTTTTTCTCCTAGAAGGCTATTTTGTAGCGAGGAATTGTACATCAAGAAGTGTAGAGGTGGTGCAAGGCCCATGATGCCTGTGGCTAACAAGAGGAGGTGAAAGTTAGCTAGGATTTGCCAAGTACTTCTTCATTATATGCATTTTCCTTGTTGTAGGTAAGTCCATCATCATAGGATAGTCCTTCTATGGGGGAGAGTGGTTACTTGTCCACGGATGAAGAAGAAGGGGGTGACTATGATATTGGAGCTCTTCAAGATGATGATTTGATGCTTGTCAACCTCTCTTGGGGTATTTGGGGGTCGTCTGCATCATTAGGGCTAGTTGTGGAGATGCATACTATAGAGGCGCAGTCGTCTAGTAGGCCACTGCCCTCTATGCATCAAACCACAATTGGGAAATGAAGGAGGCAACCTAACAACAACAAAGACTATAGTGCTCAAATCACCGAATGAAAGAACAAGAGGTTGTTCAATCAAACAACAAAGATGATGATCTATATCCAAATGAACTAGTAGATGGACAAGATTTAGGATTTCATCTTGGCACCATCAAAGAAAAATGCTAATAATTTTGTTGCCATTCTAAATCAACTTAGGGGAGTACAACCACTAGATGCACTTCTTCCAACTATGGTGGTCTTCTAATTGATATTGTACAGTCAGCCCTTGAGGTCTTTTAACATTGAAGAGTCTAGTTTGGCAAAGCCTATGTAGTTCTCGGTATCACAAGTAATGCACCCTCTATTTGTTGTGCCTTCTCCTTCTCCTTCTAGTTCTGCCATACCTACTTCTTCTACTACTTTTGTTGTGTCTCCACCTCCCCCTATTGGTTTTGTTGTGCCTCTTCTGCCCTTATGAAGCGAGGCTTGTCGTATAATTCCTCCTCCCCCTGTGAAGTCCGACATTGTAACTATTGCAGATTAGCAAATCAATGTCACCACTAATGTAGAGCCTATTGAAGATGACGCAACTAATTTTGGGATAGTCACACAATCACACAAGACTGTACCTGCAAATTGAGACAAAGTGTATCACTTGTTGTTATTTGTATAGTTTAGGTTGACTCAAGTTGATGTGTATCATAGCTTTAAAGTAGTTGTAGATTTTGAATTAGACTAATTCTTTTTTGAAAATGAACTTACGATAGACAAAACCATGGAGTTCTAAATTTTGACAATGATTTTTTGTATTCTCTTACCTATAAGTTGAAGAATTAATATACAAAATTCTTATGGATGTCTTTTATATAAATTCTTCAATCGTAGGCTCAATTGATGTCTATGTTGTACTTTTGTTATCCAATCCCAAATCTCCTACAAATCAACATGCTCTATCTTTCGATGATGTTCCCAAGGAAATGATTCAACCTAGGCAACTACATATCACAGCTCAAGAGCTCAACACTACGCCATCACAAGAGTTGAGTCTTCTTGAAAATGACTTATCGTTTCCAGATGACGTGTATAAGGGTTGAAAATTCACATTCCGCCTTGGAGGTTCCTGAGGATGAGAAGATGTCAGCTAAATCATCTCCAAATAAAGTAATTTGTGCATCTATTTAATTGCTCTTCTGCTTACAGTTGTTACCATTTCTCTTTGTTTCCAACATCCATAGTGATGCGTGTGTACATCTAGTTATCATTTCTCTTTCATTTCAGTTCTCCAAAAGGTACCAGTTGAGCCTAGTAACTAGCTATGCATTCGTTCGTTTTGGTAGTAGAGATCGGATTGTCATTGTCCTTGAGGAGGGATGTCAAAGGAGGTCAAACGTCCATTGAGGTCTAGGGGGGCTGATAAGTGGCTTAACGTTGTCTTGGACCTCAATGGGATATTATGTGTATGTAAAGATATTAAGTACAAGAGTTGGTACAATTACATAGGAGAATCCTCGCAAGGGCACTCTACCATAGTCCCCACAATTGTGGAGAAGAAAGAAGTCTATATCAAGCCGAATTGCTCAAAATTTTTGAGTGAGTTAGGTACAATAGCCATTGTTTTAGTGTAGAGCCCAATGACAATGTTGAACACTGAAGATGTTTGTAAACATCTCTTTATTGGTTTGGAAATGCCCTTCCTCGTACTTGGGCAAGACTTGTGCACAACATTGAAGTGCAGGGATGGTTCTCGAAAGATAACTACTTTCAAGGAGCTCGTACAAGCAAGTAGCTATTTCTTAAAAATATGAGCATGTTGTTCAATGGCTTACGAGAGAATCTTATGCCTGAGAATACCATTATCCTAAACAAAAGTCAAACTAAGTACAATTTGGAGAAGGCCGAGAATGTAATTCTCCTTGACACTTGGTCTAACAGCTTGGAGAATGGACCAAAGGATACGTTTCTCCTAAACATCCTTTTGCCCTAGTTCAAGCACCTTCATGCCGCGTGTGAGCAAAGGTTGAAGTCATCTAGAGAGAAGAGCATAGGGAAAATGGGACAGTGGATGCTTTACGACAAACAAAATTGTTGAGAGTACAACAAACTCATAGAAGTAGTTCAAACATCTTTGAGTATTAGATAGACTTGAGCTTCTGTATCTCTAGTTTAGGACAACTGTAGATGTTCTACACTGTGATTGGAACTTTGTCTTTACCATTGCTATTTTGCTTGCATGCATTGACCTAATTTGTACATAGTTTTTGGATTTTGTAATCTTGTATTCTGTAAGAAATATTCTTGATAAGAATAAAATTGGAAAGCTTTTATACCTTGAAATGTCTCTATTTTGAAAGTGCATTCAATCACTTCTAAGGGTGCTTTTGGTTGATCCGAACTAATCTAGTTGGTACTCCATTTATTGAGAAGTTAGCATGTGTTGGGACATATGGTTTGTACATGTTCTCTTCTCTTCTTTACTTTGATGCAAATCCCGTAAATGGATCTTTGCTTTAGGCCCTCTACACATTGTCGTCTCCAATTCAAAATGAAAGCTTGAAGTGTGTTGCATTGGTTGATTCCTTCTTGGAGCATGGGCAAAATGCAATCCTCAACATAGGGAGCTTTTTGTGCTCTACTTCGACAGCAAATTCCACAATGGACTTTTCCTTAAGCTCGTGGATGATAATATGGTCAATAGTCTGCCAAATGGAGCTCCTCATCCACCCAAGTCATACTCACCTTCTCCTTTACGGTCCACTACTGCTATAATTTCACGAATATCGCCATCTTCCTCCAATAGAGTGCCAAAGAGGAAGTTGTACAACAACACAAATGTCCCAATGTCCATGCCCGTTATGGAAGCATTGGTGCTAGAAAACAAAATACAAGGTTTCGTAGGTGGTTGTTCTCATCAACCACCAATTCCACTTGATCATGTCAAGTCCCTAGGCTTATGGAAGACAAAGATGCACGATGGAATATTATCAAGTTTGTTTAATTATCTAATTTTTAATTTTCTTGTTTTTTCACATCTACCTCAATCGAAGTTGACTTGGATCTATAGATAATAAAAGATAAAAACCCATCCTTCCTCCCTCAACAAAGCGAGCTTGGAACTAAATGGGGGAGATAGAAGTAGAAGAGAGAGACAATGTTAGAAAGCTACAGTGCTGTTATCAAAGTCAGGCTTCAATCACAGGGTTGTGGAGAAGAATTTTGTCAGATTGTAGAGGTGCTATGACTTCCGAAGACCTACAGAATTACCTCTGAAGTAGTTTTCTTAACATTTTTGAAATGTGACTTCCTATTTGAATCGTATGCATTATTGCAGTGAACTCCAAATTGTTGGTGGTATTAATTTTCAATGACAATGTTTCTTTGTTTATATTTTCAAAGTCGTGATGATTTAATTATAATGCTATATGGTGGTAGTGAATTCTAAAGTAAGGAAAGAAGATGATGCTCAATTCAGAGTTCCTAAAAGATATAGTTCTGTGGAGCAACTATATTAATTTGGTTGTTGTCATTTCTTTATTTGCTTTGAACTTCATTCTCCTATCTGTTGACGTTTTAGGTATTTCGGTGGTCTTCAAAGTGTATGCGTGCTCCTCTGGAATGTCATGAAGCGCATTTGTGGCTCATCATACAAGAGGTAGGTATATCTTGGGGCCTACGTTGTCAAAGGGAAACATAAAATATTCAAGGTTGTGAAGGAATAGAATTAGGTATAAGGACTCAAGCTGTGCTTGCATGTGTTAAAGTTATTTTGAAGTTCCTAATTTGATTATTCTTAGTAGAAAGAGTTGAACAAAAGTGTGATTTAATTTGCTAATCATACGTTTTCTCTTATACAAACAATAGCGACAACTTCATTTTGTTTTAGGAATTTGTTTACTACAAGTGACATATGTCTATAGTTGACACATCATGTTCATAAGAGGAATGACTAATTTGGTTTGGATATTTTCTCTATAAATAGATTGGCATGTAGAATTTTACATCAACTTACTTCGAAAGACACTTAGACACAACAATCCCATGTACAAGCATTAAAAAATACAATGTTTCTTCAAGTAAGATGTTCTCTTTGGACATACAATATTGGATGTCATTGGTGAATGAGAAATACTGAATTGTGAGGGTCGTCACTATCATGTTTCTTCAGTGATGTAGTCATTAATTTGCATAAAGTTGTCTCTTGAACATAGTATGCATTCATCATGTTTGATGAATATGATAACTTTTGTGTGTACCACTATAATTATCAATAAAAAAAAATTTGTTCATTGGCAAAGAAGAACCTCTGATTTCAATATCAGACAATTTGTTTGCTTGTAGGATAAAGCATGAAGTGAACACACTCTTATTGCATTGTATGATTCATTTGTCAATGAATCAATTTTATTAACATCAGGACCTTGTCAGTATTAACTTGGCCTACATGTCTTTGAATTTTCTCAAGCATAGAAATGCTAATAGTCTATATGAAGGAATGACCGTCACATTTTAGGGAAAGTTGAAAGCAATTTTATAATATGCAATAGTTATTTATGATAGTCTCATGCAAACATTGTAGTGTTATTTGTAAAGAGAGTGAGAATTATTTCATTTCTTCAATTTTGCAGTTTGTGAACAACATACACTTGAATGCTTCAAAGGTAACTTAGTTTTCTCGAAGTTGCACCCTGAACTACATGCACTACATGTCCAATACAACCTACATTGGTTACGGTCATTAATTTGGGAAAAAAGCTACTAACACAATATTCATTATTTTGGGAGGTTGGGACCCTCTCAAAATAATATTCACCATTTAGACACAAAAAACCAAAATTTTGTTTTAGCCAATTTAGGTTGAAAAATGTTAAATTTATTAATTCTAAAGTGTAATTTCTATTAAAATGAGAGTTTGGGGACTTAATAAGTCGTGCAATATATTCTGTTCAAGTAATAGGAGTGTTTTGATTTATAGACATGAAGTTCATGTCCTAGACTAAACACCAAGTCATGATCTCTATGATTGGTTGTAAAGAGTTGTATATGTTATTCAAGTGGTCTGGATTCAATTCCCATTGAATTCGTTTGAGCACATGATTTGAATACATGACTTGGTGCTACTAAGTAAGTTTCACAGGTAGGGAAGTTGTAACAACCAACCAACCCCCTACTCAAAATTTAACAAGTGCTGAACACGTTAACAAAATAAAAAGGGAGTATATTCACTATCCTTTTGTTTCAAATTCACATACAATTTCAAATGACATGTATACAATGATAAATATTTAAACAACTTCATTGAATAATATGAAATAAAAAATATAAGACAATAGACATATAATAATACTATATGTACATGCAATTGTTTTGTAAATACAGAATATACTCTTCTTAACATATTTGCAATTACAAACAATAATATAAAATCAATCATATGAACTCTATTTCATATATTGTAATATTTAAATTCCAACTACTGTATGGATTACAAAGATGTGCTACAACATTATTAAAAAATGTGTAGTATATATGCACATCCATATCTTGGGATATCAAGTGTATAATGCAAGACTCTGATTGATGACTTCAATTTGAGCTGTCGGGATCTTGATCCAACAATGGATGGTGTCACTTCTTATGGTAGAGCTCCATGCTATCATTAGAGCATTGGTATGCTCCCAAATTGAACTAATGGTGTAATTTGAATCATGCTTGAAGAGATCCAAACCATAATGTGCATAGTGAACATCAGCATGGTCGTGCGCAATCATGCCAATGACCGACACAAGCAACTTCATTAAACCATCGAGATCTTTACTTTAATGGAAGAAGACAAGAGAAGTTGTTTTTGCATGATCCATCTTGTTGTGCATGATTGGAAGACATTCATGTGGGCAAGTTTAAGACCAATAATAAAGCTCCTTGTGAGCATGAGCAATGGTGAAGTGTCTATCTAGCCTCCTTGACCACAACATAGCGGTATGAGACCCTGCAAGAGCACTCTTCATAAACTCCTATAATTTGTTACACTCAACGCAGCAAGCGAAGTTGTCTCTAGGCTACTTCACATCGTACTTTGGGAACCTAGTAAACCTGATTTTACTCAAGTTCGATGTTGAAACCTCCTTCAGTCCAAAAGCCGAATTCACTTCGTTGATTTCTGCCATCTGCCCTTTCTATTGAAACATAGCTGGTAGAACGTTTGCGACAACTTTTTCTCTTGACTTGAGAGTGTGGGATTTATGTGGCATATGATCCGCTTCCTTTTCCAAGATGCACTTCAAAGTTATAGACGCTTGTTCTGTATGTTGCCTTAGCTTCAATAATCCCATGTTACCATGTTCCCTGGCTTCTTGACCATTCTTCATGGCATATTTTTGGTAGTGGTAGAATGTAGACTCAGGCACCTCAACAATATGCATCCAAGCTCACATGCACACATCTATTTCATCAATCGTGACCACCCTTCTTCCTCTTAAATCACGATGCATTTGATGATAAACTTCAATCTTGAGATATGCTCTAGGCTTGAATGTTGAATTTTGGTACATGCGTTGCCTGAAAGCTTGAATCTTGTCTCTTGGAAATGGATGGACGCAATTCTTATTACAACAAACTTTACTAGACACAAGATTGATAGACTCTTGACTAAGGAGGTCTTTCATTTTGATGCATGTCTCACGCGGCAGATTTCAAATGGTACTTGTATATGGTCGGCTAAACTTCAATGACAGTGGATTTGCACAAATCGCTTGGAGCCAGTTGTAATTGTCCCTGACCGCATGGTCATGCAAACTTACTCCATAACAATGGAAAAGCTTAATATCCCAAGCTACTAAAGCGCGCATATGCTCTTGGGGGATGTCTACTTCATAATGAGTCTTCAAAATGTGCACTATCACATGAGTGTCTCCAAAAGAACCATCAGCACTGAGTAGGGGATCAAAGTTCACACTGTGGCAAATACCTTCACCAACAAGAGTGACCGCACTGTTGTATAGAGTAACAACACTTGTATTCCAGCACCATCTTCGGAATCCTTCTACTACCCGAAAACGGGTATTTTATGACTCAAAAAATATAATTGGGAATGAATGGTGACTCATTCCAGTGATATTTTTGGAGGCCAACATGTTGGAAAAAAAATTATGAGTACAAATATGACTTACACTCATATTTTACATTTATATTTTAGAAGCGTATAGTATACACCCGTTGGGAATGCCAAAGTACTTTGTAGGGAACAATTGGGAACATCCTCAGGGAACATCAAGTCTTATTTTGCAATCATATTTTCATGATTGTTAGAGTTTTTTCTTTTGGGGCAGCTTAAGGAAAATTTGGTTGGGAACATTAAAATACTTCATAGGGCTTTATAGGGAACATGTTTGGGGAATGCACTCATATTTATTAGTCATATTTTGTAGTCATATTTCTAAGATAGTCACATTTTTTCCCTTTTGGGTAGCTTGAAGAAAATTTGGGCAAGGAATATATTTGGAGAGTGCTAAGTCATATTTGCCAGTTCTATTTTCACTTTAGTCATATTTTGCAATCTTATTTTGTAGACACATTTCTTTGGTAGTTTCTTTTTCTTTAAGAGGAGCCTAAGGAAAAGGTGGTCAATCTAAATTGTGTCTTTTAAATTTTGTTCCTAGAGGCCTTTACCTGGAATTGAGGCGTGACTTTGTTTAATACCTATTAAAATAAATTATTATTTTTATATGATGTGTCTATTATAGAATTAATGTCCAAATAATTTGGGGTGGCTTATGTTTATATTTTAATTAATGTATTTAAAAGTTTCATAGGAATCAAAAAAGGAATAGAAAAGAATAAAGCAATTAATAATAGGAGATAATGAATTTTATTTGAGGATTTAAGGAAAAATTAGAGAGGAATAAAAGCCTATAGACAAACCAAAGCATCAAGGTGGGATTAAGCCTGAGAATCCAAGATGAAAACCAGGTCTGCTTTGATCCACTATTGGAACTAGTCGTGGGGTTGACTAATTGTGTGAATTGATTGAGATGGCTCATACAAAGCAAAATCTAATGCATTTAAACTAGTGATGTAGATTGAAGGTTGTGGAGTTTAGGAAAAATACTAGAAGCTCAGAAAAATTTAATCCAAGGTTAAGAAAGAAGAGTGAGAAAAATTCATACTTGAGTAGCCACAAAGCAACAGTAAGTGAGGAGTACAATTTGTGTTAACAGTCACTAAGTATTTGAAGAAGAAGTGTAGGTTCTAAGTTGTTACTTGAAGCTTACGACATGGTTAGGAGACTAATATGACCCATTTATAGGGATTTGACTATGTATTAAACAAAAATTATTGATTATAATACGCATAGTTGATCAAATGAAGTTTTCAAGTCTTAAGTATATATTTTGTTAGCACTTATGAGGTTGATGTCCTTACAATTATTTGTTTCCTAGAATAATTAGAAATCAATTAGTAGTAATAGAAGTCAAAGATTGTAATTCTAAACTATCCCAAAAATGAAGGAAAAAAACAAAAAATATTCAAAATAATTTGGAAAAAGTCAAGAGGGAGAAATAGAAAGAAATAGGTTGAAAGGAAAGAATTAAATCATATATCTAATTTATATTCCTTGTTGTAAAAGTTGTTATTTAAATTGTATACAAAAACACAAAAAATGAAACAAAAATGGATTAAAGCAAATCTCATCATAAAATTACAATAAATATGTTGGAGAATGGCAATGTTGTGGAAACAAATTACAACTCATGTCCTTAAATTTGGCACTTAGTTTTTTCTTCTTGCAGACACTATAGTTGCGCTACAAATTAGATGTTCAGGTCAAACCTCTTAGAATTTATTAAAACCAACTTTGAATTCAACATCACTTAGTTAATTTATAGAGGATTCCCAAAACAGATGAGATTCAAAAAAATAGATAAAAATTATGGAAGATAGAGTATCGTGAAATTGGATAATCTATAGCATTAGTTTGGATAAAAGATACCAAAATTCATCCAATTCAAGTCAAAAAGAAAATTGAAAATTTAGTGACATTTAGAATCCAATTTTGAAAGTAAAAATGAATTTAGACTTACAAGCTAAAAGAAAATGTTGGATGAAATCTTGAAGGATGAATTAGAGACAAACCTTCATCCATCTATATATATATTTTTAAATATTCCATTATAAATATCTTTACTATTTTAGAATAGGCTTGCAATACTCTACAACTTCAACTAACAAATTTGAATTTCTCAACTTGTATTTGGAGGTTTAGAGTTTTGATCTAGATTGGCCCAAACCATCTAAAACCTCTAACTTTTTTAGTTTGTGTTTGTTTTAGTTTGGATGTCAACTATTTATAATTTATCAGTAGAATAAAATTCTTCATTGCTTAGAATGCCCATTGAACAATACTTAAGTATCTAACTTAAGTTTTGAAGCCCAACAACAACAAAATATAATTGTGTTTGCTTTATTTCAAGGATATAGATAAAACACTCACATCTATCATATATTGAAGTTTGTCAATTTTTTAGAAAGTTTTTTTACAATGTCATATAAACCATATTTATAGAGGATCTCTATAGGGCTGTTTAAAAGTCACAAAATTATTCATATGAAGATTGAGGCTCACCATGATATAAATATTTGTATTGCAATTAAAAGATGGTTGTTTGAATGTTCTTATAAGGATATAGACAATAAAAATATAATCCCTTTTTCTACTTCAAAGATGCTTTTTAATAGTGCTTCTATCAAATATTTTTGCTCTTATATATTTAATGTATGGATGTAGATACTTTAATTGATATAGGGCATTTGCTTAGTTGTCTTTTTTTTCCATAATTATAGTTTCTCAAGGCCTTATAATTTCCGTTCAGAAATTTTGTAGAATTGTATTGTAACATACATCTACTTTGTAGAAAATGTTGTTGTTAAAATAGCTTAGTTGCTTAATATAGTCATATTTAGTGAGTTGCATGACTACATTAAGTTATATGACTAGAGCAAGTCATATGCATGACTAGGATTTTTAAACCCTAGCTGCCGCTCCCTAAACCGCCATTAATTTAGGGTTTAATAACCCTAGCCGTTGTTTCTTCTTCTTCTACTCTTTTGTTTTTTTGTTGCCTCTTAGGTTTAGCTTCTTGTTGTTTTCTAGCTCTAGCTTCTTTTTGCTTCTTAGTTTTTGCTTCTTACTTCTAGTTTCTTCTTTGTACCTCTTAATTGTTACCTCCAAATTTTTGCCTCTTCTAGCTTCTTAGTTTTGGTTTGTTTCTAGTTTCCTCTTCTTAAGTCTTAATTCTTGCCTTTTAGTTCTTGTCTCTTACTGCTTCTTAGTTCTTGCTTTTCATTTCTTCTTAATGCATTTTAATTTGTGTTTCTTGTTGCCTTTTAGTTCTTGTTTTTTCTTATTAATTGTTGCATTTTATTACATTTTAAATTGTGTTTCGTGTAGCTTTTTATTGCATCTTACTTCTTACTTCTTATTATTTTGTTGCATTTTATTGCATCTTGACTTATGTCTCTTGTTTCTTTTTGTTGCATCTTATTGCAATTTAATTCTTCATTCTTCTTGCTTTTTGTTACATCTTACTTCTTACTTGTTATTACCTCTTAGCACTTGCCACTTTTTAATTCTTGTTTTCTTTATTACTATTTTTGTTCTTTCTTCTTATCTATTTGTGATTTCTGAACATATGGTAGTTACGGATTTTGCTTACCTTAAACTTTTGCTCCATATTTTATGTTGCCTTAAATCCTTGAAGATTGAGCTATATTGTTCATTCATTAAAAATTAACCTTCTTCATTGTATATGTAGGCACTTAAAGTTGGAATGAAATTATCAAAGGCTACTTACAACACTAAAGAGACAACTTCTTCACATTTTATTAAGGAATATAGGTCCTAAAGCATGTAGGAATATACATTTACAAAGTGTCATTGAGATATGTTTTGTATTAGTGATTAATAAATGTCATTGAAAAGAGTCACATTTTTTCTAGCATTTTTTTTCTTCAATATGATTGTCTCTTTTGCATCTCAAAAATCATATGTACTCATTTTTTATTGAATGGAGTCATTTATTTAGGTGCTAAACCATATTGATGCATGATTGTAATGCCTCATGTAAATTTAGAATATATGAAAAATGTGATTGTAGTTTATGACAAAAGCTACTATAAACCTCAAGTCACTTTAGTTACAAATATCACTTGCTTGAGTCATATTTTATAATATATCTTAACCAAAATATGACTTATAGTTATATAATGCTCACAATCATGCCAACTATGTGACTCTATATTTTTAAAAATATAACTACATTTAAGGTTGTTCTATCGAATGCATTTTGGAGTTCGGGTGTTGAGTTGTTCGTCTGATGTCATGTGTTGTATAAAACAAATGTCGCATACACTAAACAATTTTGTTGCATGAGGCCTTATCCTAGCAGCAGAGACAATTTGAAATCTCCCTTTATTTATGATCCATAATTTAGAATGTAATAAGTGATTATTAAATTGAGACACTTCAATAAAATGAAACTCAAATATGTCAAGATTGGAAATAGAAAATGCTCTATTTGAAAGTCAACCTTAAAGTTGACTTTATTAGATGGACAAGAAGGTCTACTAGACGTGTTGGACGTCGTGTTTGTCATGTTGTCGAGCTGTTCGGCCGAACAACCATGACTACATTCAATTATAAAACTACAAATAACATTCCATGTGAACTACTACATGAGCCAAAAATATGACTTAAATTAGTCATATTTCACATCAATAAAAAATATAACTCATGAAGGTCATATTCCACATCAACAAAAAAGATGACCAACTAGAGTCATTTTCTACATCAACATGCAGAGAATATAACTCATGAGAGTCCTTTTTCACATTGACAAAAAATATGATTCATGAATCATTTTTCACATCAATCCAAAATATGACTACAAAAAGTTATATGTCACATCAGCCAAAATATGAATTACCATAGTCATATTCCACGTTAGTCTAAAATATGACTACATAAAGTCATGTGCCACATAGGCTTTTTTTTCATTTGCTGAGGTAGCTCACGAAAAAGTCAAGACTCCAAGGATAGTCAAAGTATACTCCACATAGGCAAAAAATGTATAATTATACTCCAAACACATATGACTACAAATATGACTTATGAAAAATTTGACTAGTTAGTATTGACTAGACCTAGTCATATCGCACATCATCTATAGTGTTTTTTGCATGGGTCATATTTTGAGATTTTTCGACTCATTGTAGTCAAATTTTTCAGTCATGAAACACCTGTTTTGTTGTAGTGTTCACACTCTAGAATGTCAACCTCCATTTCGTCTTGCCTTGGCATGTCATCATCAGACTAGACAATATTGTCAAAGGGGACAACTTCAAAACTCATTTTATCTATCTACAAGAAAAATGTGGTAGTTTGTTACACCTGAATGCTTTCAATGTGCAAGTTGAATATAGAGTATTCAACTTGACCATATTAGGTCAAGTCGACCTAAACAAGAAAACATTGACAACAATGTCAACAAGAATTACATTGAACTATAGAGGCCAGAAACCTTCTCCTAATACAATAATTATTCCAAGATATAAGGTTCAAGAACGAAAAACTTTAGAGTATATCATGAACTCCCAAATCATTGAAATCGGTTAAAATGGTTAGATCGACTTGACCTAATTTGCACAATGTTAGAATGTGGACCACCATAATGAATAGACAATACATTATTCGTCAATACCAGATAAAACTAAGTTCAATGTTGACAAATATATCATAATCTGTTTCAAGTTGAGTCGACCTGAACTGAATTCTTGGATTAAATAGTTCTATTGATGTCATTTAGGTCGACTCGACCTAAATGATCTCGGAATATCCAGATTACTTAAGACACTAGTAGAAAACTATGTTGTAGTGAACAAAAACTAAGTGACATTTTTGTTGATTGCAACATGTTTTTCTCAAAACTGCATTCATTGCAACGCAAATTTCAAAAAATTGTGTTGTAGTGAACAAAAATGTCACCTAGTTTTTGTTCACTACAACATAATTTTCTTCTAGTGATATTAATTCATTGGGTCACACTGTCTGAGTTTTACAACAGCAAAATCGGGAGCTGACGCATTGACATTACTCACTACATTTTGAAATCAAAAAATTGAAACAATCATACACAATATTCAGCAATCGTCAATTCAATGCAAAATAACATCGATATACAACACAATGAATAGTAGACGAAAAGTTGAATGCGATGGAATACTCTCTTCTAGAAATGCAAAACTGGAATCGAATGACTATAAAATACAGAACAGATTGCGGAATTGTCCACAACACATTACTCAAAATGTTGACCTCTTCCTCATGCAGTTGTTTACAACTATAGTTTATGAGGAATGCTACAAGCAACCTTCACAAGATGGAAAAAGTTGAAATGAAAGAAACAACACGCACATAGAGTTGCAAACACAAATCGAAAATGGGAGAAAGAATACCCTAAACCAAACATCCATGGAAGTGGACAACTTTTTGGCGGAAAAAGAAGTGGCAAGTAAATAATGAAGTTTGAATTCTTGAACGGTGAGCTGTTAGTATCAGTTGTTCACTATGATTCCACTATGTGGTTCACTTCTTTTTTTAATAAAAGGCATAGATAGCTAGTGTCTAGTAAAAAACATATTACCTTCTTCACGGCCAATAGTACTCTACAATTTTATTTTCTATTTGGGAGAAAGTCCTTTTTGTTGTGTCAATTCCACAAAGTCCCCCTCATTAATATGAAGAGTGGGGCTTTCTTATTACTTTAGGCTAGAATATTTCTAGCTATAGTCAATCATAATTTTAAGGCACCATGGACTCCACATGATGTTTACGGTAGAGGAGTCTATTATGAGTTTTTGTCATCACCCGAGAAAAAACTATTTTTGTCTCATGTATATTTTCCATTCTTCTTACCATTAGAATAGGAAGTCAAAATATTTTTTTAAAAAGAAATGTATTGGGACCACACCTCCATGGAATCTAAGGCTACCTTTTAAGTGTTACATGTATCTTTACATTTATAGTTACAATTTTAGTTTTTATTAGTTAAAGTTTAGGGGTAGGGTTTAGAGTTCGAGGATTTGTAGGTTAATGAATGGACCGTTTCCAATAAGGGTTTAGGGCTTGCTTAGAGGTTACTTCACCCTATAGTAAATTTTTGTAGGAATAGCAAAAATTCATAGCTTTAGCTTCATTATTTTTAACTAGTAGGATTCCGATTATAATATTTAGGACTCATGGTTTTTACGGTACTTTTGGAAAGGTAGAGTATAAAATAAATACATTCATGAGTCATGAATCTTGAAAATATTCTAAACCTGTATTTTTTCCTCTCAAAAGTCTTCAATCAAATTTTATGGTGTGAATGATTAGATTTTGTAGTGTAGTGGAAGTTTCATTTTCCTTTTGCCTCTCACTGAAAATTTGAGAAATAAATATGCAAATTCAAAAGTGCTCCTCATTCCTAACATTGGTAAAATTTAGAAATTTTTAAAATGTACGAGAACCTAGTCATTGGAATTTCTTTTGTTTGTAAAATTAGGTCTTTGAATTTGTATCTTAACCCCTAAATGAATTTGACTAGGTTTTCCTCAAAAACACTCCAAAACTATCATTTCTAGTACAAGCACCAAATTTTAGGAAAATTAAATTTTTGTACAATTGTAACCATAGGATCTTGTAGTACGCTGATTTGGGAAGATGCGGACAAAAATTTCAGAAATTTCCACAGTTTGGATTGCAAGATAATAGCATTTGAAGTGACAAAAAGCCATTTTTTGGCCCTGCGAAAACTCGGACAACTCCACTTAAGAAGGCTAGATCATTATGAAAAAATGTCCAAAATGGTTGTAACTCTTTGGATTCATTCTTCAAGTCATATTGGTTGCATACTTGAAATTTTTTAGATCATTTGGAATTGTACAACATGCAAGAAAAAAATAGTAAGTAGCAAGAAGTAATGAATGATTCAAAATACTAAATTGTTTACAATTCATTTATGGAATTGAAAAATGCCAATCCCAATGGTTATAATGTTGTAATAAACAATCTATACCTTACGTTTTTATTTTTTTTCCAAAAATATTAAAAAATGAGTGAAAAGAAAGTCTTCAATGTTTATTTTAGAATAGAGATTCCATTACTACCCACAAACTACCCACAACTAAAGCTCTTCATAACTTTCATCTCATAAATCAAAATGGAATGATTCAAATCTTTCCATGTATATATAAATCGCAAAAATAAATTTTAAATCTAAAAAAAAATGATATTTAAAGAAGTTCTTTTTGTTGCCCAGACAACCCATTGAGCAATGAAAACTACATATCATACAATAACTTTTTAACCATGTATTCAAAAGTTATGAAAATTGTTGGGCCTTAAAGCTACTCCTTGGGTACATGTAGTGTGAAAATTTGAAGAAAAAAAAATTTCATTTATAGTGAGCTGCTCCAAATCACTATGTTGCCAAAAAAACACCGTTTGGTCCTTTAGGGGTTAAGGTGATTATAGAATAAAAACATGTAGAAGTTGCGAAGAACATAAAGAATAATTTACAAATTTTTGGACGAGGCTGAAAGGTATATTCATGTTTTCAAAATATATTATGAAGATTCCTAAAAAGTGAAAGATGGAAAGACATACACTCTTATTACAAAGATTACAGTTCTAGATACCATACAATTTTTGTAAAGAGGTATTAGACAAGAAAAAAATGCAAGTTAGACATATTCTACAAATTACTCTTTGATTTATGAGCGTATGACATTTAGCCTACCATCATTTGTCATTTACCATATAATCCTCCAACCCCAATTATGCCATGTCCAGTACTATGAAGGACTTTGTTTAAAAAATCCTAAGAAATTTAGGAATATTTTGAGGGAAAAATGTAGAAGTTCTACAAATTTTAAACATGAATCTACATATAATGGCATTTCTAAATCATGATGTCACATGAAAATGCAGGGCTTCTATAAACTCTTGAAGTCAAAGACAAAGTAGGGTGAACATTGCATTATTGCATTCCCATTTTCCTATAAATAGAGGTGCATAGTACCCATGCAACATTTGTTTCCCCTACATATTATGTAATCACTATGGATTTACAGTCATTTCATTACTATTGCAAGAAAAAAGAAGGGGACATAGTAAACTATTATTGGCCCCCCCTTCTCCTCTTGCCATAAAACAAATTTAGGAAATCAAAAAGACTGTAAGAAATACATTAGGAATGACATAGTGATCTATTTTTCTCTTGTGAAATGTGTTAAGGTTTTTCAAATGTTGAAAAGTTCAATATACAATCATTAATTTTTGTACATGAACATAGAAAGTTAATAATTATTATAAATTGGGTTTAGGGTTTATATAAGAAGTGTTCATTGAATTCTTTTGTAGTTTATGTACTAATAATAATTAAACCACAAATGAATTGAATTTCTTCTAAATTTGAAATTTTTACACATACTTGAAAGTTAGTTTATAAAAGGCAAAAGAACATGAAATTCATGTGTTGAACAATTGAAGGATTTTGTATTCTCTCATACCAATTAAAAAAAAGGGTGAAAGCAAAAATTGTTTATATATTGGAACCTCCAAATTCTAGATTTTTTAATTAATAGGCATTGGTGTAAACTTTGCACTCTTTGTATTCTTTTGCTATATTTCTGTGCACAACGCAAAACGGTGGGAAAATTTGAATGTAAGTACTACTTATAATTAACCTAGACAACTTCTAGAAAATGTATAATTTCAAGTAGAAAGTGTGAGAGAAAATGACCCAACAAATTAAAAATATTGACAGTATTAAAAGATCCTTCAAAGTGCAAGAAGGTAGGTGCTACTCTTTCTTTAAATTAGATTGTGAGACAAATAAGTTAGGCATCTTTTGTACTAAAGGAAAAAAGGATTTAGATTGATAGAAAAATGTATAGAAAATAGGAAATCCATATTTTTAAAATATAGGAATTTCTATAAAATTATAAGAATATTGATGTTGTAGTATATATGTTAAAAAAATTACAATAGAATCCTAAGAAAAAATGAAGTTTAAGTGTAGGCATTAAGAAAAAATAGCTTTTACATTGAAATGGTTTTTGAAGACTAGACATTCATGCACACATTCAAATAATGCAACTTCAATTGTAAATTCAAAATAGAATGAGTAAACAATGAAGTAACTTTTGTAGATTAGGATAAGAAGCTATAATAATTTGAAATAAAGAAAATTAAATAAAGAAATTATAGTGTCAAATTTTATTAGATATACACATGCTAAAGCTTGTACTGAAATTAAGCATTTCTTGCAATATCCTTCTACACAATTGTTATAGCCCATAGAATTACCCCTTATGTGTTTGGTGTTAAATAATTAAGCATGAAGATGTAAACAATTCAAATACCAAGAAAACATTGGGAAGATAAACTCAAGAATCTTTAATTTTTTTGTTGAAGTCCAAGAAGTTACCTCCAATTCATGACGATCTTGGCTTTAACAAATTTGAAGAACAATAAGTTCTTTCACATTTTTTGAAGCTAAAGAATTGAATAGTATGATGAATTTACATGGATATACAATTTTAGGCTTCCAAACATTCCAAAATTAGCACAAATGGAAAATGCTTGCTTATATACACCACAACTAGATGTTGTAAAACTCAAAGACACCTTATTTTTCATACACTCAGACATGTAAGTGGTTGCATGAGAAACATGTAGAGAATTTTGTTTCTAGTAGTACTATGGCTTTAAGTGTGGTACCATGCACTAATTGTGTTTAATACCAATTACAATACCATGAATGAATGCAATGCAGTACTCCATTGTTTCCATCAGTAGCCAATCATTCATGCATTTGAATGGATGCCACCAACTTACAGTTGTCATCAGGATTTCTTGTAAGTTAGAACAGGTTCTAGTGAGTGGCATTGAAGTAATAGAAGGACCAATTTAAGTACATAATGAGTGCCAATTGTGTGAAGTCATTTGAGTGTTCCAACAATGAGCCCTACTTCAACTAATTTTGTATAAGGGTCACTATTTTTTTTGCCTTCCCTTTAATAAAGTGCCTTTCTACATCTTTCACTTGATGTCATTACGAAATGTAGAATGCTTGAGCCATTTGTAATTATTGTAAAAAATGTCCTTGAATTTGGCATTGTTGCCATTCACAATGAAAGCTTTATAGTAAAAAACGTGATTTCTTAATTTCTTATTTCATTCAAATTGAATGAAATATAATTATTTCAAATACAACCTTCACTAGTTTCCTATTATTTAATTCCAATTGGTATACTTCAACCATTTCAAGATAAAGGATTTTGTAACTACAATTTAATTATTTACCTCTTCAACTCTTCAGTAATTCCATGATGAAAAAAATACAACATGAATTCCATTCTCAATGAAACTTACAAGTTCACAACTTCACGTTTCCCTATGACAAGTCTTGTACATTTATGACTTCACCAATCTCTTTCAAGTACTACTTGTCAATGTGCTCTCCTTCATACAACTATGAAGCTACAATTGCAAAGTAGTAAGGAGTTTAAATTCTAGAATTTTCATGAACTCTTCTGTAGATAGACTTGGTTTCTAATTAGAATTATCTTCCAAGCTAATAGTAAAGAGTTCATTCCAGGGGAGGCTTATTTCAAATAGGAATGTTTATAATCTAAGAAATATTAGCCAAATAGCCAAAACAACCACAAAAAGAGAAGTACTTCCAACTAGGAGTAATTGAAAAACTCACAATTATAACTAATTACTAGATTCTTTCTACTCCACTCTTAATGGCCACAAGGGTTAAGTAATTTCCAAATTGGCTTTCATCTTCTTTCAAATTTAACTGGGATCCTCAATCTTTTCTCCAATTTGGACTTCCACTTCCGTAGCCTCTTTCAATTCTTCAGCTTCCAACTTGGCTAGATTCTCACAGATTTCTTGTCTCCAATTTGGGAACCGCAGCCTCTTGCTTCTCCAACTTGGAATTCTTTTCTTACCTATCCTCTCCAGTACACTCTCAATCAATTCTTTCACATATCACATCACACATTTCTCACATACTCCAATTTGGAATTAAAATGGATAACACTCAGAACATTAACTTCCAAATTGGCTCACAAAATATTTTCACATTTATATTCAATCATCAACTTTATCAAATTGAGCAAGACTCATATATCTTAATTTTCAACTCACACATACACACCCATCTCAACACACCAATTCAGTTTAAACACTTTCTTATATTTATTTCCGAATTGGTGATTAAATCACCATTACAAATAATGTTTCCCTGATAATAATATCTTCAACTAGCTTCGCTCACTGCTTCACAACATTCCAACTTGGAACATTCTCCACACTCATTCTCATTACTCAGACATACATTTTTAATTTTTAATTTTTAAATTTTTATTATGTTATATTTATTTATTTATTTTTATCTTTTTCCTAATTGGAATACTTGATTCTCCTCACTACAACTTCCAATTAGGTTCTCATAAATCTTCAATTAGATCACTTTGCCATCTTCATCACAGCACAACCACCACATAATTAAATTTTCACCTTAACGCATAATCTCCTCAACTTCCCGACCTTTCCAACTAGGACACAACCATCTCCATCTTGAACCATACAGACCATTACCCAATTAATTCAATTAACACACACAGTCACATAAAAAACTCCAAATTGACATGAGCATTCCCTCACTTACAAACACAAACATGCACATAAAATAAACGCAAATACACAGCATTACTTGGTTGGGACTTCAATTGGAACTCTCATCAGTGGATAAAAGAAAAACCATAGACCAAATAGGAACTACAAAACTGGTAGTTACCAAATTGGAAGTGACAACCCAACCACTAATTAACTACCAAATTGGAACTGCAAAGACAACCACCTCAATACAAATGATTCCAAATTGGAATTAACTCACCCACCAGCCAATTGGACTTGACACCCACATACAATTTGATTTGGCACAATCTTCACCCAATTTGGAACACAGATTAAACAAAAATTGAACTAGGTTGAAAAACCAGACCACTCCAATTAGGAAACCACCCATCCAAATCAACACAATCATTCATTCAAAATTCATTCACCATCACAAAATACACCAAATTGGAATTCAATTAGCCCATTAAAACACAAAATTAAGAAACAAAATTCAAAAACAACCAATCAAAATTAGCAAAAGGCACATAAAAATCAACCAAAAATTTATAAACTTAAATACTAATCAGTATTCTATATCTTCCTTAGACATTGGTACTATCAAAATATAAAGAAACATAATTTACTCATTTTGTAGTTCCTATGAACTTCCTAAATCAATAACTTCGACACCTTTATTACAAATGCTAGAATAAAGTGCATACAACCTTCATTGCTATGAATTTTTTAATGGTAGCACATTGAGAGTGCAACTACAAGATTTCCTTGAATGCACAATTCTATACTAAATGGCTATTGCAACAACATGTTTTTTATTTTTCCTATAGTATGATCCCATGTTTATAGGATAAATATAGAAAAGAATGTTGCATTTGAAGACTACTAGTTGTCATATACATGTAGCTACATAAAATACTAAAATTAGATAGCCCTATCCAAATTTCTCCGCATTTGATGCTATGGATGTCACGACCCTCATCAAGAGGTGTGCCCGGCCACCTTAGTGAGCAAGGGGGACGTTGGGGGTGACTCCCCAAGCCTTGCAAGAGATGAGGTGAGGGGGGTTAAGGGTCCCGAGCGATCAGAGCAATGTAGCGCTCTGATCTAGACGAATTTGGAGGCGTGTCGCACATGCTTGGAAAGCTTGTGAGAAGACACGTCCATGGGTCCAAAGAACGCAAAAATACGAGTTGGGAGTCAAAAGATATGGCTCCTCAAAGTTGGCAGCATCCCGACCGCGTCTCGAGGCATAGGGACGTGGGAATCAAGGTTTGGGAGGGTTCCTTGGAGCCAAATAGGGCATGCCGCATATTATTGCAAAGCTAAAGAGACAAGCTTTCTAAAATGATAAGTCTCATGAAGAGATAAGCTGTGAGCTAAAAGTTATGGGCATCCAAAGAGGGTGGAGTCCCGGAGAACTACACCTCCCGGGGGACTCGTACTTTTGAAGGGCCATAACTTCCTCAATACTTGTCGTATTGGGGAAAGTGAATAGTGCACGGTGATCTACGAAAAATTTAGATCACGAAAATGGGCTCGCACTTGGGATTTGGAGCTCGGAGATAAAAGTTATCCCGATGGGAAGATCGGGAGTCTTTTGGGGGTCCGGTTTAGAGATACCACTTAGAAATGGGTGGTCTTCCAAGATGGGGTGCATCTTGGGGGTTCCTGGTGACCTCTAGTATGGTGGGGGGCTGCCGAATCCCGCAAAGGGTACTATGAAGAGGGGTGGTCTCCCTCCTCACTCCCGGATGGTGCCATAGTAAGCCTAAGTGGTCCCGAGTGGTGAGGTTAGTGTTGGAGCCTCACCACCACTTGTGTGTTACCGTGGAGTGCTTGTGCACTCCTTGATACCGGTTGGGTGGTGTCCCACTCCACACTAGGCCATGGTGTGAGTCCCGGTTGGTGAGTCCCGATTAGTGAGTCCCAAAATGAGTTGGATTGGGCCTAGTGGGGAGTTGGGTCCCATAGAAGGGCGGCTAGCACCGGTGGGGAGTAGTGCCTCCAACGAGTGCTTGGACATCAATGGAAGTTCCGCCCCATGTCATCAAATGACATGTCCGATGTCTTGTGGGAGTTAAGTGTTGGAACGAAAGGATTGGGAGTCACGGAGGAATGGAGAACCCTGTGACTTGCGTTGGAACCTAACATTGTGGGTGCGTGGCATGTGCAGTATTAGGAGAGCGTGAACCTTGTTGGCACTAAAGTGTTAAGTGCTTGGAAAGTGAGCTTAAGGTGGTAAGTGTCACTAAGGGGCGCGACAATGGAAGTAACCCCTAGGATTAATATACTATAAATTATTACTTTAAAAATACTTTTTGTTCAAATTGACACTCGTGAACCTTGTTGTGTATAAAAAGACCTAAATGGTATATTCAAATATTTTTTTCACGGGCAACACAACGTAATTCTGAAGGTAATTTCATTTCAATATTTAATGTACATTAAATGGTGAAATTAATTTGCCTGGACAATAAGGTTATTTTATATTATAAAAGTTATTGTACAAGCCATCAAAGTGAACTATGACTTCTAAAAATATTTCCATTTGTACACATGGACGTTCATGAGTTTCAACCAAACCCAAAAATAATGCAGAAGTAGTGTATTCTTCTACAATAAAATCAATACATTTATATTGTATATTAGTATTGAATGCCCAAAAATTAGTGAAGGGTAAACTAATTTCTCTATTTAGTGTAGGGGTGGCTTTATAGAATATGATGTATTGGGTTTGGGTTGGTCGTATCTAGATTCTTGGGTATGAGTTCCAAGTATGTTTAGGTATGTAGGGGCAAGTATGGGGGCATCGTCGGGTATCAAATTCCACAATTGTCTCTCTCCTTCTACTATTTATTGCAAAATGATTGCTATGGACTTTTCGATTTGGTTTTGCTTGAGAAGTTTGCCAATGTCGATGTGAGGGTTTCACAAATTCTTGGTTTCTATTTTGTTTTTTATTCTTTAGCTTTTGTCTATGAGGGCTCACAATTGGATTGGCTCGGAGGTATCGCATTTGAATAGCCAGAGAGGTCTCGCATTTGAGTTGGCGGAGGAGTTGCTAGAAGAGTTGCCAGATTATCGGTTGTGCATTGTTATTGCCACATTCCTCACCAGAGGTCCATTCCTGTCAACTTGGGTTGCAAGTGCAACTAGTTTCGCTATGAGTTGTTGGCAAATTCGTGTCTTTGCTGCTTTGTCATAAACAATTTTAAAATTTTGCTTTCAGTTCTTGGGATTGTGAGGCTTTGTGAGGGTGTTGTAACTTGTAAGGGTGTTGTAAGTGTGTGAGGTTTTTGTTGATAGTTTTCCAGGGTTTCGGTTTAGGGTTCTTGGTTGAGTTACTATTTGTTGCCTTCTTGGGAGGGTTGCAACTCCTCCAAGCGTAGACGATGTTGGAATTCAAAGGCAGTCCACCACAAATTGCAGGTAATTTCATTTCTAAATCTGTTGCTTTACTTTGGAATCATGTTGATTACTATTTATAAGTGTAGTCCAGGTTCTTGCTTTTTTGTACTAGCTTGTTACATTTGGTTGTGCACAAGTGTTGTAGCTTAGAGATTCATTTGTAGGGGTTCACAGGTTTGTAACTACTAAAGTAATTGGTGAAATTTTGAATATTGTAGCAATTTTGGAATTGAAATTACGTTTTTTATTTAAAATTCTTGGAGTCACAACAATTTGTGATTGATTAGAGGTTCAATTGCAGGTGTTTTGTTTGTTTCCTAATGTCATTGAAGATAAGAAAATGAAATTGGAGGCATTAGCGCGTAGTATCAATGTTCATAGAAAACTATCACCAAAATTTTGAAAGATGCATCTGATCTTGTGACCTTGTGTGTATAATTTTAGTATCACCATGCTTCTAGTTAGCTTTGATTATGACAAAAATTTAGGTTGATAGTAGTTTAGCTTGATGTCACTTTAGGTTGACTGTTGTCTAAAAGTCACTATAATGTGAGTTTCAATAACATTTAGTTATAGAACGAGAGAGAACATCATTTTAGGTCGAGTCGACCTAAAGCAACAGACCAATTTAAAATGTTGTAGGTAAATGCCTTCCACATAAAAGCAAATAAAAAACTACTATTAATTTTACAAGACTAACAAGGTCTATTAAAAATCCACTTAAGGTCGAATCAACCTAAAACGACAAACCAAATTTAAAAAGATGTAGTTACATCCCTTAAGCATAAAGGCAAATTAAAAGCTAATCAATTTTTTTACTCTAACAAAGTCCACATAAACTCAACTTTAGATCGAATTGACCTAAAGAGCATTATCAACCTCTCCACTCTAAGTCATAACACACAATTGATATAATTATCATTTGGAAGTGTCGTGAGTAAATATTCCTAAGGAAGAAAGTAAATATAAATAGTACATTAATAGTAAATAAAATACTAAAGATATACAAGAAACATCTAAAATGAACAACAACTCAAATGATTTAGCTTGAGTCCACCTAAATAGCTAAACGAAAAATAGATCCTAGAAACTATGGCTCGAAAGAGATAAATTTTGTTTGGAATATTTAAGTAATAGGAAATTCCCTTCTAAAGACCACACCCTAAATGACTCATGGATATAACACAAAATTAAAATATCTAATCCAACCTTATGATAATTAGCTCGAGTTGACCTAAAGAGTATTGAAATGAATGATTGCAATGATTAAGAAGAATAGAAGAGCAAATCCCTAAGCTCAAGTCATTCCACAAATTATTAGAGATCACAAGAGTTGACATGGGTGGTGACGACTTTGAGAATGATAATGATTACTGGAAATTCCAAAACCTAGAGAAGATGGACAATTGGAGTTTAAAAATGATTCCTTCAAGAACATGATTTGCTTCTCCACAAAATATAAAGACAATGATCCACACTACTCGATCTCTTAAGAGGAAAAAATCAAGGACATCGCACAAGACGTAGGTACCATAATCAAAATCCACTACGTAACTACAGAAATAGGTAAACTTGATGAGGAGCACTACCACTTCACAATTGTCCTGGACTCGGCAAATATTGACTTCAACGTAACTCCGTTCATAGAGTCTCTAGAACCTATAGAATACAGAATTGAAATTCTAGAACTTGAGAAGAAGGTTGATGCAAATTTCTTCAGAAGTGTTACAAGGAAGCCATTTAGTGGGAGACAACTATGCAATCGGCTTTGAACGTTGTTTGTCAACTTTGTAGTGTTGATGGCAAAGTTGGATGTGAAAAGGAAAGAAATGGTTTCCTATTCTGTTTCTCACAATGTTCCCAATCAAGGTGAAGGTCAAGGATCATTCTACGGAGACGTGTGGAACTCTGGAAAGTCGTGCTACGCGGAAGAATATGCAGTTTGTGACCCTACCAATAGGAACAAGAAAAAGCAATTTGGCAACGTCCTCGGCAAAAAGAGGCATGCAAGGTGTTGCCACTGCCTTTGCTATTGGAGAACAAAGTTTCACATCCGCAGTTACAGACATTCTACAGGCACATGACCCCAAGCACAAATATGATTGCCAACAATCGATACAAGCCTACAAAAATTATTGGACCTCCTATACTGACGCTTCCGTCTTTGACATTGAGGAGAAAAAGTCAATCTCCATCGACCAACTAATTCTGGCAACTGCACAAATGAACATTTGAAGCCACAAGAATAGGTTGGCTGCAGATATCCTCCACTACCTAGTCTACATGCTGGACAAGTCCACGAAGTAGACGTTATGTGTCATGCTAGTGAACCACACAATGAAGCTTGGTCCCCCATCATAGGATGCAATTAAGGGCGGAGAGTTCTACCTAATCAATGGCCAGTACAGTGTCATAACTAGCAAAACAATGGTGGAAATGAAAATGGACGAGGCAATTGTAAAACATTTCCGCAGATGGGATTGCTACGTTGTATGGTCCAAGGGCACGGAGAAGTTAAGGTCTATCTCCGCCTACTACAATCGTGTTAACCATTTTGTGGCCATCAAGTTGTCTTGGTCAACAAATATTCTTGGGGTGAAGATTGTTTGGGAGAACATGGGGAAAGTGAGAAACCCTAAAGAAGTTGTTCCAGTTGGAACACTCTCCAATGCCAGAAGGAACGCGGAGAATAAGGCCAATTCGCAAAGATTCAAGGTAAGTACATTACATAGTAAAATTGACGTGTGGCAAATGCAATTTAGATTGAATTGACCCAAATATTGTCCAAGCTTATGTAAATTGATTTGATCTATGTGCAGGAGTTCACGAAAGCTAAGAACAAGCGCTTTGCTATACTAGATGTGGTGAAGTCTCAAAAAGCTATATTTGGAAAGGGTGCAGATGAGAAATTGAAAATAACGAATGAATTGAAGATTATCATTGCACCTGATAATGTCTTCAATCTCTGGAATGAGGTCATTTCCAACGCCACACATGGAGAGCTCATAGACCTCGATACCCTATTGAAATTTTATGAGAAGTTGGGTTGGAAATCCGAGAATGGCAATTTGATGCATGAATTCTTCAAATGGTTGGGTAATTTGTCCCTTGTCAACCTTGCCAAACTTGCTCAACACATTCTTCATCAGTAGACTAGAAAGTGAGATCAATCGTATCCAAAAGTGACGATAAAAATGATATCGTCAGTTCTTGAAAGTTGCTATATGTGGAAGGAGTGGGTCGAGCGAAGAAAGAGAAAATATTTGGTGAAGAAAGAGCTTCACCTCTTAGACCCATCTCTCGATTTGTTGAATGCTTTTGACGAGCTGAATGTAGAGAAATGGAGGGAGTTCAAAGCAAGCCAGAACATAACAAGTGCAACCATGAACATGTTGCTCAAACAATCCGGTGATGATTATGGGAAGGAGGCCAAGCAAACAAAGTCAAAGAACAAGAAGGTCGAAGAAATGTCACCCTACATGGCCAAATTTTTCAAAGTCTTCTTGGAGAGGAGGTCAAATTTTGTAAAGCCTCTCGCCATTGCACACTACAAGCCATATGACATTGCATGTGATACGCATGTAGACTGGCCCAAGGGTGCGTGGGAGTAAAACATAGTAGTGGACATGAAATTTGGGGTCATTGACTTCAGATACACTTCTAGTGTATTGAACAAGTTGAAGTGCACCCCCATCGTGCTTTAGTTCTTTGTAGTCTTGAAGTCACTACAAGAGAAAAAGTAACCAAAGCTTGAAGATATTTAGACGTGGCTTTTTATTTGCTCAAATTTGATTGAGCAGAACTAAGTTCTATATTACGTGCAGAACAACGAGGTGCTTTGAGAGACCAGTTGGATTACGCTGCCTATTGGCTTGCCAAGCACAAGAAAATGGGAGATTACTCTCCAAACAACAATAAGGCGGTGGAGAAAGTTTTTTTGACTTTCTACAAAGTCCAAACAATAGTGTTTTGCTAATTCCCAAAGCTGCCTACTGGGCACCAAACACTAACATATTCAACAAGCCAAGAGCCTATAACGAGGTGTAGTATAGGATCCATAACACAAAGCTATGGATGGAATTTTATCTAGGAATCCTAAGAAAGTTCTACTATCAAGGGATGAGTGTGCTATCATTATTTGCGGGTGCGAAATTCACATGTGCAACAATGGTAAGCTCCCTTAGGTTGACTCAACTTGAAATTGGTCTTTAGGATTCTAACAATCAAAGCCTTGTCCACAAATAAGTCCTATGTTGTGTTATGTCGACTAGATCTAACTAGTATGTCTTGTAATATAAGACTTGTTGGGTAAGACATTATATTCATGAGTTCAGGTCAACTTGACCTAAGTTGTGATTTCATTGCATTTTACTAACCTTACTCGTCACTTAATTCTTAGATGAGTGGCGTAGATGTCTTTACTGTAGGAGTTTCCGACAAGTCTGACATTTGGACCAACATTGTTGAAATGGCAAATTCACTAGACAAGAACGATTTCATGCCAAATGGATATTTCATCGATGAAACGAAGTTCGACAAGAAACCTATAGTTGCATCCACATTGACGTCAAGCAGGAGAAAGGGGAAGTTAGTGTGGGACCGACCTTATACTCCTTTAGGTCGGGCTCGAGGATCTTAGCATGAAAGTATGGATTTTTCCTTTGACACAAAGGGTGAAGACCATCTAGATGCGGATGACGTCCCAAAGGAGCAATATACTCCACTAGCGTGACTGTCACAAAGCCTTTGAAGGTCGTCTGCATCATCGAGTCCCCTCAAGAGAGGTAGCCGATTAGCACACTGCCATTAGCTGCGCTCAAGAATATAAAGAAGAGAATGACTAATCACAATATTGATCTTGAGGCAAAGATGGAGCAAATGAGGGTAGAAAGAGGGAAGGATCAGGCCGTTACCTTGCAATTATATGTGAAAACGAATACGCAAATGGACCAATTCTAGGACTTCATCATATCGTCTACAAAATGTCACGAAGACTAGTTTTTGGCGCTACAAAATCAGATTGTAGGAAATAGGCCCCCCGCATTGTTGCCGCCATTGCATGAATCTGGCCAGTTGTTGATCTAAGGTCCCCTCACAAGTTCCATCAATAGCGAGGAGTCTAGTCTCATCAATCCTAGTGGCCCTTTTGCTCCAATAGTGTTGTCATTTGTAGTCCTGCCTCCCCCTCCTCCAGAGGATGATTGCCTAGAAACTCCTGCTCCACCTGCGGAGGGTGACATTGAGGATGTGCATGTCGATGCTATACCTCCATTGATCACTCCTGTCGCTCTTGTAGACGTTGTCCTTGACATCAAAGTGTCTAATGAGGCAAATGATTAGAGCATTCCATCAGGCACCTTCAGTGCACCAGTAGGTTCTATAATATAATCACTCGGTGTCATTTGTGCAAAATTAGCTCGACTTGAGTTGATTTGTAAAATAGCTTGTATATAGAATTAGACCTTTAGTAATAGAAAGACTTACATTTTTCATACAAAATTACTTCTAGTAGACAAAACTCTAGAGTCCTTGAATCTAAACATGAGTTTTGAAATTAATTTGGATCATTATTTTTTAACATCCATTTTGTATGATTAATCCCATGCCACAGGGACATAGTACTTTGAAATCTTACAGATGAATTTCTTATACACTTTTGTATCGTAGGCGTGGTAATTGTTGTAAATGTGCCTTCATCCTTCGTTTCCCCAATCTTGCACTTGCCGCCCTCATCGTCTCCTATTCCCATCCCCTTGGAAAAGACTTCATCTCCGAAGGTTGACAATTTGACACTCACTAAAAAGATTGATCGACCAACAAAAGCGTGCCCTAAAAATGATGACATTTCCATTCGTGATGATGTACCCCTTGAGAATAAGATTCCTAATCCAGTCGCTTTGATCACCAAGGGTCTTAGTGAGTTGGGTGCATCTTCTTGGCAACATGTATTTCGCAACTCAAAGTGTACTGGTGCTTGGTGGAGTTTCACTTTGCATTTATGGTTTGCTTGTATTGGATTTGGTTTTGGTCAATGGTTTAGGGTTCCCATTTTATTTCGCGAGAAGTCCATATCCTCTATTGTAGAGTAGTAATTGGCTATGAGTGTGGTTGTTTGATAGCAAGGATCGAATCCTCTATGTCATTGGGGTAGAACATTGGAAGAGGTTTAGGGTTCCATTAAGGTCTAAGGTGACCGTGAAATGGCTCAATGTCATCTTAGACCTGAGTGGATTATTATGTGTCTGCAAGGATGCAAAGGTCAAGGGTTGGGCAAGGCACATTAGTAATGCATTACAGCCCCACTCTACCACAATTCCTATGGTTGTGGGGCCAAAGGCTGTGTATGTCCAACCGGGGTGCGCACAATTCATGCGTGAGTTGGGCTAAGTAGCTTTTGTTTTGGTGTGGAGCTCGATGAAGAAGTCCACTACCGAAGATGTCTATGTCTATATCTTCCGAGATTAGGAAACGCCCTTGCTTGTACTAGGACAAGACTCCTATACGAAGCTCAAGTAAAGGGATGGTTCTGGTCAAATCACCACTTCCAAAGAACTTAGAACAAGCAAGGAACTCTTCTTGAAAAACCTCGATACATTGTTCAATGGCTTACAAGGGAATTTCACACTCGAGAGTACCATTGTAGTGGACAACAATCCCATTAAGCACGTCATGAACAACGCAAAGAATGTTGTCCTGCCAGACACTTGGAGTTAGAGGAGGAATGGTCTGAAAGACATGTTTCTACTTGACATCCTTCTACCTTGGTTTAGGAGTGTGCACGATGCTCGAGACCAAGGACTTGAGTCATTTAGGCAGAATAGTAAGGGGAAAATGGGGTGGAAAATGCTTTGCAACGAATGGAGTTGTTGAGAGTATAATAGGCTAATGGAAGTGGTTCGAGTGTCCTCTTCTTTGAAATAGGACAATACTTTCATATTTTTTGATCAAGTCCATTTGACCAACTTAGAAGTTAGCTCAAGACATTTTCGTGTTTGCACACTTCAGCTCCTATTGACCTCAATTGTAAATACTATTGATGCGCAATCATTTAGCATTGCTCAAACCATTAGTGATTTGTGGAATAAATTTTGTTGTGAAGCCTTTCAAGTGTAAATTGGATGTTGTGGTTTAGGTTGCTTCAACTGACTATGTTCGTCTCTTGTTCTTGCATAAGTCTATTGGATGTTGTTCATTTCTATTTGTATTTGTGGATTCTTGTGGACTTCTTATGAGGAATCACTCTAAGTGGCACTTGTTATCAAAGTTTTGGCAAAGTGCCATCTCCAATCCTTGATGCCAGTTTTCTTTGTGCGGCATCGCTTAACTCCATTTTGAACCATGGCCAAAATCCAATTCTCAAGATAATGAACTTGCTGTGCTCAACAACGATTGCCAATTCGACAATGGATTTCTTAGCCAAGCCCATAGATTTTGTTTGCTAAAATCGTGCTCACCTTCTCCTCTAAAGTCTTGGGACCCTCTGGCTTCGTGAATGTTGCCATCTGCCTTGGACATAATTCTACAAAGAAAATTGTATGAAGACGTCAAATTCCAATCTCTAGAACGGGGATGATGAATTCTATGCCAAATGAAGCACGCGATGAAGTTGTTCTCATTCGATCGCATGCACCTCCTATTCCTCATCCATGATCTTGATGCCTAGGTATGAAAAAGACGAAGACGCATGATAGAATGCCTCTTAGTAGATGTGTTTCTCCAATCTTTGATGCTTGGGATCATAAAATCATATGACTCAAACGGCTACAAGGGCTACAAAAGTACAAAAAGAATGATAACGGGTACAGTCGGGGGCCAGAGATTATAAAGGCAATGGAGATGCTCAAGAGTAAATCACATACTTAATTTCAAAGTGTTCATATTGTAGAGCCAATCAAAGTCTATAGGTACATGTAAGCATTGTACAAATATGCAACTCTATGCTAGGGTGAATGATACTCATGGCAGTTACATATATTGTGATCATCCTTTTTATAAATTAGAACTTATGATACATCTAGGAATTGTATGTAAAAATCAGTGCTAATTACAGATACAACCATTTTTGAAAAAAAATTCAACTTCTCCCATGTCTTTCATGTCTTCTTCTTTGTTTTTAAGCTATTTTGCAAGTGTTTCCTTACATATAGAGTGATTTAGTTTGGAATTTTGTGCGAAAACTTTGGTTTACCACCTCTCATTTCACTGGAAATCTCTCATTTTAATGAATATTGCATTACTCATATTCACATGTTGTATCTATAGGTGAAAGAATCACACTACAAGCATCATTAGTTTAAATGCATGTGAACTCCCATCACATTTGTGGATATAGGTTATAGTGTTGTTCAATCTTGTTCATATTACAATAGATGGAGGGTTCTTTCATATGAAGGCACACTATGAAATACAATTTCGACTTTTACGTATATTAGTTCCTAAGTTAGTCCACATTCCATGATTGGGATGAGGAGTTATTTAAAATTTGCAACCATGTTATCAGAAAGGTATGTGGGGGTCAGATTTGAGTATCTAACCTCTTGAAGAGGATACGAAAAATTTCTTGACACTAACATATATTGAAGGTTAATTAACTTCATGAATGCTATTTTCCTGTTTTTGTTCAAGTTTGCATTACCTTTTTCAAGATAGATGTTTTTGACATTGACATGTATGTCTTTAGAAGGAATTTTGAGTTGTGGAAAGAGTGAGAATTTTTTTACTTGCTCCATGTAGAAAGTAAGTATCATAATGTACAGTGAATCAAGACTTGTTTTATGGTATCCGTTTTCACAATGAAATATATAACACTTGATGTTTTTCAGTGTGTATAGTATGAATAGCTAAGAATTGAAATTTAGATTTCACATGTTGCAATTTATTTGGAATGTAGGAAGAACAATTGATGCAAGCATACATTTTGAGTTGTGTTTTTAAAAGTTATGTATGACATGTAGAATTGAAATCATTTCCTCACAATGATTTTCTTGAATTTTCTTGAAGATGGTTGCACTTCTTATTCCACATACTACATTTCTGCTATGTGCGATGTGTAGGCACTTAGCGAAGTTGACGTGTTAGTGGAAATGGCTAACATGAGGGTACGAAGCACTGGAATTTGAGTAGGATTAATGCTTCATTTGAAGCTGGTTTAGGTATTTGTTTATTACCTTGCATTTTCAAGTAGTGTATGCATGTTTTATGACGTTCAATTATTCTGTGACGACAATTAATGAGCTAATTTCATGAGAAAAAATGTACAGGAATCATTCTCAAAGTAGCAACTAAATGGTTAACAAATCCTTTTACCTATCTTTGTGTAAACTTGTACTTGTTATGAAATTGAAAGCATTCTTGGTTGGTCCATATCAATTCATTTGTTTAATTCCTGATGTAGTCATGTCATTTAATTTCCTCTTTCAATTCTGCACTATGGATGTAGAGGGGTTTGGCAGTTAGCGGGTGCATGATTGTTTCTTAGTTAAGCGAAGAAGTATCATTTCCAAGAGTAGGTTGCAGATTGAAGGAAGAACGTAGTTTGAAGCACTAAGCATGCTAGTAGAAAATAATGATACATTAGTAGGAAAATGTAGGAATGAGAGCACATATGAAGACATTGGTTGTATTGAAGTGTACAAGTTCTAGTGCTTGTCATATATTAATTCAAAATAGAAGTATCTAGTTCAAAGAAGTCATTCAATCTTCCCTTGATGCAATAGAGGTATACATCACAAGAAGTCTGAAAAAGTGTTCCGTATAGGGAAGTCTTTGTATTATGGAAACTAGTGCATTCAAATTTATACTCTTCTATTGGCAAGTGGAAGAAGGTAAAGACAAGTGTATTCTTGCCTATCAATGGATTTGCACATAAGGGCATGAGGTGTTTGAGAGGGTCATTACTTGTCAATCGTTGTAATTGCCAACAATTGTTATATATGGAAGTGATGAAAAATGAAGTTGCCTATACTACGTGAATCAATGATGTATAGTTCTGTCAAGTGGTCAAATAAGTAGAAGGTTCCGGGCACTAGAAAATTCATCGAGGTCCATGACAATCAAACAACTCCTATGCAATGTCACTGGAATGGTTGCTACATAAGGCAATGTTTTGTTTTGTTTTTCTATTTTTTTTATTTCTGATGATGTACCTACTTATGTGGATTTATTTCTTTTATGTGAACTTACGAGGATGTGAAAGGAGTTCCTTTGCCGTAAAGTGAACGTGATAAACAATGTCTATTTTAGAGTGCCATTTTGTTGTATTCGTTTTACCCGGTATATTGTGTTGTCTGTCTTTTTAAGTTTTTAAGAGGGTATGCATTATGTAGGCTTTCGGTTTTTGTGTTTTGGGCCATAAATGGTATGGTAAATTGAAATCCACCATAGAAAAGGAGCATTATTACTGAGTAAGTAAATTCTTGAGAATATTGTCTACTTTGAATGTTGGAAGGTCAAACACGAGGAGACTGAAAAATTGGAAGTCGTGAGAGGAGGTACGCAAGTAGAGTTTGAAGAGACAAGTAAAATCTTCAAGGTGCTCCAAATATTTGAAACCATTGAAGGATGATTATCCTAATTTGGACATTGAAGTTCAATAAGTCCTGAGTGTCTGTGCACACCTTTATTATCATTTTTCTAAACTATGAATAGGAACATTACCTAATTCATGAAAATGCTGCATTAGAAAAGCCTATGTGTAAAGAATCTATAATCTCTAGGAAAAATCAAGCATTCGGTGTTCATAATTTGAATCATCAAATAGCTAGGTGTTTCTAAGTCTTTGACTACTCCACTTCTTTCACAAGTGTCCCCTCCATTTTAGAGTGAAGTCGTTTTGGCATCTGGGAGTGATGACATCCAAATAAGGTGAATGAGGTTTGCACTTCAACTTTCAAAGAGGAGGATCAGAGAGGTCAATCAAGCAACCAATCCAAGGGGGAGCATGGTTTGTCTTTTTCTTTAGAGTTTACATTTCATTGTTGTAGACATCTTCGAACACCTTCATGGAAATCATATTGTCATTGTACATATTAGGGGAGGCATTAAAGGAAGATTTGGTGACCAATTGAAACTTCAAGTTGTCTCCTTCACGAACGTTGCGGCAATGTGCAAACTCCTTCCATTTGCCTCTAGAAGAAACTTGTGGTTGATCATTCATAAAATTCACATTGACATTTGAAGTCCATCAAGGTCTTCCTCCAACATATCCTGAACGTACATATTGGTGGAACTTATCTCCTTCATCGTAGACGAAGAATGTCGAGACCGTTTGCAAAAACAACTAAGGCAAATGAGATTCCATAGCAAGAGGCTATACCAATGCATGAAAAATGAAAAGGAATCTAGGCAGAGTCTTGGAAGTGAAGAGCACCAACAAAAAAAAGGAAGTATTGTTCTTTTCTTCTCAAAAGAGTTCATTTTGCCAACAATAGTATAGTCAATAGTAAGCATTGTAGAATTGTTGTACTCTTGCACATTTGAATTGTGTATCGAAGATTTACTAGGAAGTAGGAAGGAATGTGAGTAATGAGGAAGCAAAAAGAGAGAGAGAGAGAGAGAGAGAGAGAGAGAGAGAGAGAGAGAGAGAGAGAGAGGGCACGAGTAACGGTGATGAATTTCTAGCTAGAAAAGAAGAAGACAACAATGGGTAAAGAAAAGCAGGGTTCTTGCTACATGTATGGTGGGGGCTCTAATTAAGTGGTTTGAAACCTAAAATTTTTTATTGGAATTCTTATGAATGTGTAATCTTTCAAGATATTTTGAGCAATTACTTGGAGAAGCGCTATTGAAAGAAGAGACACCTCACTACTAGCAATCATGAAATCCCATGATTGTGCAAGTAACAATCATGTTCCAAGTGGATTTCTTCCAAGACAATGCAATTGTAGGTGAAAATTTTTGAAGCAAAAGACATTTGACTATTCTCTTTCAGTCGGCTTTTTCGAAATGCATTCGTTGCCTACAAGTACATTTGTGGAATTGACTTTTGAGTTCTCATTGTAGGAATAGACATTTGAGAGGGTTTGTCTTTGCAATAGTGGCTATCAGTGCAAAGGATGGAGTATTCAATGATGTAAAAAGAACAATTAGAGATTGAAGTAATTTTTTTCTAGAGAATGTAGCAGGAAGTGTGACTATTTTCTTATATTCTGTTGATCTTGTTTGTTGATAGTGAATATGGTAAGCATTCACAATAGAGTAAGTACTTTAGATTCTCATTGGAAGTGAGATCTCTCTCCATTATATTGATTATGGAGGGTTTACCTCCTAGAATGGCAACAACATATTAGAAATTTAATTCAATAGAGGATTAGAGTATCAACTTCAAAAAAGCTAGTAATACTATTTGCGTGTACAGAATGATGTGTGAAGAGTATGAAAGTTTCTTCACTTGGTATGTTCCTGTCATAGTGAAAGTCTTTCAGCAGAAACTGTAGAGGAAATCCCCCTAGTCATATGAATCGTGTAATTACTACTATACATGGGGAGAGGTAATTGGAAAGAGTTCAATCGAGGTAGTTGACGGAATTGTTGGTTTATTGTTAGTTAGTATGATAAGATGTAGGAGTAGAACATGGTTCTTTTATTCTTTGTGCATCCAACTATAATGTTGATTGTTGTAGGAAAATTCACAAGTAGTGAAAAATTATGTATTGTACCTTTTTCATTAGTGTGAACGTCGTTGACTATTATTTAGGTGATTGTTACTCTTCCACAGTTTTACTTCATGAGTATAGGCTAATTTGGTGCATAGTTGCTTAGGTTGTTTGTAGGAATTAATGCCACATACTTCTGATATTGACCTAGAATTCAACATATGTCACAATTTCTCAACTTTATGTAACAAGAGTCCTCTTATTATTTTGCACTTGTGATTATGAGCATGTTTGTTGTTTTTGCATACTTGACTGGGGATGGTCCGCTCTGTTTTGGTACAACTAGGTTGTTGCTTGGCACTCCGAATGCTCCTACAATTGAAGTTTTAAAGTTGTGTGGCAATAATACATTTTCCTTGCTACTTACATTTGTCATCATTCATTTAGAGTTTAAGTGGTGTATATATTTTCAATAGTCATACTCAACGAAGCCTTGAAACTCTTGCGGGTGCAATTTGTTTACAACTTCTACAACATGACCTCGTCTTTAACTATAGTATGTATTACGAACTCAGGAAAGAAATGTTTTTTAGTTTGTGGCACTGGAGACGTCCTAAGTTTTGCATTCAATGATGAATTATTGTTTTTTTAAAATTGTACATCACTACCATGCTTAGTTGAAGGAGAATGTGTATGTAGTTCAATCACAATGCATGAGTGTATATTTTCTATTTTGAAGTGGAGCGGACGAAGAAGATTAAGTCATGCCTTTTGAAGGAAACTTGTGAATTCATACAATTAAAACTGTGTCTTCAAATCAATTGTAGCTATAATCCATGGTCTTCATGTATTTGAAATGAAAATTTGAAATTGGTGGAGAAATCCATAATGAATTCAAGAATAGGGATTACTTGTTGCATCTCGCCATTTGATATATTTTTGAACTGTGGACTTTGAACTCGGATAGCAATGTGCAGGACTATTTGTTAGCATCATTTTTATAGGCAAGTTGTTTGGACCATGAATGGAATAGAAGAAGTCAATAACAAAGTTTTGACAAGCATGCATCCTATGGAATACCGATTACTTTGAAGGAAGGAGGTTGGCTATCTAAATTTTGATGAGTGTTACAACCCTCATTAAGAGGCGTGCCCGTGCCACCTTAGTAGGCAAGCGGGATGTTGGGGGTGACTCCCCAAGCCTAGCAAGAGATGGGGTCAGAGGGACTAAGAATCCCGAGCGATCAGAGCATTGTAGCGCTTTGATCCGAATGAATTAGGGGGGGTGTAACACATTCTTGGAAAGCTTGTGAGAAGACACGTCCATGGGTTTAAAGAACGTGAGAATCCAAGTTGGGAGTCAAAAGGTATGGCTCCTCAAAGTTGGCAGTGTCCCAAGGCATGGGGACGTAGGAAACAAGGTTTGGGAGGATTTCTTATAGCCAAATAGGGCAAGCCACATATCATTGGAAAGATAAGGAGACAAGCTTTCTAAAATGATAAGGCTCATGCAGAGATGAGTTGTGAGCTAAAAGTTATGGACATCCAAAGAGGGTGGAGTCCTAAAGAACTACACCTCCTAGGGGACTCGTACCTTTGGAGGGCCATAACTTCCTCAATACTTGTTGTATTAGGGAAAGTGAATAGTCTATGGTGATCCACGGAAAATGCAAATTATAAAAATAGGCTTGCACTTGGGATTTGGATCTCGGAGCTAAAGGTTATCCCGATGGAAAGATCAGGAGTCTTTAGTCGTCAAGTTTTAGGGAGACCACTTGGAATTGGATGGTCCTCCAAGATGGGGAGCATCTTGGGGGTTCCCGGTGACCTCTAGTATGAAGGGGCTGCCGAATTATGCAAAGAGTATTATGAGGAGAGATAGTCTCACTCCTCACTCCCGAATGGTGCCATGATGAGCCAAAGTGGCCTTAGATGGTGAGGTTAGTGTTGGAGCCTTACCACCATTTGCGTGTTACCATAGAGGACTTGTATACTCCTTGATACCCATTGGGTGGTGTCCCACTCCACACTAGGCCACGGTGTAAGTTCTATTTGGTGAGTCCCGAAATGAGTTAGGTTCGGCCTAGTGGGGAGTTGGATCCTATTCAAGGGCAGTTAATACCAGTGGGGAATAGTGCCTCCACTGAGTGCTTGGACATCAATGGAAGTTCTACCCCATGTTATCAAATGACATGCCCAGAGTCTTGTGGGAATTAAATGTGGGAATGGAAGTATTGGGAGTCACGAAAGAATAGAGAACCCTCTGACTTGAGGAAGAACCTAATATTGTAGATGCGTGGCATGTGCAGTGTTAGAAGAGCGTGACCCTTGGTGTCACTAAAAGGTTAAGTGCTTGGGAAAGCACCAAAAGGTGAACTTAAGGTGGTAAGTGTCACTAAAGGGTGGGACAATGAGGGTATTACAATTCATAAAAGTTAATAGTCATTTGAATCTGAGATAGGAAGAAATTATAAGAATGTGGAATGAATTGTAACAATGATGAAGGAGAAGAGCTTGGAATGCATGCGGCATTTGAAAAGGTATGTAATCACCTTAGTTTAGCAATGTGGTTTTTTAAATGGTTGAAAATACATTATGAATATGATATTGTCAATAAGAAAATCATCATGAATAAAAAGAAGACCTACATGCCCTTCTTTTCTATATGTTTGCATTGACCTTGTAAAACATTCTACATGACAGGTATGCAATCATATGTAGTGGAAGCCCTATCTCAGCAATAGCAAACAAACTAGGAGGAGTCCATTGTAGAAGGAAGGTGAGTATATCAGCATTTTCTTCAATATATCTTGGAGAGATGAGCGAAAGATTCTTGGATTTCTAGTAATTTAGTGTGACTAGTACTAATAATTTGTACATCAGCTACATGACAAGTTTCAACATTCGTAGACGTAAAAATGAATTTAATGGAGTTATGAAGTTTTATTGTACCATTTTTGCAATTCAATGCTTCAACTTGTCAAATTCTTGTGAACACAGTCGTATATCTGGAATGTAAGTTAGCCCAAGTTGAATAGAAAATAAGTACATGGCTTAGCTTCACTTCATTCAATTCTACAACACTGAAGTTAATGGAAGTGACTGGCGTGAGTTTCAATAGAAATCTTCGCACAGGTTGTCTAGCAAATTGGAAGTGGGATAACACATGTTGAATATTAACTGCCTTAAACTAGTATTGAAAGAATGATACAAATTTAGGAAGTCGGAGGCATGTAGGAAAAGTGAATGTGATGTGAATGTCAATAGACATGGTTGGAAATGATTACTTTAAGAGAGGAGGAAAAGCATTAGAATGGAAGTATATGCAAACAGAAAGAGTGTTATTACTTTTTACATGGCTTTTTAATACTATGCTAGGGATGCATATGTGTTGACATAAATGTAGTTGAAAATGATACTAAGAAATATGCTTCAGATAAGTAAGAAGCCAAAAAGAATTTAGCACATGTGAAGAGGAAGTAGCTAGAAACTGCAAGCAATGCAAGTTTGTATGTCCAGAATGGATATAAATCAGTTCCTTTAATGTGCAACAATTTATCTTCAATTGAATACAACAATTATGTTTTGAAGTGTGTAAGTTAGTAAATAATGCGTTGTATTCAATGAATAGACCATTTTGTGAACTTTGCAGTCTTGGAAGCATTGTCCATTGTATTTTGTGGAGAATTTAGTTGATGACAAATAATCCCATGTATTTGTGAGGAGGCTTCTGTATTAGCTAACCAATTTTTGGTAAGTGTTTGTCTCTCCTAGGAAGGTCATTGCTTCAAAGGCCGTTGGTTTCAGTCATGGGGAACATTCTATTATCGTTGCTTGTCATTGTTGATCATCTTTGATGAGCCCTATCATGATTTTTTTTCAACTTTTAGGTGTGAGGACAGCATACAAAACTTGCATTCTACTAAATACATATACATTTCATATTTTCATGAATCATATGAAAGCAAAAGTTTTTGGTTGGAATAGTAGTTTTCCCGAGATTTTCTTTTCTAATTTCAGTATCCTTTATGCTATAAGTATTCTGAACTTGAAAACTTTGTACATGGACAATATTTCTATTGGTGTTAAGCCCATTTGAAATCTTTGAAACCTCTATGGATAGGCATGAATAAGTTATGTGTCTTGTGTTTCATTGCAATTCATTTGGAAACTATGTGAAATTCCAAAAGAAGATGAATGTTTTCAGAATGATAGGTGCGCATTCTTCATCTTGGAATCGAATTTTGAACAAATGAAGGTAGTCTCGTGACATTCACATGCTTCCGGTGTCATGCATAGGTGTTGGAGCAAGATGTATGAGCGGATTTTCTGACAAGAGTACATGATGTACTCGCTGTACTAACTCTTCATACACATCTCCAAGATTTCAAAAATCTCACATTAATATTAGATTGGTATTTGACTTAGGGCACATATTTTTACAAGTTGCAACAGTAATTCACTTCACATCCATTGTGCACATGTATATGGTGGCAATTACAATGTGGACATGGCAAACATGGACTATGTAGGAAATGGTCACACACTGCAAACATACAACCTTTCAAGAAGGAAGGTTGAAATTGAAGTTATAATTTTCATTAAATTTGGGATGTAGATATATGGTGGCACTATACACATCAGTGATCTTTACATATTTGAATTCCATATGCATGAATATTGTATGGATGCATACTTATAAATAAAACTTCAATATATGTGAAGGGCCGCGTAGACAAGTTGGATCCTTGAAAACTATGATAAAGCCAATATTTCCAAGTTTCCCAATTGAGTACATACTGAATTACTAGGTGTCTATCAAATCACACCATGAATTAACTACATCGACAACAAAATGAGCATATTCATGTTCCAATTCAACAAATTCATGTTTCAAATTCAACACTTTCTTGTTAAAAACTAACCAAATTAACACATCCAAATCAATAAAAAAAATCAACACTTTCGTGTTGATTTTCTATTGATCTTGTCACCAAATTTTCTCGTAGTGTTCATAAGTCTTTGTTCTATGTATTCAATCTAGCTAGTCAAAATACCGCAATAGAGTTACTCCCAAATGACTTCAGTCTATCATATTCACAACATCTACTATGTTTTTTGTTCTAGTCATTGAACCAAGTGTTCAAACTTTTCAACAAAGTTTGGAGGTCTTTTCATATAGTAATTAACAATTTCAAGACAATGGAAAATGACTCATATCACAATCCATGGTTATAAAGAAAACGGTCATAGATCACCAAATTTAGTATAAATAGGAATTTTTTCCTATTTTAGGATTTTTTTTCGGTTAAAAAAAATTAGTGGAATTTCTTTTTTTAAATAATTTTTTTTGGGCTCTATGGTCACAAGCTCCACACTCAAAGCTCACAAGCTCCAAACCCTAAGCTTGTATATTAGCATCATTGCTATAGATTTTGCTGTAAGCTAAGTTATGTGAAACTAAATTATAAAAGAAAAAGTGAAGAAGTCAAATCGGTCAAGAAAGATTCCCTTGTGACCAAATTGGAGACAAAAAAATCTATGAAGATCTAGCCCAAGTCAGAAGCTAAAGAGTGAAAGTGAGGTTGTGAAAGAAAGAAGTCCAATTTGGAGAAAAGATGAAAGTGCCATGTGTTGAAGATTAAAGAAAGAACAATTTGGGGAATTAAACTAAACCCTTGTGGCCATTAAGAGTGGAGAGTACAAAATTTAGTAACTAGCACTATTGATTGAGGAAAACAAATGTATGTGGATTTAAGGAATATTTTCTTTTATCTTTTGGTTGCAATGGCTATTATAAAATTGTAAAGTAGTCCTATTTGATTAAGTCTCCCCCAACAAACTTATACTATAACCTTGGTTTATTTAATTATTGATCCAAATTTTATCTATAGTTCTCTCCAAGTATCTTGAGGCTTGAGTAATGTCTTGCATTTGTTAGGCCATTATTTCTCTAGTTGCCTTAGTCATATTTGTAATGATTGTATGTTTGGAGATGTTTTTTCTAGGCAATCTTATGTAGCTAGTCCACTTGATTCCCATGTGCATTGACTTGTGTTGAATGAGTTGATTATGAGGTGCTACTCCCACTACCAGAGAGCTTTGTGGTCTTCACAATGGTGATGTTGTGTAGTTGGGCATCGATATAGATGCAATTGTTGTGGAAGAGTAGACAAGAGCTTTGTCGAAGCAAAAGGTTCTTTTCACTCTTCCATGGTATCGAAATCCATGACATTGTATGGTTCTGTCTCATTGTCGTTGTCTTTAGCAACAATTGTGTTTGGTGCAAGTTTATAGTTTTTGTCATTGGGTGCTAGTACATCACATACATGTGGAGGCCTCAACTACCAAACCAATGACGGATTGCATCAAAGACATCTTGGCCAAAAAGTCAAGGTAATCTTTTGTCCTTCCATTTGGAAGATGATAAATCCTAATAATTAGGTGAGATTTTGCCAATTTGGAACATATAGTTTGCAATGCACTTGTAGTCAGGAATCAATTGGTTCCATTTCATTTTGCACACAGCTCCATTTCACATACATGGAGAAAGGCCGGCCCCCATGAATTCTTAAGAAACATGATTCCACTTCAATGAATCTAACATCATCAAATCTTGTCCATCGACTAAGTCTAATTCCTCAAAGAACATGCTTTTCTTCAAAGAAATGAGAGTCGTGACCTCCACAGGGACCTTGTTTAGCTCATTGTCCTTCCATGCCCTCTTTGTTGGATTGTCACTTTTGAGTACTATGCGCAATGTCAATGGCCTTAGCTCACATACAATTGCTTTTGAATGGGCAGTGGATCGAATGGGCCCAAATGCACTTGGATTTGTGCAAAATAGAAATAAGAGGAAGAAATGACTACATATTGTACTATATAGTTTGTTTTCATGTTTTGACATATAAGTTATCTTCTAGGCAACACATGAGCCCTTTACCATCACTAAATATAGAACAGGAAATGGACAAGATTAAATAATGTAAGTTCAAGCTACAAGAAAGAAAATGAACAGTTGTTGATAGCAAAGGATCAACATTCTAGGACATTGCAGTAATTGTAGACTTGCACATGGAATGTGATGGTAGATCTAGGCGTGCTTCTCACTTTCTCCCTAGAAATGAAAGATAGCAATTCTTGCATGAAGACTATTGAAACAAGTGGGATCCTCTTTCAATGGAAAAACAATTGAGAGGTCCATTCCAAGATTATTGGCTAGAAAATTTATGACTTTTGAAATTGACGCTCATATACAATTGGAGAATTTATCAATTACAAGCATGTTGGCAAGTCGAATAGGCACTCCATATGAATGTGCATCTAGGCAATTCTCCATACTACTAACTAACTACAGTAAGTCGAATTCCCCGAAACTTCTTGATTTTCCAAACTGTAAGACTTCTTTGTTTCCTTCAAACATCTAGGGATAATGAAATCAGCTATGCAGTCAAGGGCAATTTCAAATTAGCTTACGTGGAGTAATACAAACAATAATTTGTGGTTAATGCACAACATTTATCAACAACTCTAGTCTACAATGACCTTGCTACAATCTAATTTCATGGACTTCAAAGTGCATGGAGGACTACAACAATGACTATTGGATCCAATTTGCAGGCATGTTGTACCTCAGAGTGTTCACTTTCTTCAAGAATAAAGGACTCAATCACCAGCATCACCAATTATAAATATATGAATGTAGGATTTTTCAATTGGAAGTTGCCAAGTGGCAAAGGTATTCCTACTTCATGAAAAGAAACTGCTAGAAAAAATGGCAACTTTTCTAATTCTTCCTCTACCGCTCTTTCGTATTGTCTGGGAGAAGTGGCCCCCACCAAAGACCACACCTAAATTCCCAATATCTTCATTTCTTCATGATTCAGCATTTATGTGATCGTGGCTACGTTATCAATTGGTACCAAAACTCCTGCACTACTTTCTAAAGCAAACAACACTCTTAAGTGATGTGCCATATTGGTTCGTTTCCTATTATGCCGCCCAGGTATGAAGAACCTACAAATAAAACTTCAATAACACTATCAATAATTTGCAATTAATACCTAGTGCAAACACACCCTAATGGAGCAAGGCCTTTCCAAACCAGCAATTACTACACCTAGGGCTCTTTCCTGAACAAAAATAGAAAGAGTGAATTCTAGTAGTAACCTAATGCTTTAAAAACAATGAAGTTGAATCACCAAAGTTGACTTGAGTTGATTGAATTTGAGTCATTAGAACTAATCAAAGTAGAATCATAGGAATTGCTCAAAGCTAAATGCACAGGAGCTAATCAAAGTCCATTGCACTAGAGTTGGTAGCAAAATTGAAAAAAAATGACAATTCTATTGCCTATTTTCAATATGGTTTGCTTGACTTTTGACTACAATACTTTCCTTCTTGTTGGGGTTTACTAGAAGCTAGAATAACAATGCATTCCTATCCAAATAGGAATATCTTTCGCATGAATCTAGCCTTTTCCTAGAACCCCTAGATTTGTTTAGAAAAAATAGGAATATGACACATCAAAGAGATAAATAGAATTGTAGTCTCATGTAGAAAAAAACTTCTCTTCCATCATTTTTGATGATTGCAAGACTTCTGGAAAAGCATGCTTAGATGGATAGCAACTATACTAGAAGCTCAAGTTATTGAGTAATTCTCATTCTAAGCCTTCATAACTATCTCCTACAATGATGCATCCCCCCCTCTAAGTTACAATTAACGCACCTCCCTCTCTTTCTAAAAATCAAGAGCTATTGATCTTGTAAACAAGAATTCCCACCCCTAACCCCCTCCAACATTGTTGATCTTGAAAAATAAATAATATGGATACAAATACTTTGGGATGTGTATATATATATAAGATGGATACAAATACAAAAGACAAATTGAGATATGAAATATGAATACATAGACAAAATATGTACGTATCCATACAAGATACAAATATAAAATATATGAGTATATCCCATATTGATTGGTGGCTAGACTACTTTTGAAAATTACAATCATTTGAGTGGAAGGAGAGTACATAGTAATGAGTGATAGGAATTAAATAATTCTCTTTCAAGGGCATGGGTGTAATACAAATAAACAATTCACTAATTGAATTGTCTTTTGAATGACTATCCATTGAAAAGACAAACTCCACTTCCTACTCAATTAATCAACCCCCCCCCCTCCCCCCAAAAATTAGTAGCCATTGATCGTTTTTGAAAAAAAATAAAAACACCCCGTTCCCTACCATTTATCCTGATACAAATATTATGATACCGTATGTATATCGTATGTATACGGATATGGAAAATGGGTACCAAAAACAAATACAAAAAACAGATACAGATTATCCAATATCAATTGTCAAACAACTTCGTTTTCAAAAATACAAGAATGAAGGGGTACTAGGTTTCGAAAAATTATTTGATCTTGCATCTCAGCCGTTGATCACAAGGTACTATGCAAGGCCATTTGCATTTGTTGAAGGCCAATGAGGGCTTGCCATGTGTACACCTAGTAATTGAATTCAATTTTAATTGCCTCAACATGCCTTCCTAACTATCTACTCAAAAGACAGCCTATTTGTGGTGACTGCGTTCAAAAGACAGGGGACAGTATTCCCCATGCATAGAGAAACTTTAATTATTTTCTTTTTCTTTTGAAATACTCCAAGATAGTGTAAGGTTCTTTTGCAGTATAAGATTTTGCTCAAATCTCTCAAAATGTATACCACATTATACATACTATCTCAGTAAACTTCTCACTTCCCATTTCATGATTTCATTTCACCTAGATTTTGCTCAGAATGTAACATTTGGGACAGTTTTGCGGGTCACAGTAGAAGTGGGTATACAGGTCATCGTGCATCGTGCTAACACATATTCAGGTTCTGGGTAGATTGGCTGCTGCTGGATTTCCCCCCAGCTTTTCCCCTCTGCAGGTTGTATTTCATTTTATTTTATTTTATTTACAGTGAGGATTGCCACTCTTCTTCCAGAGAAAGAAAGGATTCCTAAACGCAATAACTTGAGTAAGTTTTGGTTAGCCACTTCTTTACTCCCATGATCTGTAATCGCAGCAGCCGACATCACACGAAATTCTCTGTATGTAAAAGTTATTTGATATAAACATTACTAGTAACGTCGTCAAAAATCAGTTCTACTACATTTCGCTTTCCGGCAGGAATCAAGATCGAAGCATGCTTATGAAGCACTATGACTTTCAGTTTATAAAAACTCGTTCGAAAAGTGCAGCTAGCAAGCATGCCTGGAATGGATCACAATACGAAATGAGTCGGGCACTTGTATAATGAGAAAACTAAAACTGAGATCTCTGCATGAAACATGCTTTGTTCTCCGCGTCAAATTTCGATGCAAGATGACCTTGACATTGATCGGTTCCTAAAGAAGCTGAATATAAAAACTGTAAGCCTGGCATTATCCAGCCTCTACACCTGCGTTTCTAAACTTAGCCATATCATTCACCTGGATGTCAATGACCCTATCAGTAGACATCTTGAGCACTACCAAGCATGTGAAGTGAAAACTCAGTACACTTCAGTTTTCAATTTGAGACCTCAAACTCACTCTGTCCATAAATGCTACCAAATCATGTTCTACAAGTATGTTCTGCAGAATCTCACCTAGATAATAATTAACATGAGAAAACAATTCGTGTTGGGTGCTCTGATGCTTTAATCTTTCCACTACCAACACAAACGAGTTCAAGACAATCAGGATCATTCCTTCCCAGAATTTATTCATAAAAATAAGAAAACTATCAAACACAAATACAAAATGAACAAACTGACTGGTAACTTTAAACTACACCATAATAAGAATTGACACAGGCTCCCTGAAACTCACAAGTACCTGAAAACCATCATCTTTCAGTACTCATGTTCTCCACTTGGTTTTCGAAAAAGTCAAACCTGCAGACAAAAACAATCGTGTATATGATGAGAAAGGCATACAAAAACATAATTATATTTCCAAATGGTCAACTTCAGGCTGGAGACAAAAGCTGACTATCTCTGCAGGGAAAGTTTGAAAGTCGTATGTTAAATTTACATCACTCACTCACCTTCTTTTTTTTCTTCTCCATCAGCGCTAGGTCTTGAATTCGTTTTAATTTGCTCTCCATACTAGCTCGGTCACTGTTCTCAGACTCACCTTCTCTACTCCCCACAGCAACATAAGGAACTACAGACCAATTACATGGTGAACTCGAAATCAAAACAAATCAATAATACTCGAACTTCTCAGGAAGTCACTATTACGGAAGCACAGCAGCATACGTGACAAGTAGCAAATATTAAACCGACGTCCGTATCCTGCCTGCAACCAGATAATGTGAGGACTGAAGGCACGATACCTTCTGTCATTTCCAGCTGTTGAAACGCAAATGGCGGAAGAGGGTCAAATTCAAACCCCAGAGGCGGCCCATCATTTCTTAGCGGTCCTCCCAGCTGATTCTCTACGGCGATAATGACTGCCTGTTCTGCTTGTACCTGTGGGATTACCGTGGGCTTTGGACCAGGCTTTCGTGTAGGCATCCTAGGATCCCTCGGTATCCTCGGACCAATTCGTCTCCTGGGAACAAGTTTAGATTTAGGTTTCAAAAACTCTTCATGACCGCCATCACCAAAATCCAAGCCATTTCGATGCTCTGCAATCAGATCTTCGTCATAATGTTCTTCAGCTAATACTTGAGCAGGATATCCGTCTTCAGAATCATCGTCCTCCCTGCTATTCAGATCAATTATTTCCCCTTTTTTTGAAGACCCTGGCTTCTCGGCTTTGGAATCACATTTGATACGTCTGGAATTGCCCATCAGCTTTTCATCGACCACTCCATCGCGCCTGTCTTTGTATCGACGATGCGTAAACCAAATCTGGAGCTGCTTCTCGGATAAATTAAGTTCTCGGCTGAGCACTGAACGAGTGGTTTCGGAAGGGTATTTCTCTGCTGCAATGCAGAAGCAACAATTGAATCGAAGGTCATGAGTCATTTCCGTCAAGTTCAATTCTGTGTTCAATGTTTTGCTTCTGCCTCACCTTGCTGACAAAACTCTGAGATCTTCAAATTATAAATATGAGCATTAACTTTAATTGACTGCAGATATTCACGCAAGACTTTCATGTAAAAGTATACATACAGTGTAGTAATTGGACAAATGCAGCAAATCTTACAGGCGTAAGCCCTCTCCAGAACTTCAGTCTGAGAGGCACTTTTCTTTTTCCTGGAGACTCCCTTCGGTTTTTCAGGTGACTGGATCTTTGAAGATAAACCAATTGACGTGTCATCCGATGCCATTGGAGTCTAACGACCGCTTCCGCCAGCAAATTCACAGAGTCCTGCGTTTCACCAGCATTCCAATACAAAATCACGAAGTTCTCCAGTTCTTTTCAACTACAATCTTCTGTGAGAAAGTATTTACTTCTTTCCTAACATAAAAAATCGCGCTCCGCAAACTTGACGAGTACTCCAATACATCTCTTCTTCCGTCCAAAATCTACAAATCAATAAAATGACACACCAATTTTCAAATAGCATATTCAAATGGCTGTCCATTACCGAGATAGAACTTGAACACAATAAGTATAGTAAGACAGTGCACGAATTGGTATAACAAATCGGAGTCGCAAATAAGCGAGGTCCAAATTGAGACTAAGACCGCATTTTCTCATCCTTTCAAAAAGGTAACCAACAAATAAAACAAGAAAAAATAACAAAGAAACGAAGATGTATACAAAGTCTTCCAGAATGGTCACAATCTGCGCTTGCGGAACTAGGTCAAATTCAGCAACCAATCAGAAGATATAACTCCAGCTCGCAAAACCAATAGGAAACACACACCTCTATGTCTGCAATGGGCTTCACATAAAGACGAAGAGAGAATCTGCACACCAAAGCGATGCAGAACATAACTATGGTAACTGGTATCGAACAAAACTAGAATAGTTCAGGTAGAACTGGTTCCTTCTACGAACCTATATCGAATATCCCTCAATATCTGTGTGCTTGTATTTCCAGGTTACAATAAGATGGAAAAAACAAACTTATTTTCCAAGGTCACTGTCTTGCAATCTCTCGTTTACTAGTGTAGTCAACACGTACACGATGAAATGAAAAGCTCATTGGCATTCACTAGCCTTCTGAACGCTTCATAGATTCGTCCTCAAAGTAGCTGTTGAGGTATCTGCATAGGTACGTAAGTCTAAGGTTGACGGATTACCTTTGCTTCCGTCGAGCCGTACAATATTACTCCATAACCATCATATTCCTTTTCTCCCCACTTCCAACAACACGAAAATTAAAAAATTTACTCAAAGTTCTTCAACCTTCAACCCAACTCTTCCAAAATGAGCACCATCGTCCGCCTAATCCACATACACGACTCACATAGCACGCGAAAGAACAAATATCAACACGCCAGACTCCACACACCACATGCCACATACAAACAATTCACCTCCACCACAAGCAACAGCTAGGCCGCGTCATAACGAAACCCCAGAACATCACAAACCTACAACATACGCCTCCCCCATGCCCTTCCCCACAAGCTTGATATCTTGTCAAGAACCTCCACCAAACCATATCTCTCATCCTTACAAACCCCTCTGAACATCGTCGAGTTGGTCATATTCATGCCCATAAGAGTCCTGGCATTGACGCTCTCAAACGTACACCCTGTGTCTGAAGGTTTATCTCTCCGTCTCTCACTTTGGTGACGAAGTTCAAGTGAATCGCAGTCGTGTTGATGTCAACACTGCGGCGATCAGCTACTTGTCTATATCGATCATTCGTTGACTGTAGCGTTGTAGGTTAATTCCAATGTTATCTATCAACCCCACTGGCTATTTTGTATTTCATCATTAACCCTTGAACGTCGTAGCAGACGATTATTGTCCGACGAATGACAAGGAATTCTCTTGTGTAGGACAGAATTGCAACTATTCATCCTCGAGATTAGGGGTGGAAAGGGAAGATCTTCTACAGTAGTTTGATTCCCAATGAGTATTTCTGGTCTTTCTAAAGTGGATGATGTCATATGGTTACAAAATGGTTGATTTCCACGGTCATCAGTCCGGCATTCAAGGGTTAAATTTGATTGTAAGCAAAGGGAGCATAACATTCTGCAATTGCAAAAAAGAGGACCCTTTCTCTACAACTAGCATGCTTTGTGTTGTTGCCAAAACCAATAGTAAATCATTTGTAATCTTCGAAATGTGATGACCAATCTTTTCCTAAGTTTGCTTCACCCCATTTATTTTGTAGTGTGCCTTTTTGCCATTGCCACAACAATTAGTTTGTCATTTGAAATGGTCACTAAAGCAATGGCCAATTCTATCTTAAATCTCCATTGATATCAATTTTGTATTCTTTAAATATGGAAAATTATCCATATCATTGACATTCAATATCATATGAGCAATCAATTTTTTGTAGTATGTTTGTTCTATTCAAATTTGTTTGATGTACAAAAATAATATGCAAAATAAACTTTTAAAGAAAAAATAAAAGTCCTTTTTCTCTAATATCCTTAGAACATGCACTAATCTAATCTTGTCAATGCATATTGAGTTCAAATCTTAGATCATAATAGATCTACACCTAACTTGTATCCCTATTAGTTTTGAGTTTTCAAAATGAAAAATTTGGTCTAACAAAGACATAAGCAAGTTCTTTTGTTAAAACAAGAGCTTTGCTACGTGCATAAGTCCTTACTTTAAAAAAAATGTTTATCCCATATATATCCAAAATAGGAATAAAGTCATCCCAAGTTTGCAAAAAGCCTATCACTATCTCCTGACTCTAAGTGATAAAAGACTTATACTTACAAAATAAAGTAGAAAGTATAGTATTGAAGTTTTTGAAATTTGTCAAAAGCACACTAAGAAGTATCACTAGAAGAAAACCGTGTTGAGTTCAATAGAATTTAGGTGATGTGAAATTTTGAAAACTGCCAAAAAACGAAGTTTGTGCGTTGGCTACAACGCAATTTTCAAAATGGCAAATTAGATCCCTTGTATTTGTCAAAATTCATTACTATTACTCTTATTCTATTTGCGTCAAGTAGAAACTAGAATATGCATCAAATATAGAGCTAAGGACTAAACTTTAAAGGACGAAGTGTCTCCTTGCATGACACTACAAAATTAGGATAGGTTCCTATGATCTCAATTTTTGACATGATTTTAAAAAAAATTGAAGTTAGGAAGAGACATTATCTTTCTAGACATATGTATTTTTTTCCAATTGATGACCCAAAGCAAAAGTTATGCCACCCTAAGTCCAAAATAGCAACTGTTGGGCAACACAAAAAAAATCACAAAAAGTCAAAATAAAACTTAAAATTTTTTTTTTCATAGTAAAAAACTTTTGTCTACTAGAAAAGATTTGATTCATCCTATTTTGACTAGTGATGAAAAAATTATGGAAACTCTTGTTTTGAAAGCAATCAAAGCATTTTTTTCAAGAAGTTTGCTTGGAAGGAAAATTTTAGTAACTTTATATTTTTTTTAATTCTTTGTTTGCATGGTAGAAACAAAGTCTATGTTTTCAAATTTTCACATTATATCATATTTGTTTGCAACTATATAGAATTGATGTCAAACAATGTGATGATGAAGAAACAAAGTCTTCTCTTCAATCCGAAGAAGACTTTGGATCTTCCAGTTTATGCCGAGTAGTGGGCATCGGCCTTTTCCAAGTTTGGTTGCTTTAAACCAAAACACTATAGAGATGCTTATGCTCTAAATGTTTTGGAGTTTATAGATGGATCAACATATGAAGGTGGAGAGACTTTAAAGTCATCTACAAATGAGGAATTTGCAATTGAGTCCACAACAATTGAGACTCATGAGAGTGATATATCTCATAAGTCAAACTATTAGGTATTCATTTTTATTATGATTGATTTGCCTATACTATGGCTATATCTTGAACAAGTGTTATTTTGTCTTGGATTTTGCATTTTGTGATTTCTTTCAAAAGTGACTACATTTGATTGTTGTATAGAACATTTTCCAAAAAAATTCATCATTGCCTAAAATTTCATTTTAAATGACCTATAAATTTTTGAACTTCAAAATTATCAAAACCCACGGTCATAGGTCCTTCATCATTTTTCCTCATCCAAAAACATTCTTGCTCACAAGCTCATGAGCTCATAAGTTCACACTCACAAGTTTGCTTGCTAGTAACCTTGAACTAGTACTAAGACCAACTTATATTAAGGTTCAAGAGACTCATTAAAAATGATGGCTGAAGGAAGTGTTGCCTACTTCTTTTCCAATCAATAACCACTAAAGGCATGTTTGTATAAAGGTAAAATATTCATGAATAATGGATGGTACATGTAGTAATTGCTATTTCTCTTAGATCAAAGAACTAAGTAGGGACCATAATGTATATCAAATTGTGCAAGTGAGAGGTGGATGATCCAATATAGACAACTCTATTTTGCACAAGGTTTGATCAAAGTTGGAAATTAGGGGATTGTACCATGGTAGATCAAATTTTGGTTAGATTGGTGCATCTTCAACAATCATAACTTGGGATTGTAGAGAACTTGATTTAAGAAATATGATAAAAGGATGTTGTTTTTGTATACTACACAATTTTTTGTTAGTATGTTTGTGATTATATAGTAACATCAATAACAAGTAATTGGCATTGTAGACACAACACTATATTCATTATTTTGGGAGGTTGGGACTCTCTCAAAATAATATTATCCATTTAGATGCAAAAAATTGAAATTTCATTTTAGCCACTTTAGGTTGACAAATGCTAAGTTTATTTATTCGAAAGTATAATTTCCATTAAAATGAGAGTTTTAGGAGTTAGTAAGTTCCACAATACATTTTGTTCCTTGTAAGAGGAGTGCTTTGATTCATATATGTGAAGTTCATGTCCTAGACTAAACACCAAGTCATAACCTCCACAATTGGTTGTAACAAGTTGAACAGTAGAACCTCTCTAAAGTAATAGGGCCTCGACTGTCGGCCAATATTATAATAGAGAGATTATTGATTTAAAGAGGGTCTGTACATTCAAGAATTTGTTGTCTTTACATAAATGATGCAGTCTTAGATGCGCATTGATGACATTGTTAGAGGACACTTGTCACTCTTGGAACATGGCAAAAATAATATCATGATAGCATAGCAATTATAACACTTTTCTTATTAGTATACATAAAGATACAATACTACAATATAGTATTACGTATTCCAAGTCGGGACCGCCAGAAATATTATGTTAAAGAGGTTTTATTACCTTAGAGAGTATCGATTTAGAGAGGTTCTACTATATATGTTATTCGAGTGGTTTGGGTTCAATTCCAATTGTATTCGTTTGAGCGCATGATCTATACACATGACTTGTTGATGCTAAGTGAGTTTTGTAGGCAAGAAAGTTATAACAACCAACCAGACCCCTACTCGAATTGTGACATGTGATTTACACATTAACAAAATAAAAGTAGGTATACCCACTATCCTTTTGTTTGAAATGGGGGTACAATTTCAAATGACATGTATGCAACAATAATTATTTAAACAACTTCATTGAATAATATTGAAAATCAAACAACATAAGACAATACCTATAATAATACTATATGTACTTGCAATTTATCTATATTTAAAAATATAATATATTCTAGCTAACATATATGCAATAGCAAACAATAATATAAAATCAATCAACTGAATTCTATTTCATGTATTGTAATATTTAAATTCCAATTATTGTACGGATTACGAAGATGTACTATAACATTATTACCAAATGCGTAGTATATATGCACATCCATATCTTTGGATATCAAGTGTACTATGCAAGGCTTAGATTGATGACTTCAATTTGAATAGTTGGGATCTTGATTAAGCAATGGATGGTGTGACTCTTTATAGTAGAACTCCATGTTGTCATTAGAGTGTTTGTATGCTCCCAAACCAAGGGCTCAGTTTCATTATCCTTCCAATGCAAACCTCTATTGTTGTCCTACCCAGTGTAGTTTTTTTGAACATCCCTACTTCTTGATGTTGGATGGAAGTATTGAATGAGAATGCAATGTGATTTCTCTAGGTTATTATTTGGATCTAACAACACCCTCGCAATCCAAACAAGTTGATTGTCACCACCTATGGGGCGAACTACAACAAAGTACCTATTGTGCAGATCACACCCCAACCTAAACGATGGTTCTAGATGACTAGACTGAGGCCAATTATACACTTCATCCTCTGCAAACTCTTCATGGTCCTCGCCATCATCCCCTAATTGATCCACTCCTATTTGTCGAACATGTGTTTTTGGCCAAAAACCATCCCGCAAAACCATAGAGCTTGGTAATGGTTCTTGCATCACTACCCTGAAAGGCCTTATTCGTTAAATTGAGACAAGCTGAGGTCTCATTTTAATTCACTTCTATATTTAGAAAACAAAAGAGTTCATTAAATTTGGACAATTCAATAAATTGAGACTTAAAAATGTCCAAGTAATTTTTTAATTAATTTAATTATTGCTATAAATAGTAGGAAGAAGCCGCATTCAACTTTTGAACATTTTTACTTCATTAAAAATATATACTTTAAATCATGCAAGATGTCATCAATTGAGACATTTCTTGA
>CAWUCR010000023.1:0-19559 GCA_963920665.1 Straminergon stramineum
AGCCTTTGTAGAAAATCAAGCAATCAACACTTGCTTACGTGATCCCAATCTTTTACCCCCAAAAACTAGCAACCTCCATCAACAATGTGATCATGCAACATGTGGATGAAATTTTTTGTTGCAACATTGCCCCAGTTGCAGTTCATAGGAAGAAAGTTGATGGAATGACTCTCAAAGTGTTCTGATACCCAAATTTGGAGTGGCCTCAAAAGGTAGTCGGAGTTGGACATAGGAATATGCAAAAATAAATATAAAAAGCACTACTTATTTATTAGTAAGGGTTTGACTTTTATGGCTCTAACTAAGGTAGAAGCCCATCATGGATAGAATTACAAGTTTGCTTTCATGTCATTATTGAATTTTCTAAAAAAATTCTCCACATAAAAACATGTGTGAGAAACAATGAGAGTAATTGGAATTATATTTTTTTAGATGACTAGTATGATTTGTCATGAGTTTTTGATGTGTGCTACCCATCATAGCCCCACAGAGTCTTTAGACTATCTTAAAACTAACAAAAAGTGCATCTATATGAAGGCCTAAAAACTTCACTTCCTGCAAGAAATTTACACTCAAAAGGGTAACATTAGATGTTTTTCAGCTACATTGGAGGGCCATTTCAAGTTGGTTCCTAATGGTGGGAACCATCTACTACTAGCTAGAATTAAAAATCATCAAAAAATTATTTAAAAAATTTTAAAAGGAATTTTTTTAATTATCTAACGTGGCCACTCCTCTGCCATGTTAGCCTCTGGTTGTGGCTAATTTCCCACAATTTGAGAACTCGGTGGAACTCACAACCTTGAAGATTGGCTGAATTTCATGTTATGGTTCCTATTGTAGTTACTAATCACTCCATTATCATCATCTATGACATTGATTGTGGCCCAAATCTCATTTATTGAAACCCTTTTGTAATTGGGTCATTCCCTAGGTGTCTAGAATGGACATTTTATCTATTTTCTAGCCTAAAACAAATTGTTACAAAAATACAACTTTTAGATTGGACATCAATTTTTTCCAACTACACATTGTACATTAAATAAACAATGTCTTTGCAAAAATTGTGCTTGGATATTAAGGTTAGCAAAAAAATAATTCTTCAAATAGATGTTAGAATTTTAAGGATCTTCTTTTTCAAAAGAAAAAAATTGTATAGAAAAGGCACAAAATTTGGAGAAACAATTCCATTTTAGTATCCACTGAATTTGTTTAATTGCCAACTTCAATTAAATATTTGGCATTAAGTGTTGATCCGAATAGCTAGATATGGTGTAGAAGCCTCATACTAAAGTCATTTCTTTGTTTTTAAGTAGCCACCTACTCAAAGTACCTCTTGTTAATTCTAGATAGAACTTTTGTCAATGCAAGGCCTCCTCCCTTGGGTCTACAAGCAACTCACATTGTATAACACCTAACCTAAAACAACTTGCAATAAAAATAGCAATCTATTGAATCTAGATGCCACATCATTTGAACCTAAAGCAAATTGTTACAAAAATGTAACTAGTCACATCATATGCATGCCACCCTAACCTAAAACAAATTGTTACAAACATGCATAGATGTGACATTGCGCATTATTCTAATCTAAAACAATTTGTTACAAATTTTTAGCTTTACCTTGTTGGACAACTAAAAGGGGATTCCAACACACTTTAGTATGAATTATTTGGAACCCTCATGAAAGTGTTATGAATATTCTAGTTACTATCACTAGCTAATTGAACCCCAAACCATCACTAGGCACTCATAGACTCCCATGTTTAGATTGTGTACGTCTTGTGTAATTAACAACCCTTTTTTTTTAAACTTTTTGAGAAAGTGCAAAGATGGCGATCACTTAATAATTGGTGAAGCATTGTATTTCTACATTCATTCATCTTTTGGACCAAAAGATGCTTTTCAGTCATATTCATATACTCTTTCATCCAAATTTGGCAATTTCATCCACATTTTTAGTTGAAATGGAAAATTTCTGGCGAAAAAAAATTACTTTATCAGGCGAGAAGTAGACACTTCTTTCGAAATGGTGCAATCTGGCCCCATGGTGCGAAAAAAGAGGTTGCTAATTAATATCTAAAAAAAAGTGTAGGCTGGTGCCGTTGCATTTTGAACAATGTTGATTATGCATGTGCATGCCACCACCAAGTCGAAAGCAAAGCCCCCCTGGCGTGGTTCGATCCCTGGTGGCCACTAACTGTTTTCTTTGCGGGCAGTTAGCGGGCAGGGGAGGCGCGGGCACCCCAGGCGGAACCTGAGAAAATAAAGTAAGTTCTATCTTTAAATAAAAGTATGATTAGGTTGGTAAGAAAAAAGTTTCATATTTTTTCAGGCATTCGTGGTTTCGCAGAGTTGCTGCGAGGAGCGGCTTCGCGCGGTTCCAAGCTGCCATGTGCGTGGGACTAGCTTATAGCTTCGATGTGGGGAACATTTCCTTTCCGTGGCTCATGACTTTCTGCCTGGAAATCAAGAGCTTCGGCGTTGTCGGAGCGTGGTTTAGGGTATATATATGGCTGGAGCGAAGGTTTAGGGTTTGATGTTCGGTGTGCAGCAAGCCCAATTAGCTCCTCAGACTTAGGTGGAGAAGGTAATGGTGCGGCGATGGCCGTGCAGGCGTCCAAGAGTAATGTGTCTCTAGATCCAGCTTCTTCCGGTGTACCGTATGCGAAGCCTGCATGGAGTGCACCACCTGGCCACCCTTTCACGCTGGAAGTTCTGAAGGAAGGCGTTCATTTGAGCAACTTCGATGTGTATGTTGTTCTTGCCTTACAATCTGGAGCTCGATCAATGTGGATTTTATGTCCAGCAATACGGGCACTGCTGTTTTGCATCAGTCGTGCTCAAATAAATTTTAGGTTGAATGCTTGCGATTTTTGAAACAATATTTTCTTGATTTGTTTCTTCTTCCAAAACTGATGTTTGTACGAATCTTTCTGAAGTAACTCGATATTCATTCTTCTTGTGAACCAGTTTTCTGAGACCATAATCTCGTGCTTGTTCAGATGGCGGAAGGGAGCTTACATGTTTGGGCGCAGCGATCGGTGTGACTTTATGTTGGAGCATCCCACCGTGTCCCGCTATCATGCAGGTACTACGCTCTAGCTTTATATTGGGATTTTATTATTTTGAGTCTGAATTCTGGGTCATGGTATTTATTGTTTGGGATCTGTGTCCCACGTAAGGTCCTGGAAATTGGTATCCCATTTACTCTCTTCTTTAGATGCTCATAGAGGAGAAGATTGATATATTGCTTGTACATCAATCTCTTTGTTTTAGCTACTGGCATTACATTAAATTAAGATAGTGTTTCATTCTCTATTGATTATTCAGATCGTTTTCGTTTCTCTTCTTGTTGAACAGTGCTGCAGTACAATGACAAAGGAGAAGCCTTTATTTACGACCTTGGGAGTACCCATGGCACCTTCGTTAACAAGCGTCAGGTTTGGCATTCCTGCTTTTGTTTTTACATCGGCACTTCAAAGGATGACAAGTCTGAGTTTCATCTTGTTCAATGTGGATCTCTTCATTTCCTTTTATCATTCTCTGTTTTTTTCGGGTGCTACTCTCTACATTTCAAGCCGTAGAAATTATATTGTCACTAAACCGTGGTGGTGGTTGACTAAGCAGGTGAAGGCTAAAGTTTATGCTCCATTACATGTGGGCGCTGTTTTGCGCTTTGGCCTGTAAGACATGAATCTTTGATTGGGTAGTTGCTGAGTAGTTCTAGTACCTATTTTATCTCTTTTTGTTGCTTTTGGTTTATGAAGAATGTCTTGAGAGTATCATTAAACCTTTCAATTCTGTAATTTCTGCTCTCCGTTTTTTATTTGCAGCTCAACGCGTTTGTACGTGCTTCAAGGGCCAAGCGAACTTATGCTTGAGGTAGATTTCCTTTTTCATCTTTTAGGAGATCTATTAAACCACAATCACTTTGTGCTGTTTCTCATCAGTTTAGTCTTGTTTATCATGTGTTATTTTGCTATGTTTATCTTGATATCATATGATTTCTGAAGTTATGCTATGGAATGTCACGCAGGAAGGGCCTTTACTCAAAGGTCGAGGGACAGCTGAAGATGCACGTATGAGGGAATTGTCACTGCAGCGAGCAAAAGCAGAGGCTGCAGCACTGCAGGGTGCCAGCTGGGGCATGCAAGAGGATGCTGAAGTTGAAGAAGAAGAGGTTTACTTTCTGTTTTACTTGAAGTTCTCATGAATCGTGATTTGTGACTCTTTTTTCATGCGAGTAATTTTGTCCAATCGTGCTAATACCATAGTGGGCGTCATGCAGGAGGACTTGGACGAAGTTACTTGGCAAACATACAAAGGATCTCTGACAGAGAATCAACAAAAGACCCTTGAAAAAGTCCAGAAACGTCATGAGAAGGTTTTTATTTTTATTTTTATTGATTTTTCTTTCAGTTCATTGAATTTGTCACTATCGATTTAGATGTTCTCGGACTAGGACTCATTTGTTGTGCAGTTTAATAGATTACTCTTAATTCTTAGTTTTTCTCGCTGCTTCTTTTGTAAGTTGTGTGAAATCTCTTCATTTAGAGATTCGATGCTTGTCCCTCACTATTCTTACTTTGTGCTGGTGGTTTGATCAGATGGCAAATTTGAATAAAGAAATTGATGCTATTAGAGCCAAAGAAGGCAGTCAAGGAGGCCTTACACAGGGTCAGCAGACACAAATTGCACGCAATGAGCAACGCATTGAGGCGGTACTTTCCTATGATCATACATGTAGAAATTCTTTTATGTCGTTATTGCAGTGATTCTGTGTGATTCCTGGGCCAGCTGTTTGTAAGTTAGCTTGTTTTCCTTACCCTTCCAAATGATATTGGAAGCGTGTCATATCTTGAGTGATGTTTGGTGCTTTGGTTCTGCAAGTACATGACATAACTTAATTGGGTGGGCAATTCCTTTGCAACGGTGTTGTTATGGATAGCTCAGTTCATGATGTCTTTTGTACTTGTTTCAGATTCTCGATGAGCTGGAAAGCCTGGAGGAGACGCTCAATGAGAGCATCCGAGAGAGTTTAGGTGCGCGCACAGGGAAATCTATTTCAAAAAAGAAACCTGTTTTTGAGGATGATGAGGATGAAAATGACAGGTACTATATTTCGTTCTTAATTCCTCAAGGTCCAAAGGCGACGAATGTGTTCTATCCACACGACTGTCTTAGCGATACTCTCATTTGGCTAGAATTGAAAGTAAATTATTTATGGGAGGAAAGTTCATTTATGTTTTGGAGGAATGGAAGTTGTTTGAAAATAAAACAATGTAAAAATATATCTTGATGCCTACGAATGGTAAATTAAAGAGGAGGTCTATGCATCTTCTGGACTAAGGCATGAAATAAATTTCTATCTGTCAATCTGTTTTGGTTGTGAGATTTGCCTAACGGGAATTCGTGTTACTGATCATTTCCAGTGACGATGAGTTCTATGATCGAACGAACAAACCAAAACAGAAGGTCAAGAATGGAGAAGCCGTTCACGTGGTAGAGACAGCTGAAACTCTTCTGGAGAAGAGAGATGTGATTGCCAAAGAAATGGATGTTGTCTCAGCTGAGTTGCAAGCTGAAGAAGCCAAATCAAATTCAAAAGAAGAAAGCAGTGTCACTTCAGAATCTATAGATCCTCTGGATGCATTCATGTCCAGCGTATCCACAAATATTGGTACGTCAGTTGTCTTACACATCAGCAACTGCCTTTGTCTTTGAGATGTGCACTACTGGAATTGTACTCTAATGCACGAAATACGTCATGTACTGCGGACCACGGTTATAACGACAGGCCATAGTATTAAATATTTTTCAAATGTAGTATGGCAGTTTTGACCTCTTTGGAAGCTGCAAAGTATCACACACACTCCTTGGGCATAATTGTTATGTGATATATTACATTTTCACCCACAATAATTGATGTATTTGTAGTGGAAGCCTTGAGTCTTGATAGTACTAATATGTTGCGGTGGTGTACAGTTAAAGACAAGGCAGCCCGCCTCTCAAAGGAGCTATCAAAGCTGCAAGCTGAAGCTGATAGGATCGCCCGCCTCATGAAAATTGCAGACCCATCTGCAGATGCTACCCGAAAATGGGATGCTAAGGCTATAGGTTCAAGCCAATCACAGAAGGTGGAATCTATAGTGGAGAATCGGTTACGGCTACGTGCTAGTAAGGAGATTGCTCGGGAGCTTGCATCTCAATCAAAGGATGCTCTGGATTCGGTTCCTGAAGCGATTTCTGCACCGTCTACTGCAGATGTCAGTTTGGATTCTGTTGACACAAAGTCTGAAACTAAGGAGATGCCAAGTCTTGCACCTACTCTTCTTCTTGGTGCACCACGACCTGCACCTCGGCCTGAGGCACAAAAGAGCGAAGCTACCAAGAGTCCCATCGCTACAGAACAAGACACAGAAACTGGCAATGAATTTGTAGGGTATAAAGATAGGAAACGTCCAGCCTCTAAGGAGGACCGTATACAAATAGAGGAAGTTGCAGGTGATCAGTTGGGTAGTGAGAATAGAGATGTCGCGAGTAATGCTGCCATGGAGGCCGTTGCCCTTCTGATGAGGCATAAATCAGGTCTGACAGTTGAAGAGGAAGCGCGAGAACAAGAGTCTCGGTCAAGCAGCACCTTGCAGCAGAAACCAGCCGGGACTAAAACCGGAGGCAAGAAAAAACGCAAGTTGGGGCCTGACAGGCCGCCTACACTACCAAAAGAGTCGGATGAGATCGAAGAAGCCTGGGCTCCTCCTCAAGGTAGCTTCTACTAACTCTCGCCTTATAAATGTTTCATGATGGGGTTCAGTTTTGGCTTTACTTGTTTCAGTAACAGACTTTTAATTTAAATTAGACTGTTTAGGACCTTTTACACAATATCGTGGAGAAGAATTGTTGCTATGATTCATGTGGAGGTCTCCATATGGTCAGAATTCTTGTTTAACCCTGTAAGGACGCTGCGGACCTAAAAGGGTTATAACTACGCTGTTTCTGTCCATGTTATCACCCTTACTGTCCAACATTATTATCTTTCCTGCTTCCTCAACCAGGATAATTTTACTTAAACTGATGATGGCATTTCTATACATGCACCTGATAAACTGATGTTACGTTTTGCAGGGCAAACTGGAGATGGGCGAACTGCACTTAATGACAAGTTAGGGTATTGAAATTTGCGTCTCTTCATTAGATCTAATAGGACGTTAGAAGTAGCACCAATTTCTTGGATAGTCGGAAAGGGGCCAAATTGTGTCCCCTGCCGGCACACATCGACGAAGAGTGGTTTGTATTCTACCTGAGTGTTTTTACTGACGCAATACTCAAAGCTCGCGGTTCAGGACGAGTAAAAGTGCCCCGTGTACTTGGCCATCAAATCTGGTCATTTAATCAGGTCATTGCTCATTTGGGATGAAGATTGCGGCGTCAGTTATCTCTCTGTTATGGCTCGAGGTTTTATATGCTCTAATGCTCTTAGCTGGAGTCTAATTACCGGTACTTTATCTTCGTTGTAGCTGGTATTCACGAAGACGCATGTGAGACTGCAGCGTGTTACACTAATTTGTTCCATTTTCGCAGTTGCGGGCACCATCCATAAGGTACTCAAGATTCAACTTCGGCCGTTTCTAAAGCTAGATTCGAGTTGTAAAATACAACGTTGGTGAAAGATTTCATTTCTTCCATGAACGGAGCTCCCAGCGCCTTGGGTCCACCTCCTCATTTAAAGAAGAATCAAGTTATCTTTTATTTTCATACATGCGAGAATTTTGAGGAAGGATGCTCTTGACATCATTTACTTCATTAGCTCCCTAACAATTTCTCCCGAATACATGAATTGATCCAAATCATACCTTACTATTTTATATGACTATTTTCTTATGCCTATAGATGAACACTAAGATGGGTGCTCTCGTAGGACAACTGAGGTTAACCCTTCAACGTGTTTGGAGCCTCATAGTGGCACTTGGATGATGGGCTCTCTCATAGAGTATTATGACTGCAAATATGATGTAATCAACTTTTAAACAATAGTACATGAGTTCATAAAACTTGGCACGCCCTATACAAACAATTGAGTGAAAAGTTGAAACCAGTAACCCACTTAGATTCATATCTTATATCCAAGTCTCGCACTACTAATTGCATTGAAAACAAACTCAATCATCGTCAAATCCAATTGAGTGCAAGTAGGGCCCACACCTTAAAGTAGCTCCTCCAAGTTCAATTTAAATGATATTTTTTACACCAGATAAACTAGAATGATCCCTTTTATTGGCTCGCTCCCTGATCGGTACTCAAAAATGCCTTGAAGCAAATTGAAAGCCAAACACACAGACAATCGGAGTTTCCAAATTCAAGTAAATTTCCCAACTCAACTGTCCACACTATCCAGACGAACATGGCCTCACATTCCATTCCAAGCCCACCCCATCTTTTCTCTCGACCCGCCCTCGATTGCTGTCGTTGTGGCTGCAATTCTCTCACTCCAGGCATATCCCCAAGTCCACCTCTAGCTTTTGCAATCCCCCTTCCTTCCCGCTTCTTCATTCTCTGTTTTGTATTCCAAGTGAGTCCCATTTTGCAACATTCCCTGCAGCTATGGCGACGGGCATGGCGATGGCGCAGAGCTCTATTGCAGCTCAATTGCAGCACACCCCTTCTGGATCCCTGCGACCTTCCTTGTCGCTGCGCACGTTGGGATTGTCTTCCTTCAATTGCCAGCGCGCAGGCTCCTTGGGCTTGTCGTGGACCGTGCAAGGGAATGCCAGGAGGAGGGAGTGTGTGCGACCAGGGGCGGCGGTGATGGGGGTGCGAGCTGCGGGAGCCGAGGCGAAGAAGGTGTTGGTGGTGAATACTAATAGTGGGGGGCATGCCGTGATTGGGTTCTGGACCGCCAAGGACTTGGTGGCTGCGGGGCATAGTGTGACGGTGATACCCCATTAATCAATAAAGAATCCATGAGTTCCAAAATAAGTATTGTTTATAACTCTATAGTAGAATCCAATGGATATTTCACTAAGTTTCCATGATTATTTTAATAAACTTGATCTCTTTATGGTTTCAAAAGAAATTTTAATTTGATCTCCCCATAAATGTAGAATTATTGTGTTCCTTTATTTCAAAAGTATACATAATAGGGATTAATACCCTTGAATATGTGTTTTATTCAATTGGCAACGATTTAGACAAAAGCTTTGGAAATCATCCTAACACTTGTATGGTTCACTAAAAAGATGATGTTAATTTCATACAATAAATTAAAATGTAATGTGCATATTTCACCGAAACAACATAATAGAATATGTATTAACCCTCCCCCACCCCACAAGCCAAAATCTAGCCTCTTTGAATTCCATTTGGGCCAAAATCACTTTGAATTGCGGTGGTACTGCCCTCCAAAATGTACAAGCGGGGTAGGATACAAGAAGGTAACATTTTAGAGTGATTTTGATGAGAATTATTGTTGTAAATTGGAGTGGGTTTAGGAATTGAAATTGTAAGTACAAGGAGATCTACTTTATGAATATTCAAATTATTCATGAACTTTGAATGGAAATATGCATCCTATTTAATTGACTCCATCCAAAAGTTCTTGTATGTATTGTTATTATTATTTTTTATCAAACATAACCCTATTGTAAACCCTATAAATCCTTGTTGTAGGGATAATTATTCATAATTTCTATATTCATAACTTCTTCATACGCTTAGTAAACTATGATGATCAATTGAACGTACAATATTTTTGTTAATTAGTAGTGTGGGCTCTTTTCAATTACAATAGAAACTATTGAATAAAACTATAATGTTGGAATGTTTCATTTCCATAAAATAATGTCCTTGTTTCATTTTATTTTGTTGATGATTGATTTCAATGACTGAGTCCAAAACTTGCTCAGTCAATTTTCATGATAAATGTCACATGCAACTATGAAATACCACTTGTGCCTTACATTTATTTTTTTGGATTATAGACAACCATAAGTTCTAATTTTTGTTCTTCTACTTTCTTGAAATAAAGTCCCTACTTTGTGGTCCACTTCATTGACATTTTCAATAGATGCAATACTTGTGAGTCTATAATATTAGTACAAGTATAAAATATAGGGAGGATTTATAATTCATGAAAATAGTAAAGTCATGGGTTTAAGGTTTAAATCACAATGATGGGAATGATTCCTGAGAATTTGAATTGTAGTTTAGGGTAAACATCAATTATCGATATTTAAGGAATACACTTAGGGGCCTCAAGAAAAATTGGGCAACCACTATTTTTAAAGTTGGTATGAATGTTTTGACAAGAATTAAAACATTTTCTTGCTTTGAATGCTAATAATTATACTCAAACTTTGGAGTACGCTGTGTTGCTATTTGTAAATATAGTATTAATGTTTAGTTTTTGTACATGAAGCCTTAACCCGTGAGTGCCTTGGCATCCATTTTTCTGTGTGATGAATAAATTGGACATGAAGTTTCATCCTCATTAATGCTTGGATGAAAATCATCCTAATTTGTGTGGATACTTTTTGAAGATGTTGTTCTATCCGATGGTAGGATTTGGTGCTATTATAGCACCCAATTTTCTAAAATTGAATAAAGTACAAAAATGTCTAGTGCTTGACTAAGCTAGAATTGCACTCACTTTAGTTCAAAATTTGATTAGCCAAAATGAGGTCATAGATTTTTAAAACACAAACATTTCAAAATATCATGATGTCAACATATCCTCATTTAAAATCCATTCCAACAAATTTTACTCCAACCTTTCGTAATACTTTGCTTATAATCAAATGTAGAAGGAATTTTTGAATTTTTAGTCAAAATTAATGAAAAAATAGTAGTGAGAGATTTTAAACATATAGATGGAATATACAACTCATAGTGGAAAACTTTTATTTGTATAACAATAGTTTCAATATGCTTCCAAAGAGCACTTCCTAATGATTTTTCTCAAATTGTCAATTTAGGAGATGAATCTAGTCTTGTAAGGGTTAAACCTCTATGCCATTTAGGGTTTGACTTTGAAACATTGAGGTGAACGTTTTATGTCTGTTGGATAACATAGACGATTTAAGTTAACGATAAAAGTGCAAGTAACTATTTATCTTTGTAATTCTTTGTAAAATTTAGAGTCAATTTTTAAAATTGAAGTCCACAAGGCTTGGTTGAAAATGGTGGCTTGGCTTTAGGTTCACCTTTGTATTTGGGTGGACATCTCTAGGTTCGGATAGTCATTTCGAGGTTCGGATGCGATTGGCGGCTCGGCCTTAGCATTGGGGTGAGTTGGAGGGTTGGGCGGAGGCTTGGAGTAGCCCCGGGAGGTCATCTTCTTCCTTGTGTCGCGCCTGCGCTTCCTTTCATGTTGCACTATGCTTGGGAGATTTTTGGTCGCGCCATGCCTAAGCTTTGCACCGCTCTTGTGCACATTGTTCTAAGTTCATTTTGATTGTTGCACGTATCTCTTTCAGTTGTGAGTTGTGAGGTATGAGTTCGCACCTGATTCCTCTTTGAGAGTGATTGAGTGGTTGTGTCTTCCAATGTGCGCTTGGGATCGTGAATGACTTTGCAAGTGCGGCTTCCAATTTGTTAATTCTTCTGTGTTTGCGCGTCTTCTGTGTTTGTGCATCTTTTGTGTTTGCACGTGTGGAGCTCTGATCTGCAGGTTCATCTCTTCTCCCATTTTTAATCTTGTCTCCCTCTTGTGTTGTGCAATTTCTCTTGTGTGCAATTCCTCTTGTGCTGTGCAATTTCTCTTGTGCTGTACAAGTTCCCTCATGTTCTTTTCTTTTTCTGTGTAAGTTTTCTTCTTCTCTTGTGCAAGTGTTGGACACTGTGGTTAGGGTTCAGGGTTTACTAAGTTCGATTTAGGGTACTCTTGAATTCTTCCACTCTTTTGTGCATTCTTGATTTTGTGTAGATTGTTGTGTTCATGTAAAAACTTGCAGTTTTGATTTTGTAGTACCAACTGAAAAATCAGGAATTAGAATGCTCTCTAATCTTTCATTTAGGGCACATTCTTATATTTCTGTTGTGATTGTTCAACTACACTAATAGTATTCTTGTATGACTCTAGGTTTCAAGTGTGGGTTCAAAATTCAGTATTTGGATGGGGAAACCAGTTGACAAAGATTTGCAAGAATTTGCAATTGAGGTATGCAAATCATCTACAATACATAGGGTTCATGTCCTAAAATTAGGGTTTTTGTTGTGAAGAAGACATATTACAAGTACTTATCAGATATCCTCAAGTCGGTGATACCTCATTCTGATAAAATGAGATATTGTTGAGTCGAGGATAACAGGAATATCAGTCATTTGAAACTTCTAATGATAATTAGAGAATGCTAATCAGTTCTTATACAAGTCCGGTTTGATCAACTTGATATACTCCAATTAAAACAACACAAACAATTGTATCATCGAGTGGATGATACAACTGTTGAAGTCCTGCAAACTCCATAAACGAACTCTTTATCAACAAATATCATTACCAAAGGAATCAAAATGAATACTTCAAATTTTAATCAGTTTCTCAACCTATTTATAAAGAAATTAGAAGAAATTTAAAAGTAATTCAAAACATTTGCAATCCAACATTTACTTTCTGAACTCTAAGAAAGTATCATCGAGTCGACGATACTCTGAACTACATAGGTACTTTGACATATCTAACACTCCAACTAAATTTCTGACTAGCTATCTCTTATCATCGAGTTGACGATAAGCAAAGGTAATAACAAGCCATAGAACCCCATAACTTACTACCAAATGATTTCACAAAAATTTATGATATTCATATTAAATACTTATATTGAACATAATCATGAACATTGAAGGTTTTACAAAGTATTGTTATCGTCGAGTTGACGATACACAATGTAGAATCCTCTTGCAATTTACAACCATCTACAAATTCAACATACTATAGAAGACCTCGGAGAACTAAATCATTTACCCTTCCATTCGTTTCCACTCCAACATTTCTCATCTAACCAAATGTAAATTGATATTGAACGAAAATGGACGACACCTACGACTACTTTGTGACAAAACATCACCTCCAACCATTCGTAAATCCTCTCAACGATGAACCATTCATCGTTGAGATGGAAGACACATATGGGATGCTCTCGGAATTTAAGGAGCACATCCACACCTGGAATTTTGGTGTGAATTGCTAGAAAAATTACGTTTAACTCCGCTATCGTACAACCGGGAAGATGAATTATATGCCATGGAATATAAAAGAGAAAGTGACTCTCATCGAGGAACATCAAGGAAACTATGTCCTTATTGTTTTGCGAGAAGTTGATGACAGTGGCAAAAATAAAGACCATTGCCACTCCATAGTCATTAATGTGAATTCCTATCATGGGAAATTCGATCTGGAGAACCTCATGACTTTTCTGGAGGGGTCGCAAATGGAGTACTTGAATGAGGAGTTTGAAAAGAACGGGTACGTCCCATGGAAGAATAGCATGGCAAAGTCCAACGCCTCAAGATTGCGCCTCATCTTTCAGACGCTAGATTGATTTGCATTAGAGAACGTCAAGCAACAACCTATGATAGGTCATACTGTCAATCAAGGAAGAAGAGATGAATCTGATTCCTGTCTGAGACAAACATCTGTTGTTGCTAGATCAGGGAGTAGAGAAACTAGGCCTAGTCAAACAAGATCAGAGCAAAAACAAAAAGATGCGGTCCTATCTAGAGGACTTGAATCGAGCAGAAAGAGGAAGAAAAGCCTTCCAACTAGAACCAGGGTTGCTGGTAGTTCTGGATCAGCATTAATGACGGTCTCGGCAGGTCCTCTATCCTTTGCGGAACCACAAGAAGATTACGAGAGGTATGCCCTCATACAGAGGAACTTTTGGGCCGAACACAAGCCGTGTTTTCTTCTAAGATCGAAGACTGTGTCCGTTGACATCAAACAGTGCATCATCGCGAGTAATCAATATATCATTCGGACTTTGCAGAGAGACATAGTTGAGGCGGTAAAGAAAGAATTGATCCAGCTTATTGACATTAAGCAATGCTAGAAAGTTTGTCTCACGCCTGTGGACAAAAATCGTCAACTTCTCAAGAAGAAGCCAGAAAAGTAGGAAGAAATAGAATGTGGCCAATTCATGATCATAAATGGCCAGCATAGTATTACTGCCTCAAAGGAACTTCAGAAGGCAAGTTGTGGTGAGGCCCATAGAGTGGAGCTTCAGAGATGGGATGCATACATTATTTGGTCACTAGATCATAACAAATTGAGGAACATTTCAAAATTCTACAACTACACTAAGCACTTGGACCACGCACAACCGACTTGGGGAAACCAAATCGTTAGTTGCTAAAACATTTGGTTGGCTTACAAACGTCCAACGGACAATCAATTAGAAGATGCGACAAGGAATAACAATTCCATTGTCAACGTAACAAATTATAAGGTAACAATCTATGAGCCCTTTAATCACCAAATGGTTTATTCATTCATTGAATCATTTTCAATCTTGTTATATATTGGTCTGTCCCAATTATTTATGAATTCATTATTCTTTTTCATACCTTCTTTGAATAAGAAGGCGAATCGTAGGCTATCCTTGAGTCGAGGATACTCTTTTTTAAGAATCAAACCTAGGTGTGGACATTCTCATGTTTTATATTGGCATGTTTCAGAAATTCATAGATACAATTGTTGAGCGGTTTTAGAATATCAACCTAGAGAAAGACAGCGCATCGATTGGTGGGACGATAGATCTGAAAAATGAAATTAAGATAATAACATTACTGGATGAGCTGTGGAAGCACTAGCAAGCGTTCTTAACCAAACCCACTACAGGCAAATTGACTGACCTGGTTACCTTTGCTCGATTTAAAGATGTCAAAGGTTTGAAGATAAAGACAATGTCACTGAAAAGGGAATTTTTCAAACATTGTGGCCATTTTACAGATAACGATTTTGGGACCTTTGCACAGCATCTACTTGGTGAGACACCGAAACGGTAGGCTATTTACCCAAAAGTCTCTGTCTCAAAAACCAAAATTCTTGTTCCGAACAATCTGTCACATGGTGATTGGGTGGAGAGGAAGAAGCGGAAGAAAATTGTGCTCCAAGATCTGATGGCCATTAAGCCCGCCTTAAAGTTTACGAATAGCGGTGGGGACGTCATTGATGAAACATGGAAGTCTTGGAAGGCGAGACATAGGTTTACATCGGCGACATGGGATTTCCTCATCTCACACCCCAAGGCCGAATATTTCAAGAGGCGTCTCAGAAATGATGCATGGCTCAAGCGCGCAAAGGATCTTGAGAAGCCATTTCCGGAGGTGCTTCACATGTTCACAAGATTCATGAAGTTGAAGTACCAACTTCAGGACCAAAGCGGTGGAGTCCAAGTTAGAGGAATCGACATGTCCGCGAAGGTGCTAGTGACAAATACCACTTATCAGTATCATAGTCGAGAGGTGGATCTTGCACTTTTGGATGCACGGGAGGTGCAAAGAACAACGTCGAGTGAAAATATAAGCGCCATTGACCTTGTCCTCGATTTCCTCCTTTAGAAATTGAGTCCAAAAATGATTGAGCCAAATGTGTGGCTCTTCATTCTGGAAGAGAAGGAAGATGTCAAGGTTGCAATTAGGTTTGCAACTTCCAAGCTTGAGTAGTATGAGTACGTATTGTCTACGTACATACCAAGAAGAGTAGACATGCTCAATAATGTCACCAATCGAGGGATTGCTCCTAACGTTCCACTCTTATTCTTTTTTAAGAAAGGAAATATTTTGCACGCGCCGCTCGGGAGTTAATGAAGTCCAAGTATGATACGCCCTCAAATTGCGTGTACTACTTGGACTCTTCAAAGAATATAGAGGCAAAGTGGAGGATTGAGCCTATTGAACTTAGGATGGAGTTCTACCTAGACATCCAGCACGCTTTTGCGACGCCAGAGAAAAACGTTCTCGGCCTCTATTCGAGTGTGAAGTTCATGCTTGCTGCAAAGGTAAGTATACCCACTCTTGGAGTCTTGGAACTAGTTATCGTCGATTTGAGGATATGGGGGGAGTTCTGTTTGATTAGTCATTACTTTCTCTTGTTAGTTTAGAATTATGTTATCCTCGACTCGAGAATAACATCAAATGTCCAGAACTTGTGTTTTAGAATGCAACCTTCATGATAATTACTCAATTCTCCCTTTCTTCACTACAGATGTTTGGAGCTTTTTTCTATGGTTTTGTGGACAAGGATGTTGCAAAGTCGTATCTGAGAATTTCGAATCTAGTGAAGAAAATGGATAAAAACAATTTTCTGTTCTCAAATTTGCCTTATTTGTTGTTATATGAAAAACCAGCTGGTTGTGGACATGTGGTTGTTCATTCAAACTCTCCTTTGTCAATGCCCATGACATTTGACTCACCGCCTGCAGCGGTTGTCCTTGTTAATAGAGAGAGGGAGACGGTGGGTCCTCATCTGTGTAGTGATCTCGGCGTGGAAGGCATCGACGAGTTTGGAACCAACATGTTTCAAATTCATACGTGGATGTCAACTCCAATCTCGCCGCCTGTATTGAAAACTGCGAACAATGAGGAGGATATGGAGACGGATTCGGAGTTTGAGCGCGAGCAACAACAATGACTGGTGCTTCCATCTAGAGGGGCAAGAGTCGAGGCTGAGCAAGATGTGATCATCAACGAAGTATTCGGGCCCAACGACATTCCCATAATTGAAGAACCACAACCTTCTCAAAGAAATAATATCCCGACGTCGTAGGAGGCTGGGGTTATCATCATTAGCGATGATGATGATATTGATCATCCCCATTCCTCAAATGATGACGAGGAGGAGGAAGGCATTCCGCCGGTGACGAAGATGAAACCTGTCGTTGCACCCTCGGGTGTGGTGTGGCAGCATGAAATTTTAATTTTTTGGTTTTACTTAGTAATACTAACCGGATAGCTAGATAGGGGTATCCGGATTTGGTTAAGAAACCATAAGGAGTGGAAATAGAAGTGGAAAATAAGATAGTGGGAAGATCTATTCAATCCAATTTCTAGAGAGTGAACGGATAGGAGCAGATGTCTGACCGGATAGGTGATGGACCGGATACCATATAGGAACCGGATCCGGATTAGGTCATAATGAGGTGGTAGGGGGGTCCAGCCAGTATATAAGGGCTGGCCTGGCCAGTCGCACCTCTTTTTCACTTTTCCAGCGCTCTCAAGCTCCTCGTGTCTGTCAGTTTTTACTTTCCGTGTTAGTCACTATTTCGAGTGTTTTTCGCGAGAATTATAGTGTCTGTTATAGTGTAAGTTTGGTTTCCGGTTGAGATCGGAGAGAGAAGGAAAGGAACGGGACGTGCGGCTAGGAGAGCGACAGTAAGGTAAAATCGGAAAGGGTTCCGAGTAGCTCATCCGCGACCATGCTGCAGCTCAAGTGAACTAGAGGTCATGCTAGTTCGTCGTTAGTAGTAGATGTCAAACTCCGGAAAGTAGTTCCAGTTATCCCTCTGTCAGAGGATACCCGAGCAGAACTCATGGACGACTTGAACTCCATGGGTTGTATAGGGTTTGCAACCAAGCCCTGGGGTTTCAAGGAGGAAGTTTTCGTGCGGGAACTCTTGGGCAAAGTGTCCAATGAGTGGGACGATACGTTGAGAGCGATTCCGCCCCTCTAGACGGAAGAGGTCTGGAGGATAGTTTATAGCTTCCGGTTAGGAGGATTTGGAATGGCCAGCCGGAAGGACGACTTCGTCCGAGGCAAGTTTGAGGGTGCAGTAAACCCGAAGGACGGATACGCCATAGAGGACTGCAAGGATGAGCGGAACCGCCGACTCTTACAGTTCCTCGTTCCGATCCTCCATCCAGAAAAGCCAACAAGGATAACCATTACCCTTTCGAACACCATTTTCGGGGCTTTGAGAGGGGACCGGAAAGTTGACTGGGCCCGGATCATTTCCGATCTGGTGCTCTAGTTAGTTAATAGAGTTGGAAAGAGTAGGACAACTCCAGTGAGCCTCTACTTCATGCACCTCTATCAGTCTCATCAACTCCTGAATGACAGAGAGGACGAGGTGTGGAAGACTCAACAAGTAGTGCTGAGGTATGGAGAGTTAGGATCGGATCGGGAGAGCGAATCCGGTTCTGAACTGGGAGAGGATTCGGAGTCGGAAGATGAGGAGGCGCCAATACCACCGGTCAAGCGTCACAAGACTACCTCCCCCAACAAATGAGGGACGCCACCTGGTCACAACACTCCAGCTCCGGAAGGGAAACCGGAAGAGGAGAAGGCAGTATCGGAGAAAGTGGATCCTGAGGACCCGTTCCAACCCCTGGTGAAGGTCCTTTGTGACATCAAGATGGATTGGGAACGCAAGAGAAGGATAGTTGTAGCCATCGGGCAGTTGGTGGGAGTAGCACCCGATAGAGAGCTACTGGAAAAGGTGGCGGGTTGTATCTCTGATCCAGTCAAGGCCCAGAAGCAGGAAGCAGAGATCCGCCGGTTACAAGAGGAGGTGGATCGGATGAAGACGGAGATCCTGGTGCATAAGGAGAACTTCGCAGCCACCAAGTCTATTGCAAAGGATGCTCGACAGATGATGGAGCAAGTGAAGGCCACGTTTGGGGAGACCGGAACGGCCCTCACCAAAGCAAAGTTGTTTGACGAGAGGGTGCACGAGGAGAAGAAGCTATTCGGTTCCCGGATGGTAAGGATTCTCAACGACTTTGCCGAGCAGGTAGAAGCGGCAATGAAGGAGGCACAGAAGGCAACGAACCGGATAGAGGAGAGTACCCGGATACTGTCGAGAGCAACTTGCTCTCGCGGTATCCGACTCTCGAATATCTCTCTCCCGGATTCGTTCCCGGAAGTGACAATAGGAGAAGGGAAGGATGCGACCCCCAAGTCCAAGAGAACGACCGAGGCTGGCACGCTTGGAACCGCCATCGACTTGGACTCACCACCCACGTCCATAAGAGGCAATCCGGTTCCTCGACCTCAGGAGGTAGAGAGGAGTCGGAATCTAAACGATGTTTTCGAGCAGATGGACCCGGGAGCGGACAGCGCGACCATCGGATCGCGAATAAAGGCTTAGGATGTACAGAGTAGGTAGAATAGGAACGGATACGGAAACTGTTCCGATCTAGTTGGGAGTAGGTAGGACCGGAAAGTTTGACTGAGATGGCGGCAGAACTTTCGCGAGTTTTCTTGCCCATTTGTAACTTTTTGAAATGTATATAGTTAGCACCCGCGAGGGACGTTGGGAGTCTTCTTTTTGCAATTTCTATTGTACCTTTGTATGCGCTCTGTTGTTGTGTGTGTCTCCCAAGCTTGGCAGGTTTGCATGATGTGGAGTTAGGAAGGCGTAAGGCAAATTTGTGATTAGATTTTTCCCCTTAGTGCGATAGTTTCCGATCCTTAGTGTGTGTGCAGATTGTGTAAGAGTTGGGAGTGTATTTCAGTGCCTCAGCAAGATCTAGGGTTTTGAAGTTCCAGGTGAGATAGCCGCTGTTAGGCTAGGCGGATAGGGAGGGTATCCTTAGTCGCGCTAGAACTCTTGGACGGGGAGTCT
>CAWUCR010000027.1:0-20592 GCA_963920665.1 Straminergon stramineum
TTGCGAACTTGTTCTTTCGCTCCCCCCACACCGTAGTGACCGCTGTGCGTCGTAGCGCCGTACTTCTCTGCCCGCGAGAGCAAGTCAGGGTCGATGGTGTTCGGGGCGAAAAGAATCTGTTGAAGCTCTAAGGGGTTGAACCCGCCCAGCTCGAAGAGGATGTCCGAAAGGTTGACCCGCTGGTGGTACGTCGGGTCGGCCATGAACAATGTGCGCAACACGTTGGACATGCTCTCTACCGACGTAGCCAAGGAGTTCTCAGGGGGATCGGTGCTGATTAGAGTCGTCCGATCTCTTGGGGACCCCTTTGCGTCAAAGGCAGGATGGCTGTCTACCGCTGCGTCCCGAGCCCAGTGCGGCACGGAGTATCCAGCCATGTCCGCTAGGCCGGTCTGCTCTTCCGTGTCGAACGTCATGCCCGGATGGTACGCTTCAAAGGACTCCTTGATCTTGTTATAGAGTCCAGTGCGTCGATCCTCGGTGTCCTCTTGCAGCGTGGACATCTTGCTTGAGTCCATCTTCGTACCCAGAGCCTTGTCCATCTGGTACTTGGCTTCGAGGTCCTGCCACTTCTTGAAGTCTTTGTACTGCATGCCGGGGTCGATCTTCGCAATCGGCGTGTCGATGTATCCGGCAGCAGCGGCGTCCCGAATAGTCTTCGCATAGTCGATGGGCTTTGCGTAACCTTTGAGGAAGTTCGCGTAAGCGAGAAGCCGCTGGCTCTTGGTCATGCCCTTCTGCAGCGGGAGGCGCGGGTCGAACTTCGGATCGACTTTCTCGCCTGCCATTTCGGCTTCGTGGATCGAATTATACACACGCTTGCCGCCCGGCAGGACGCCTGAGCCGCCTTCGCGGTTGAGCTTCTCTGCAGTGAGTCCGCCGGAGAACCGTTCTTTAAGCGTGGCCTCTTTCGAGAATGCACCGGAGCGCGGATGATACCCGTCAACGAACGTCTTGGCCGCTTCGGGGACCACGCGTCGGATAGCGTTGTCGTGATCTTCAACAGCCATCATAATGTTGTGAGCGCGGTCGTGGACCGTTACGCCGTTGATCATCTCCTGGTTGCGCCCTACGGCGTTCATGGGCATACCGAACAACCGATGGTCGTCGCCCCAGTGAGCCATCGTTTTGCCCGTGGCTTGCAGCCGGGCAGAGATGAGCCGACGGACGATCATCTCGCGCTCGAACTTGTACTTCTCTTTGTCTGGAAGGTCGGCTGTGTTTGCTTTAAGCCAAGCGGCAAACTGCTTCGCTTCCTTGGCGTCGATGTTCGGTGCGATCTGCAACGCCTTAGCGACGTCCTGCTGACGCATGGCGTTCTTGAACTTCTCCCAGCCCGCTGCTCCGTACATCGAACCGTCACCAATCTCAGAGCCGTTCTTCGTCCGAGGAATGACAATCTTCTCGGAGAGCTTCTCCGTGTTCATAACGTAGGCATGGTTGTCGTGATCCTTACCGGTTACGCCACCAGGCTTGCCGACCATACTCTTCGTGATCGGGTCGAACTCCGGGTCGCCTACCCCACCTGCGTGGGCGATGGACGTGATGATGTGCGGGTTCCACATCTCCGACTCGCGCCAAATCTTCTGTGCATCTTGCACCGACGTACCGCCGTACATGTGTTCCTGTTTGAAGATGCGCTGCACCATCTCGGGTGCGCGAACGATCTTCGTTACGAGGTCCCAGTGAGCGTCCGCAGCTTGGGGGCCAGCGGTGACGAGAGTCCGGTGGTACCTGTCGCCAATGATCGGGACGGTGGACTTGATCCACGTCGCTGCGGTCTTACCCATGTCCGATGCCCGCTGCGCGTTGTTGATAACCGCAGCACCGGCCTTCGTGTTGACTGCGAACGGAGAAACCGTATCGACAGTTGCCCTTCCAGCCTTAGCGGCCATTCCGCCTACAGCCTTGGGGCCTTTGAGCATGATGTTCGGGAGATGGTTGCCGGGACTAAAGAAATACTCGGCCGCAGACATGAGATCATTCATCCCCTGGTGGGATGCCATGAAGCGGGAGATGTCTGCGTGCAGCCCAGAGACGAGTTGCATCTGCTGACCCTGCGTAGTTTGGGGAGCGGCGTTCGCGATAGCATCGCGGAAGCCGGGTCTCGTGTCCCAGAACAAATGTTCTTCGCGTCCACCTGCAGCAAACTTTTGAGAAATCACGTCAAGGAAGTGACCAGCGTTGCCTGGGTTCTGAATAGCGTGCAGGAGGTTGGTTGCGATAGAGCCTTCAGCTTCCAGGTTCCCCGACGCTGCGTCACGCATGACTGCGTTAATATAGTGGATGGGCAGCCCGGCTATGTTGCCGAGGAATTGCGCCCCATGTTCTACTGTTGCAACGGGCCCGAAGGACCGAAGTTTCTCATACTCCGAAGTGTAGTACTTCTCTTGTTCCTCAGTAGATAGCCCAGCAGCAGGACCGTTACGACCAGTAAGGACATCCCGCACTCCCACCACTGCAGTTTTGGATAGGACAGTAGGTAATTCGTTAGCGGCCTTGGCGATGCTACCCGCTGTGTGATCTGCGTCATCGACCCACGATGATTTAAAGGGTTTGTCCGCAGCATTCGTTGGGGTAGGCACAGACGCTTTGCGCGTACCGCGAGAGAGGGGAGCCTTCTTGGGCTCTGCACCACCTATCTGCTTTCTCAAAAAAGCGTAGTTGGACTCGACCTGCTTCGCGTACTGCTCTGCAGTCTGACCGGAGTCGAAAGCACCTTCACCGAGGTTGTACGCCTGGAAGGCTTTGTCCGAGTCACCGTTGTACTTCGCCAGTAGGTGCTTGTAGTAACGGGCGCCAGCGGTGAAGTTGTCCTTCGGGTTCGTGATGTTGGCACCGGCGTCTGAGTATTGTTTGAACGTGCCGGGCTCCATCTGCATCTCCCCAACTGCGCCTGCAGACGAAATAACATTGGGGTCTTCCGAGTTATCTTCGGTCGCGTGGATGGCACGGACAGCGTAGTTATCCACGCCGACTTTCTTGGCGATGGAATCCATCATGTTACCGTAACCCGTCGGGCCAGCGGTCGGCTTGGTCGTTACCGGCTTCTGCTGACTCCACTCGTCCTGTGCCGCCGCAGGCTTAGTCTCGCTCCAGTTGTCTGCAGCTGCGGGTTTTGTTTCAGACCAAGTTTCAGGCACTATTCACCCGGCTCGATGTGGCCGTCGGGATACTTACGCCCTGGTTGTCCGTTCTGATTCCAGACACGCACCCAGCCTTTAGACGCAGGCGCAGCGGCAGCACCTTGCGTCTGGTCCTGCGTTGCATCGCCAAAGTCTACGGTCGGCATGTCGTCCAACTGCGGGGCGCCCTTACCAAACGAGAGCGTGTTAAGCGCATGAGCCGACTCATTGTACCGACTGATGAGAGCATTCTCTTGTCCCTGCAGCACCTTGACTTGAGCGTTGACGTTTACGCGCTGCTTCGGGTCCAGGGCCCCTAAGCCGGACTGCAGCTTCGTGATCTGGTCACGCACGTTGTTGATCATGGACGTGGTGTTCTGCTTGTCTTGCGACAGTGCTTTAGACGCCCGGTCGTTCTCCTCCGTGCTAGGACTGATTTGCGTAACGCGCTCCTTGTAGTAGTCGGCAAGCGCACGGGTCTCGGCACCCTTGTCATCCATCTGGGAAAGTTCTTTTTGTTTGGCCGCGACCTGCGCGTTAAGCAGGGAGTTCTTAAGCGGGAAGTCTTGCTGGGCTTGCTGAAACTCCTGAGTGCGACGCTTCGTCTCCGCTTTGATGTCGGCTAAGCGGGCATCGGCAATACGAATACGATCCGGCAGTAGTTCTTTGATCTGCTTGTCAAGTTCATCGAGGTGAGCGCCCTGCTTCTCTTTGAGGTTAATCTCGGCAGTGAGCTTGCGGGCTGCGTCCGGCGGCAAATCGGCTATGCCATCGCGAAGGTAAGGCTCGATAGTAGCCATCGCTTGCTGCGCGCCCACCAGTGGGATCATCTGAGCCATCCAGGATTGAGCCGCGCTATGTACGGCAGCAGAGTTGCCACCTTTGAAACCCTGGACTATCTGACTGGAATACTTGCCGGTCAGACTGTCAATGTCGGTTTGAACTTGCTGCGCGGTCTGCCCGACCTTCGGAAGGCCAGCAAGCGTGGCACTCTCTTGTGCCGTCGGCTGGCGCCCAGCGTAGGCGGCAAATAGCGCATCGCGCCCTTTAGGGTCAGCGTTCTGAAAGTCTGCGGCGTGGGCAGCGAAGATCGACTGGTCCGTCTGGTTGGAAAGCATGTCGGTGTTAATGCTCGGACCCTTGGCCGCCGAACCTGGTATGTTGATTCCAGGGAGGGTCATGCCACCTGGACCTGCTCCAGGCATGTTCGGGACATTCAAGCTCGGGCCGGGACCCTGCGCCGGGTTGATGGGTGCAGGCATGCCAGTGTTTTTGGACACACTTCGAAGAATAGCCATCATGCCAGGGTCTTGCGCTAATGTTCCAGTTTTGTCAGCCTGCAGCAGAGCCTGGACGTGCTGGTTCAGTTCGTCGCCCTGCTTGACCCGCTGGACTTGGTTCATTAGCTGGTTGAGCTGCTCGTTGCGGATAGCATCGGGCAACTGGGAAGCCAGCTGGGATATTCCTTGACCGATTCCCTCGCCAGCAGGGGTACCAAACGAGATGGGCATACGTCTATTCTACTCGAAAAGGTCCCTATGAGTCGAGAACCCAGCCTTCTTAATCAACTTAGCGTCCTCCAGAAGCACCTTGTCGCCGTCGTTGCGGAAGCTCAGACCCGGCACTTCGACCTTTTCCTTAGCGAACTCCACAGCTTTCTTGTGCATCTTCGAGAGCGTGTCGCCGTCCTGGTAAGAGAGTCCAACGATCCCTTCAGCAGCCGCCATGACCAGGCGGTCGTCCTCGAACTTCTCCTGGTAGGCAATAAAATCTCCCGACCAAAGGTCCCCTAAGTCTCCCTTGACGTACGTCCCAATGCAGCTGTGCTTGTCTGCCTTCTTGCTGTGTTCCCAGGGATAGGGCGGGACACCCAGTCGGATGGAGTACGCCAGGTCCGAACGCGGAATCGGCTCGCCAGTCCCCAGCGCAACCGTCGCAAGCATCTTGCCGAGTTCCGGGAACAAACGCCCACTGGTCATCTCGGAGTCGTAGCCAAAGCGGGGAGTCCACTCTAGAAAGTAGCCTTCTCCCTCGTTGACCATAGCGTTAATGTCATAGAGACCAGGTGGTGCAGCGTGTTTGAGGAAGGCTCCAGTAAGATTTTCCCAACCAAGCTCTCTTGCCAATTTGGGGTATCCATCCGGCTCGAAATAGATGGCATTGAGCGAGCAGCCTGTCGAAGGTCCGAGGTCTCCGGTGAGGAACTTCTTGTGTTCGAGGGTGACTTGGTACGGGCCAACCCAGGTTCGTCCGTTCCACCATCGGGCGGTTGACACAGCAACGCCATCTATCTTCTCCTGTAGCATGCACTTACCGTGTCCACCGTAGGTGCGGATGATATGTTCGAGGTACTCTACGAGGTCTTCTCGGTTCTTAGACCCGTGGGTGGCGTCCGAGTCAAGGTAGCGATCGGATTTGAAATATACGGGGATGTCTTCCATACCTCGGGCGTAGGCCAGGCATGCGTCGAAGGAAGCAAAGTTCTCGTAGGGGGGCAGTTTACATCCGGCATCTTCGGCTATCTTAAACCCGAACGCTCGGTCCTTTTCGAGTTTGTCACAAAATGCACCACCGCCGATGGTGGGTATCCCCGCGAGTCGAGCGCGTTCCGCAAGGTTTCCAAGTCCCGAAGAATCGAAGACGGCGATCCCGTCGGGTCTGAGCCAGTCCATAAGCTCGTCGAACGTCCCAGATTTTTGTATAAGTCCGTCTCCAACATCCTTCAACTCCTTGTCTTCAATCCAAACCATGACGTCGTGACCCTCGTCCTGCAAGCGCAGCCACCAGCTCAGGGCGCAAGCGAACTTACTTACAAACCCAAACTTCACGTCAGGTACACCACTTGGCGGGGGTCGAGGTCAAACATCTTCTTGATTGCCTTTTGCATGTCTGTGTTGACCCAAAGGCAGCGGACAACAAAATGGACGCCTTGTTTGTATGCGTCCCGGTACACACCAAGAACCGTGTGAACGGCCTTAGCTACAACGTATTTGGAATGACCTGGCACTGAATACATGTCCGTAACCTCAGTGTAATTGGCGACGGATCGGTCTTCACCAACGACCAGGACAATTTGCCCGTTTTGGAAAACACCCACCCATTGCTTCGCAAGAGGGTAAGCAGAAGCCGGGAGACCCCACTTCTGCTTGTATGCTTCCACCGCTCGGCCGATCTCAGGAGTCGTTGCAGGTATATCACGAAACGTCACTGAGGCATCTTCGTCGCGCCCGGCGATTGTCCTAGCATGGACCCGGGTTGCATCGAGGAAAGAAGGGAGTTCGTGTCGAGGTTATTGTTCTGCGGATATGCCGAAGACGAGCCCATGCCGAGCGGTCCCTGTGCACCGTTGAACCCCTGCCCAAGACCCCAGTGCGCTTGGTTGAACACACCGAAGCCATCGTTCGGGTCCTGCTGAGGAGACATGCCTTGCGCGGGGGGCTGCTGGGGTTGCTGCGGAGCCTGGGCACCCTTCATGGTACTCTGCTGCCCGGCCTGACCCCCGAGAAGCGCGCTCATTACTTCATGCCTCCGCCGCCGCCACCCAAGGATTTAGGGGCAGCACCAAGAGTTGTTAAGTTTTGTCCAATCCCGCTGAACGCATTACCCCACGGGTTGCCGTTCTGCTCTGCAGCAGCGGCAGTCGTGCCGAGCAGCGATCCCATCAGGCTCGTGTCCTGACCGGTCAAGGTACTCTGCTGGCTGTTCAGCAGGCCGCCAGCGGTCTGCATGCCAACAAGTTCTTCTTGGTTCGCCTGGGCTCCCAGCTGCTGGCTGTTCTGCATACCGGTCTGGGCGTTCGAGTTCTGCATTTGCTGGATAAGCAGGGCCGGGTTAGCTACCCCGCCAACGTCACTCTTGAACGTGTTGATGTTGTTGTTGCCCGCAGAGGTTAGAGAGGAACTGAGGGCGGTGATCTGCTGGGGGCTGAGGCCGTTGAAGTTTGCGAGCTTGGACGAAAGGCCCTGGATAGCAGAGTTGTCCCCGGCTAGGGTAGACTGGTTACCCTTGATTGTAGACTGATCCTGCCCCATAATCTGGTTCAGTTCAGCATTGTTTTGATCGCTTTGCTGCTGACCTTTGAGGCCCCCTAAAAGGGAGCCGCCAATCCCAGCTCCAGCCGATGCCCCTGCTAATCCCATAGAGGAATTATACCACGCCTAGCCCGAAGTGCCGAGCAGTAAGGCCCAGACGTCTAAGGTTACAGCCTGTTGGGCTACGGCTGCCGGGGCGTAGGCGCTGATAGAGATGAACAGGCTGGGATTAGAGACGTTGGTACCAGAAGTTAAGGTGGAGTTTGGCGTGCCACTTGCTTTGACAATGACTTGAGGCGCGCCGATAAGTAAACCTTGAGCCATTGAGGCCACGCTTACTACGGGTACAATCTGCCCAGTACTGCTTTTGGGCAGACTAATCGTGTTCGGGAACCCGGTAATTGCTACGTTCGTGTAAACATTCCCAAAAGCTCCCGCAGCAATAGCAGGGAGCGCAACTTGGACTTGTGTATAGAACACACTTCCAACTGAATAATTGGTGCCGAATGGGGAGATTGGGGGGGTACCGACCGTAGTCTTTTGGGGGGCTTGGAACCCCCCTCCGGGAGTGTACTCTAGTTTAGTAGTTGACGTAGACATTAGGTTGGGATAACCAGTTCCCTGTCGGTGGTACCCCAGATAGAAATAGAGTAGATGCGTACGGGAAGAGCAGGAGTTACCGACGTATTACTGGTAAAATTAACCATGACGTAAGCAGCGTACCCGCGAGTGCCCTGCGGCAGAGCTGCTATATGCCTGAACTCTCCACTGCCTAAATCAAATGTTACGGACGGCTCGTTGGCTGTGGGGAATCCTGGATCAACATTAACGTAGACGGTAGCAGACGCCCCCGGCTGATACGGCGCTTCAAGCGTAACGAACCGGTAGACCTTTTGCCAGGAACTTTTCTGACTGTTATTCAGCGGGCTTGTCCAAGAGCAGATAATAGGGCTACCGATGTCTGACTCTGCCGCATTCCAGTTATCGACAGCGAGGAACCCAGGGCGGGCTGCGGCTACAGAACCGAACAGGCCGAGAGTATCGGTGGATGCAAGTTTCGGGCGAGCGTTAACTACTGTAACTGCAGATGTAGAGTACGGTATTTGTCTCCACGTCTTGGTAACAGTGTAATATACGTACGTTATTTCGCTGTTAGGGAAAGAAAGGAAGTATTCTTTGCCGTCGAACCAGCCTTGAGCTTTTATTAGATCAGAAGTTGGTAGGTCTTCCAAACCACCTCGAATGTCTTCGGAAATGTACTCCGGCCCGTTAATCCCGTCAAGAGAATAGACACCGACTTCTGAGAGCCAGTATACGGCAGACTGACCGACTGCTGGGCTCTTCTCGGCGACGCACCCGACGTCGAGTAGTTTGCGGCACAAAAAACTAGACTGATCGTCTCCCGTAACGGACCATGTACTACGGCGTTTGAACGCGATGCCGACACTGCCAAGGGATCGAAGTGCTACCGGAGCATCAGTGTACGCACCGAAGCCAGCGAAGTTGACCGGTGTGTTCGGCGTACCTGCGTCGCCCGCCAGGAGGACTTGATCGGCAAGATCAAACTCCCACCCCCTGTCAATGTTTGAGTACGCCAGTTGGCACTGGGGTATGCCAAGGGTATTCGTGTTCTGCTGGACGCTGAAGACCCATACGCGATCTTTATGAACCATGATGGGGGCAAGGTTCGTGGCACTGCATGGGGGAGGGTCCCGATGCAACGTGATTGAAGCATTGTTCGCTATGTAGTTATCCGAAGCAACGTCAGTGTACGATGTGCCTGCTACATTGGAAGCAAGAAGAACAAAGTTTGCTGCTTGCGTAGACTGGCGGTAGATCGTAGTCGTGAACGGGATACCTTCTGGACTCGTGCCTGAGAACGTACCGGAAAGTAAAGCAGGCTGATTCGCCGCGGGTGTGTAAGTGTACGGGTAAGTCGCCGACGGGTTTCCGTTCGTGTAGACTACGTTGATGCCGGTGGGCGTCGTCTCTTGAGGGCCGTACCCGGAATAGTCTGCAGGGGTCGATACGCCGCTTTTCACGTACACCCGGGTAAAGGCGTATGTGTACGTAACGCCAACCCCACCGCTCGCATAGTCGTTGTTGCGCAGGACGCCCGTGACGGTAGAGCCGGACGGGAACGTAGCTGGAGCGTTGTTGTACCCCAGAATGACAATGGTAGCTAAAAACCCGTTGTAGCTAAGTATGTAAGCGTCGAGGATGTTCGATCCGTTTGTGATTGTAATACTGCTGCCAACCGGTATTGCCGTAGCACTGGCAAATGACGGAGTGACCGTAGCAAATAAGTTGCCCGTGGACGAAGAGCCGAGGGTGATCGGTCCAGTAGTCATAGTTGTGGGAGATGTGCCCGCTGTCACAGCATACGTAGCTGGAGGAGCCGGGTACTGCCAGGGGTAGGCTGTCGGGTTCGTGCCTAGCCCATCTTCGTTCGATCCGACAATCTGCGTTCCGTTGTTAAAGAACATGATGTACGACGACTGCACAGCCTCGGTAAACGCTGATGTGCTAACCTGGAACGAACCGGGACCGATTGCGTCGTAGCCGAGGACAGCGGTACTCGTGCCATTAGTGACGGAGGCAAAGTAAATGATCCCAGTCGGGGAAGGATTATACTCAGCTAAAGCGTTGATTGACCAGATGCCCGCTCCGGGAGCCGTGTACGTGAACGCGTTGACTCGACCGCGAGCGTTCATCAACGTCTCAGTCTCGCGCACGGCGTCGCAGTTTTGCGCTAGGCTTGCGTCGAAACTGCTTTCGTAGAAGTCCGAGACCGTGATGTTAAGGTTACGGAAAGGGCCGAGTTTGATTAACTCTTGCTGATGCTCGGCCACTAGTAATACCTGTCCGAGTTACCCCGGTTGTTGCCCTTCGTGTAGAACGAACGGTAGGTCAGAACCTTTGGGCTGTCTTGCTGACGGTCTTGGCCGCGCAAGTCGGAACGAATCTTCGCCATGATCTTTTCATACATCGCAGCTGCGTTTTGATTCTGCTGTTGCGCTCGGTCTCCGTTGTCGGAGTAAGCAGCAAGTTCCAGCATCTTCCACGCTAACAGGCGTTTGAATTGGGAGGGGTACGGAAGGAGCTGGCTGTCCGTTGTGACTTGCGCGGGCACAAAGAGACCGTCAATCGTAACCGTGTAAACAGCAATCGGGGCTGGAACAAACCCGATGACCGCCCCAAAGCTCCGGGTATAGTAACGCGGACGCTGGCCTATCGTCCAAGGAGCCGCGTCGGGTGCGGGAAAGCCCTCCTGGTTTAAGACCGGGTACGTCGCTGGTTGTTGGACTACCCAAGCCGGTGCCTGCGCCCCCGATACGCTGCCACCCGGTCCCCCAGACCCGGGGGAGGGAGCTTGGGGAATAACACCTGAAGTGAGCCCTTGATCGAATAATTGTATTTGACGGCCTTCGAGGGTGTCGATACTTGTCGGGACAATAATCTGCCCAGCTAGGTACACGCGGTAATACTGCAGACATTCTGCGGACAGGCTGTATTCCTGCTGACCTGCGGTAGTCGGAAACACGTAGCGACTTTCTGGATACGCCGTGTCACGAGTAACCGATTGGCAAGCCTCGGACAAGTACGAGAGCAGAACAGTGTCAGACCAGCGGCCAGAGACGCTCGGGTCGTTGGCAAGTTCTCGGAAGAGTGTAATGACGTCTGAGGCTAACACTAGTGCATTATACCAAGAGAGTGGAGGAACGTCTCTATTTGATGCTGGAAGATAACATAGCCACTACGCCCAACCAACCAAGCAACGCCAGCGACAACCGTCCGGCCGATCCAGTTCGTGGTTTTTTGGGCTCGTTCGAGTTTCCCGACGCGAAACGTGAGCCCGTCGGTTTTATCGCCGAACGTCCTCCCCTCTAGGACGGCCATGATAGACGACACCGTGGCTTGGAGAGCCTTGCTGCTTTCCTGAAGGGAGTTAGTGGCGACGACCAGGTTCTGGACAACTCGGCCCATATCTTCGGGCATGCGGGGGCCACCGCTTACGGATTCCCGCTGGCGGATCGCGCGGATGGCCTCTTCGACAAACTCGATGTCCCGCTCGTCTAAGTCCTTAGCCATTACTTCCGCGCCAGTGCTAGCTCGGCTGCTTGAGCTTCCATCCGAGCAGCGTTAAGTTTAGCCAGGAACGTGGCGCGTGCAAGCGAGCCAACGGGGTACTTGTCGAGGTCTTTGGACTGCTCGTTAAGATCGGTCATGGTGTTGTGCAACTTTGCGTAGTCAGTCGTTACGGGAACGGTCGTAGGGGTCACAGTGACCGGCGTACGCTTCACGAGAATCAAGCCCACAAGTACGCACTGCACGGCAGAGACACCGACTTGAACAATTTGTAAATCCATCATGTTGCGGATTCCGTCCATTCAAAAGTAACGTCGCAGGAACCTGCCGTGGGTGCTGCAGACAGCACGAGTCCTATCTGTTGTGCCACGCCGCGCAGCGCGGGGGCTTGGTCGTTTGCTTGATTGAAGAGTACATCGTACACCATTGGCATAATGGTAGACGCTGTAGCCGTTACTAGCAAGTATTTCTGGGCTCGGATTATGCCAGCAGAAGTACCGGCGGTAGGGGCCGCCGAGTAGGCTGCAATAGCGGCAGTAGTAGCGGCAGACGTTGAGTCCATCGCACCCACCACGGCTGCCGTGACCGCAGTACCGGCGGTAGCCGCAGTAGAGTATTTGACTAGGGTCAGGTCTATGAGTGCAGCCGTGCCGAGAGCTGTAAACGTAACGCGACGCAGTCGCACGACTTTGGATGCGCTGCCCGTGAGCAGTACGAGCGCACCTGCCACCCCGGCGAGTGCCGTGTAGGAGGCGAAGTACGTAGCAGTCTGCAGCCCCGTGTCCGGGCCTTGCGTGACCACCAGAGGTACCATGCCAGCGGCGCCTTGCGTAGCCCGCACGTTACCCGTCGTCGAGGTGCCCAGGGCAGTTGGGGCTGCCAGTGTGACTGAGGCTTCTTGAGTAACATTATCGGTTGCCGTCACTGACCCGGAGATGGGTTGCACGGCCTGGAAGAATGTGCCGGTTACAGCTTGGCTCGCAGGGAAGTTACTGACCGACACGGAGCCGGACACCGGCTGCGTAGCCTGGAAGAAGGTGCCGGTGACGGCTTGCGTGGCAGGGAAGTTCGTTACGTGGGCAAGACTGCCGCCGTCCGCGTTGATAGCAGGCTGGTTAGCCGAAGTAGCCGCACCCGGAGCAAGGGTAGGGTTGGTGTTCAGTGCGCCGTTGACGCTACGCACACGCTCGACAAACCCGGTGGAGTTGTTGAAGGCAGCTATGCCTACTGCTGTAGCGGCTGCGGGAGTCTGGCTGTCCGACGTCTCACTGTACGGGAACGTCGTAGTAGCTGCTACCGTACCCGTAACGGCTACGGGAACTCCGCCTGTGATACCTTGAACAGCCTGGGCTGCGGTGCCACTCGTACCTGGGGGCGTGACCGAGCCCGTACCTCCGCCTCCCCCAGAAGACACCACGAGGGTAAACGTACCGTCGCCGTTGTCCGTCGCCAAGAGCGGCCCGAAGTTAGCGGCGTTTGCTGTCGCTCCGCCGATGAGCATTCCGTTACCGGGGTTACGTTGCGGACTAGGCATTAGCCACCACTAAGGGCATACCAATTGCCCCCTCTGCAGTCGTAAGTTGTAGCCCCCGCAGCGCCGTCTGTACGCACGAAGAGTCCCCCGCTGACGCACGAGCCTGAGGGAACGCCTGTGCCCGTGTTCCAAAAAGGTAAGCTGCCTGTGCCTGTGCCAATGATAACACCCGGCGACTCTATGCTTTGGAAAGTGTAGCAACGGCGAAACAGTATACTTTCGCATTGAATACCCTGAGTATCACTGCTCGTTGTAATAGCCACACTGGCGTTTATCATGTTGTAAGCGTCGTTCTGGGATATGGTGCTGTTCAGCCCAACCCCTCCGTTGATGCCGACAGACATGGTTCGAGAACTTTGATCGTCGTAAATAGTGTTATTCGTAACATTGACAAACGTCTGGCTTGTAGAAGCCACCGATATTCCTACCCCGCCAGTAGACCCCTGTCCTTCATCCCAGATTTGGTTGTTTTTGACAGCCGTATAACTGGTGGACACAAAAACTCCGAACCCCGTATCTTGGTGCATTTGATTGCCTTGAACTAAAAGGCCCGTCCCGTTTTGGAGAGAGATTCCACCGCCGTTAGCGTAAAAGTCATTTCCAATCCAGTTGATGTTGTACGGTGCTGCTGAGCCTCCACTAGCAGAAGCTCCACTACCATATACGCCTGTATTATTGTGTATAATGTTGTGCGCTATTAAGATGTCGTGGGTAGCCCCGGGTTGGGCAGAGTCATCATACACACCAATGCCGCCTGCAATACCCCCACTAACGTCGGAGTTAGTGATGCCGCTTCTCGACACCCCGCCGTAAAACGTAAACGCACCGTCGTTGATGCCGTTGATGGTTACGTGATCTGCCCAACAATTTGTCGAAGTAGTTGCAAACTCGAATGAGTTTCCGCTATTTAGTGCTGTGACATATTCCGTATAGACGTTGGAAGATGCCGTGACATTGACCGGCCAGTTATACATGTTCTGAATAGTTACGCCACGGACAATGACGTTACTAGCCCCGTTGATGCCGACACCCGCGCACCCGACAGTCGAGCCGCAAACAGAAGTCTGATTGCTTTTGTTACCGTCTAAAACGCCCACGCCGTCAATGAGAATATTCTTAGAGCCGGAGTTGACACTTATTACAGCAGCATTCGCGGAGGGCAACAGCATAAGCAAGCCGTCGATAGTTAAATGGGTGTTGGACGGTATGATTAACCCTCCACCAAGCATGCAAGCATTTCCTGAGGGTATTAAAACGTCGCCTTTTCCCGCTTGTGCGTTTATGAGATTTTGGATTGCGGTGAGATCGTTCGTGGCCCCGTTGCATAAAGCCCCGGCTGAAGTTACATTTACGGCGGGGGGAGTCGTTGTCCCGTTGCCGCCCGAAGTTAGCCCGAGTGGGGTGCCAATAGTCTCTGAGCCCAGCACAGCCAAGTTTTGGGACAAGGTGACTGAACTGTAAAAAGTAGAGATACCAAAGATTTGCGCCCCGTTTTGGACGCTGATGCCATTGGGGAACCCCCAGGGGTAGATTCCACCAACGGTTGCGTTAGCCGCGGATGAAGGTATAATCTGGTACGGTTGTACAGGCGGACTGTAGGTCGGCACAGGAGTAGGGGCTACCTGAGCCGACACTGCAACGGGATACATCAGTACTACCAGGATTGCAATTAGTTTTTTCACGAGGTACGAACTCCAAACAGCACGACTTTAAGATTACCCACACCGCCACCTGATGGGGTAGCTACCCTAAGAGTAAGCTCACCCGGCCCGTAGCTGCCGGAGAGCGTAGTGTTTTGTACGGTCCCGGCAGCGGGCAGCGTCACATCGGAAGCAAAGAGATTAACAGAACTACCTTCAGTACCTTCGCCCACAGTTATGTTGTACGCAGCACCACTTGTGCTAGTACCCGAGACAACAGAACAACTCGAAATTGAGTAGGTGCCTGCAAGGGGTATACGGCTAACAACATTCGAGTTCGAGTTACTCGCGCCCACAGAGACCGTATCAAAGGGTATAGGGTACGCAAATACAGGCCCAACAGGTCCTGTGGGCCCAGTGGGTCCAGTAGCTCCGGTAGCTCCCATAGCTCCGGTAGCTCCAGCGGGTCCCGTCGCTCCAACGGTACCTTGCGGACCTGTAGCTCCTGTGGGCCCAGCAGGGCCAATTGCACCGGCAGGGCCCGTAGCGCCTGTCATGCCTGCCGCACCTACGGCTCCAGGGGCACCGGTAGCTCCCGTAGGTCCAGCGTTTCCGATGGGGCCTTGCGGCCCAGTCGCCCCAGTTGGGCCGGGTACTGTGCTTGCCGCTCCAGTAGCGCCAGTGGGTCCAGCAGGGCCTACAGCTCCGGTAGTTCCCGTAGGGCCTGCAGGGCCCGTAGGGCCAGCGGGGCCGATAGCGCCCGTAGCTCCAGTCGTCCCAGTAGCGCCTGTGGGTCCTGTTGGGCCTGCGGGACCGGTAGCCCCTGCAGTACCCGTTGAGCCAGTAGGCCCGGCAGGACCGGTGGGACCCGCAGGCCCTGTAGAGCCGGTTGGTCCGGGGGGCCCTTGTGGCCCAATGTAGTACCCGTTGATCGTTACGCTAAGCGAAGTAACTCCGCCGCCTGATGGGGTGTTAGCTCGGATAGTAAGTACGCCGCCAGCGCCGTAAAACGGAAAGGTAGGCGGTGCATATATTGTCGGTAAAAGGGCTGTGGGTACAGGGATGTCTGCAGCCTCAACAGTGTTCCCGTTAACGGCCTGTACGCCGTTTGCCGCAACCCCAATTTCGGGGCCCGTTCCATACGCTACATTGAATAGAGAACCTGCAGTTACACCGGTTGCGACTGCAGTAACTGAAGTAATAACAAAGTTAAAGGGTACAGAAAGCGTGGCCTGAATCGTCGTGTTGACACTGGAAGCCGGAATGGCTACAGTGGAAAACGTCAAAATACCGGAGGTTACTGTGGAAGTCTCGTTGTATAAGTAGCCCGACAAGTAACCCATAGAGAACCTTTAGGCTACAGCAAGTACAGAAACAATAGCTGTCTGAGTAGGTGTGTTGACCGAAGTAAGAACTGCCCGGATAGCTAGGACCGCGACAGCCGAAGTGAACGTAGGAGAATTGACAGTCATGGGGTTAGCAACGGTGCCGGTACCGCTTTGCTCCGAGGGGCCGGGCAACACGAACCAGGAGGAGGCTGGCAGCACCGGAGCAACACCGTTCCACGGGGAGAGATACGGGTTCGGGTTAAGCTGGTAACGCCAAACGTCATACGCTCGCCGGTCAACCGTACCGTAAAGCGTAATCGAGTAGTTATCGGCAGGTTCGATCTGATAGGTAAACTTCGTAAAAGCCATGCTCTCGTTGAAGAGCATTCCGGTATCGTTTACACCGATGACACCGTACGCGACAAGCGGCGTCGTCAACGCGGGGGTTGACGGCGACACTGTCAGTACGTTTCGGAAGACTCTATTGAGCCCTGCCCCAGAGGCCATGTTAAAACTCTACGCCGGGCTGAACAATGACATCCGTGTAGTAGGGGATTTCTCCTCGCGTAAGAACGGGCACGACACACAAAGCGACTTGGACACCATTGAGCGATCCCGTTCCAGCCGTTGTAGTAAGACGAAGCGATAGTAACGATCCAGCCGGATACACGGCATCGTAGTTCGTTGGGACGAATCGCCAAACGCCGCCATTAGTAGTCGTTTGCGTGGGCAACGCAGGTTGCCCGGTCGAGGCGGCGACGCCGACTCCTGCCGTCGTGGTGAGAGCTTGATCAGCAGCGAATAACGTCTGACCAGTTGTAGCAAACACCGTCGGGTACCCGAGCCCGCCCGTCGGAGACTGTCCAGTCCCTGCAGCGGAAACGTCACTGTTGTCCCCTAGAGCGGGGTTTCCTTGGCTATACGCTCCAGTTCCAACGACCACATTAAATAGGTCGGTGCCAGCCAGAGAGTCAATGGACGTGCAGCTGAACGACAAGATAGGGATTTTGCAGGCAACGGGCAATGGAGCGGTACTGGCAACCGATTGGACTGCGGAATTGACCACGCCTGCACCGACCGTACCGTTTACGAACAACCGCAGAATCTGAACATTGTCGAAGCCGAACGCATTTGGATTGCGGTCGATCGCACGTTTTACAATCGGCATTTAAGCTCCTTGCGAACCCACAACCCCACGCCAGTTGATCCAACCGTACGCCGAGCGGTAGGACGTCTTGATGTTGAAGTTCGACGTCATCGGGTCCATCCACGTCGCCACTCGGTTCTCCCACTTGTGGGCAACGAAGAGGCTGTGGCTGTCGCCGTCGATCTCGCCAGGGTTGGCGGAGATCATCCAGAACAGGGGACTCGTGAAGTAACGAACGACCTTGAGCTTGACCGTCTCATGCTCGACGTTGATCGTGTTGTTGTTCGTGTACGGTGCGTACGGGCTACCGAGGATTTCCTCAGCCGTCTTCGCAAGTTGCGGGCTGCACAGGAGCCACACTGGGGTGCGGCGGGCCGGGAGGCCGCGGTCCGAGAGAAGCGTCTCGAACAGGATGTACGCTTGCTGAAGCGATTCCGGCGTCAGCTGCGTGGCACCGAGAGAGTTCGAGAACGTCTGACCGACCGAGGAAACGATACCGGTGGGGGTAGCGATCGGGCCGAGCGGGTGGACCGCCGAGAAGAGCGGCAAGCCGTCCGTGCCAACCACGTTCGTGTTGAAACCGAGGTTGATCGTATTCCAGAACGTGAGGTCCTTCGATTGCTGCTCGCTGTCCGCAAGCATGCCCGGCAGCTTCGACATAAAGTTGATCGGGTCTTCGAGTTGAGCCTCTTCCGTCACCATTGCCGCAAGAGCGTAGGTGAAGTAGTTGGTCGTATACGGGATGCCTTCAAACGGCTGATCGTAGATCGGAGCCGTGCCTTCGTCCTTGAACCGGAGCGTAGACATCTCGATGATCGGCAGGAACGTCGCAAAGGAACGCTTCGGGTCCGTCTTCATGATATTGAAGTAGGACTGGTACAGCGGGGGCACTTTGACGGCGCGGTTTGAAAACGCCTTCTCGATGACCTTCTGTGCAGCTTGCGGGGAAGTACGGGTGGTGATAATTGAAGCCACGGTTTAGATTACTCCCGAGTTGAACTGCACACGAACTCGTGCGCCGATGTCGCCAACATTACCGCTGACCGTAGGGACACCGGAGACTTGGCCGAGGATGTTGAGGATTTTGTTTGCCTGCGAGTTGTCTGCCACGAAGAAACCCGTCACCGGATCGAGGTACAGACCGGCAGTCGTACCATCTAGGGCGGGGTAGTATGCCTGTCGAAGGCTGATCTCGAACATCGCGCCGTTGTTGGCTTTGATGACCGGCGTACGGAAGATTTCGTTCGGCTCAAGCGGCCCGAGAGAGTTCGTAGCGCCCAGAGTCGATTGCTCGTTGACGTTGTAGGAACCGCCCGTACCCGAGAAGTACACGGCGAGCGAAGAGTTGATTGCCATACCGACGATGTTGGCATTGGCGTTCGTGGCTGCGCGAGCGACGCCAATCGAATTGGTCAGAGGGTTGGTCAGCGTGACTGCCGTACCGAGGGCCGAACCGCCTACAGCGGTCTGTCGAATCTCGGAGCCCGGGAAGTAACCCGCGTACACCGTGAAGTTCGTTGCGCCCGTGGGTGCGCCGGTTGCCGTGACGTTGATCGTCGGCACGAACCCAGCGAGGGAGCTGACGATGAACTCTTGCGAGGGAGCCGATTCGGTCGTGCCAGCTGCGTTCGTGTACGTCAAGACGTAGTAGTAAGTAGCTGCCGACGCACCTGCCGAGGCCGTTTGCGTCACCGTAACGGCCGCAGCGAGCGGACCTGCGACGCCAGCGAGTGCGCCGGAGCCGCCCGTCACCGTAGCCGGAGGCGTAACGATCGTACCGACCGTAGTCAAAGCAAGAAAGTCTGCCCGACGGAATGCGGCAAACGGAGCAGGGTTATAAGTCTGGATCAGCGGGCTCGAATAAATCGGGCTTCCGACGTAGAACGGCTCGATGAAGCCTAGAGTTGCCATGCGTTAGTCGATTCCTTCAGAGGCATTGTAGACACACAATACCATAGAAGGAAGGACCTTGGCAACTGTTCCTGCTATGCAAACAAAAAGACACCCCCTTGAAGGGTGTCTTGTTGTCCGGGCTCTTCCTCAGGTGTCTACTTCTTAGAGACGTTAAAGACGCCCTTGTATGCTCCGCCGGAAGCCGAGTTTACTTCGCCAGCGAACGCCTCGCCTTGAGAAGCGATGCGCTGGACCGACTGCATCTCGGGATGCTGGTAGATACGAGCGACCCACTTCGGGCTCATCTCGAACAGAGCCAGGGACTCCCAGGCAACGACTTTCTCGCCGGTCGCGAGGATCGTCTCGAAGAACTCGGCGAGCGGGTTCATCGGGTCGATCTCGGAAGCCTCAATCGGACGTAGGATGCCCGAGCGGACCCACGCAGAGGTCTGGTTATCTTGGCGCTTCTTCCAGACATACTTATGATCGGGCTTGGGGTCCAGGAGGATCGACTCCGGCTGACCGAGCATTTGCGTAGCATTCATGCCATTGAAGCGGGGCTCGACTGCGGCGTTAACCGACATGCGGATTCCGTTAGGAAGCGGGACCGTATTGTCTCGGTTACGCTTGGCGATCTGCGCTTCAATAGCTGCGTTGCGTTCTGCCTCTGCAGCATCGACCGGGGTCGTCTTCATGTTCTTGGTGGGCATTACTCTTCATCCTCCAGTTCCTTGTTAATTTGGGCAATCTCCTCGGGGGTGAAACCGAAGGCTTCGGAGAGTCCAGCTAGGAGTGGGTCCTTCTGGAACCCGGTCTTTTTCTCTGGCGCAGGCGTGCCCCCGCCAGCGTTACCTCCGGCAGACGTAACCGGCGGAGGAGCGTTCTGACGTTCGGCTGCGGCCTTACGAAAGACCGAGTTTGCAGCTGACGACCAGCGTAGCTCCAGAACCCGCATACGATCTGCAGGCTGCATGCCAATGAGCGTGTTCCGGCCCACGTCGCGCAGCTCCTTATCGAAATAAGGGACGATCTGTTTGTAGAGGGGGTCGGTGGCTGCTTTCCCATTCTTGTACTGCTCGATAACCAAATCCGCCGTAGTGGCGAGAAGGGGAGTAGCCTGGGCGAACGTCTCCGCCTGCGCGCGTCGTGCAGCCTCCATCGCCATCTCTGCCATGAACTGTGCGGGATTCTCTGCTGCACGTTGGTTCAACTCTTTGATTTGATCGGGGGTTAGCTTTTGATCTTGCTGTTGGGGGGGCGGTGTGTTCTGCTGGGGGGGCGCAGCCCCGCTAATGATGCCCTGAAGCTGGAAGTATTTGGAGGGGTCGGCCTCAAGCGCATCGGCCAGAGGGCTGAACTTTGCCGCAAGTTCACGAAGTCGGGTAATCTCGGCTTCGTCAATCTGCGGTGTGGGAGTGGGGGTGACTTCATCACCGTTCATTCAAACAGTCCTTTGACTGCGGGGTCGAACGGCACGTCCGCCTCGCTGTAGATTTTTTGGAAGAAGGCTTTGAGGGCCATCAAATGGTAGCGGTCAGCGTCGTTAGAAGCCGGAGACAGAGCGTTGCGGCGGATCGGTTTGACGTACTCGGCGAGGGTTTTCAGAATGTGATCCCAACCATCGCTATCGAATAGGTCAAGCATCTCGGATTGCAGGGCCTCTGTCATGCAGGACTATTTCGCGCCGGGGGGCTTCGGTCCCTGCTGGGGTTGTCCCTGCCCGCCCGGACCTTGTTGTTTGCCGTGATTGCCGAGCCCAAGCATAGCGCCCATCTGAGCGGCCTTCTGCTGCTCTGCCATCGCTT
>CAWUCR010000034.1:0-26628 GCA_963920665.1 Straminergon stramineum
GGGTTGCTGTCAGCATAGCAGAGGCCTCAGATTGCTGCCATGTCACATGCATGAATGCCTTGCTGCTGGAGGTATACTCATGAGACGCCTCATGCTGCGCAGCCCTCGTCTCTTGCGCAACAATCCGCAGTCCTCCATGCAGCAGCAGCAGCCGCTAGGACTATCCTCCCTGCAGCAGGTGCAGCCGCTGGGAGTGTCCTCCTTGCAGGATTCAGAGCCTGTCAGCCTGCCCCCTGCAGCAGGTGAGGACTCAACTCTCCATTGTGGAACATGCCTTTTTGCATACAGGTGTCAATATTGTGGGCAAAGACCTGTGCCAGCAGAGATCTGCCAGCAATGCCCACAGTTGTGCGCAGGGTGCAGCTGGACATGCAAGTCCTGTAGTATCAGCATACTGCAGATGCCAGCCCCCCTGATACTCCTACAACATCCGTTGATTGATATAGCTGAGCTCTGCATTGCACTGACATCCTTCCTCATGCATGCAGGTGCCCATAGTGCAGGCGCAGCCTAGAGCAGTGACCGTGCTGCCGACCCAGCCCAGCAGCCTGCAGCTGACACAGCCGGACATGCAATTGCAGAACTTTCCGTCTCCTGAAAATGTGAGTGCTCTACATGGTGACGCCATCTGTATCTTCAAGATATCAGGTGACATGGTGGATGTGTTTTTGCTGAACAAAATCAGAGGGACAGTCAGTGCCAGGCCTTTGCAGCCAGAACAGGATGGCATCCTTGCGTTCTTCAGCCACCCACACAGCGTCAGAGTGCGCGTCCCTTTCATGCGCATCCTATAGAGGCGCGACGTGCTCTCTGGCGGGTCGCTTGCGTCGGTGTGTGTCCTCCATTTTTAGATCTGGAGGGACTGATAGAAGATGAGATGCCAATGCAAGGCTCTCATTGCTTCTAGGGCCAGTCCTCTTGCAGTCCGTGTTCCTGCCCTGACGGAGAGCATGATGGATGGTCCGTCAGCACGCTGGGCAGGCTTGCCCCCAGATGGCGTCCATAAAATTTTCTGCTGCTGTATCAGCCTGATCCAAGGCTGTGCCGTTGAAGCGTCTGTGACACATGCTGTGTGCAGCTTCTGGAGGAGGAGGCATCTGAAGCAGCGCTTGCCGAGGACAATGCTGGAGGGCCTGGGCGGTGCTTTGGGCATGCCCAGCTCAGAGGGCAGGGGCCGCAATGGGGCCAGCTTGCAGGTCAGCGTCAACACTCGCCGTGCCTAATTCTGTCTGATCATTGGACTGTTTTGCAGTTGATATACACTCGGAGCAGGATCTGTATCGCAGGACTTGTACTGCAGATGCTGCTAGAAGTATCATGAAAGTCTGTGGTACTTGCTGACATCGCCAGGATGTCTCATGGAGACCTGGCTCAATGCAGAGGCAGCACGGCGCGGCGAGGCAGTCGGGGCGCCGGCATCATGGAGGAGCTGGCCAGGCTGGTGGAGTCGGCCCTGTTCCCGGGCGCTGAGTCGCCCGCGCAGGCGCCCTGCCGCCAGTGGCCTGCCAGACTTTGAGGTGGGTCGCCCTCCGCGCAAGATTACTAGACACAGATGGCAGCCTGGGCCCTCCTCCCACCCTCACTAGGCTCCGTAGTCATGTCAGCCAACATCTTCACCTGCAACAATTCTCTTGGGGGCGAGCTCATGACAAAATGCCCTCCTCACACAGGCATCAGCAGGGCTGCCTGCCAGCAGGCGCTACTTGAATGGCGCGCAGCTGACCAACTGCCCAGAGCCTCGGCGATCCTGATGTCATGCCGAATAATGCATGCCGATCTGGTCATTGACTGCTGCCTATCGGATGGTGACGGCTTATCACAAAGCCTGCCCACATGCAGGCACCGGCAGCTCTGGCCAGCCAGCAGGCGCCACCCAAGCAGCTGGCAGCCGGTGGACGGGAGCAGTCAGGACCCAGATGGCATCACCATGGTCAAGGTCATGCAGTCTGCCGAGGACCCCAACATTGAGCGGGTTCAGGTGATTTGTTCAGCTGTCTGACGTGGCAGGTATGCAGTGCAAGTGAGTCTGTGCATGTTATATGAGCATCAGAGTACAGCGTGTGACCAGAGCCATTGTAAAGTACATCAGGGGCAGGCTCACATTGGTGGAAGTTATGTAGTCTGTCAATGCCTACAATGTACGGTATAGATGTCCATCTCTTCCTAGAGCTCGAAATTGCCCAGAAGGTGTCGGGCAGCAGAGACTTTGTCCTGAAGAGAGCAGCAACACCTCACACAATCAGGGGATAGGGAAGGAGCCAAGTTTGTCACAGAGCGCGACTCTATGCTGCCAGCCCAGGCGTTATGCATCACTCAGGTCCAGACAAGACAGAGCTGAGACGGAGTGTAACAGCTCAGAGCTTCTTGGGCTTTCAACCAAAGCTCAGACAGCCTGCTGCCTGAGAGGATATAGGGTCCAGGCACTAATATAGGAATCGAGAGTTGACGCTGCGCCAGCCCTATGCAACGTTATGCCAAAGTGAGTGACGGCCATGTGCAGGTGGTGAGTATGCAGAAGGTGCAGCCAGAGGGCGAGGATGATGACTCATCCTTCGCGGCACAGACGCTTGCCCCGCAAGTTCAACCCAGGTTGACATCAGCGGCCATGCGCACGTATGCCCAGGCTTCCCAGGCGCAGCCTGTGGCAGGCAGCCAGCAGGGTGGCATGGACTCCACGAGGGTGTGCGCTTGGCAGGACGCTCTTGACTGCTCCACCTGGCAAATGCTGGCATGGGCTTGTGGTCAGCGCCTTGCAGCTGAAGATGTCGTGCTGTTCTGCCATGGCTGTGAAGGGCCTGCGCTGGAAGGACTCTGGATGAGGTGACAGGTATAAGGGAGCGCTTGGCAGGGGACTGCACTGCCCTGAAGTATTGCGCTTGGCTGCATCAGTGACATTGGGAAGGACTGCACAGCCGTGACTCCTTCAGAACTCACAATCACAAGACCACCATGCTGACGCAATCTGTGTTGTAGAACTTCCAGGAGGCGAGGCAGACGGGGGCGCACATGCCAGGGCTTGACAGCAGCTTCCTGAAGGCCAAGCGCAAGGCAGCAGAGGCGGCCGAGGAGCGTAGCTTCGAGACGGGAGGTGTTCCGGGAGATCAGCCGCCTGGCAGCTGGCCCCTCCTCAGCATTTGAGGTGGGCCCCCACCAGCCATCACATCTTGGTTGGCAAGTCCACTCAGCCCAGAGAGCATGCAAGGCCGCCTCCTGCATCAAAATGTCAAATTCAATGACAGGAATTGGGAGATTGCTCTAGATACTGTGGCATAGGACTGCATGCTGCCTAGTTGACCGTTGATTCTTGCTCCAACATCGCAATAACATCTGAGCAGCCTGCACATGCAATTGACGCTGCCAAGGCAGCATGGTAATTTCAGGCAAGTGGCCGCAAAGCTTTGAAAGGAGCTGAGATGACCCCTGGCTCTGTGCAGATGATCGAGGCACCTGATGTGGCCCCTTCAGCGGGCGAGCAGCCTAGTGAGATGCCCATGAGCACAGAGGCTGCCGCGCCAGTCGTGGTGCCCCAGACTGTGCCCAGGTGAGCAACATGGGCCACCTTAGCCATCCTGAGTTGTGCACCAAGCTGACAATACAAGCGATTCCTGGGCACAAGCAGACAGGCAGAACCACTACTTCTTGATACTGTCCGCCTCACAAAGTGAGACGACCTTCAGCACTGGTGAGGGGCAGCGCCTGCCACAGTGCATGCTGGAATCTGAGTAGCGGACGGATGAATCTGTTGACCAGGACCTCAAGATCCTTGCGCTCTCGCAGGCCTGGAAGGGTGTACAGCGCGGTCCCCAAGCAGCCCCACCCGCTCCCATCCAGCGTCCCTGGCGTATCCTTCATCAGCGGGCGCACCGCGCGGCGGGCAGCTCAGGGCCGGCAGGCGGATCGCCACCCTGCCGTGACCTGGCAGTCCCACCTGCTGGACGTGGTCCCCCGCAGCAGTGGGACCTCCCTGAAGGTGGGGGCTCTGGACTCGTAGGCTAGCTGTGGGGCACTCCCAGCGCAGCATGTGCACAGTGCCAGTCAACTTTGGCACAAAGCATTCCGCAATGATTTTGCCGTTATTACTTTTGGACACCATTCCGCAGCAGTGGACTTCTGCAAAGGCAAGGCTAGTTTTTGGCTCCACAGATCGAGATCAAGTCCCAAATCCAGTGCCAAAGTAGCATAATCATCTCCGTTTTGCTCCTGTGTAGAGCTCGTACATCTCTGGCATTGCCCAAGGCGCAAATGTAGGCCAAGGACCAGGTCATCATTCTGGGCGTGACATCTGGCAGCTCTGTCCACTGTCAACACGCAGGTGGACGATGACTCCTGCCCCTGATCCTTTGCAGCATGCAGATTGCCATATCAACAGGTAAGGCCAGCACGGCTGCTCAGCCTTATGATGTCAGCTTGGATGTGCAGCAAGCAGTGAGCGGGTTGGGAATAGCTTGCGCAAGTCATGCTGCAGTGTCCTGGGCAGATGGTGGTCGCTTATCCATTGCACAGCATGCTCAAATGATGAAGGCACTTCTATCGTTGTGGTGTCTGCTGAGGCGTGATGCTGGGCTGCAGATTATATACTACAACGATGACACGTCGGCCGCGAACGAGCTCAAGAGCGCCCTCGCAGACCAGGAGAGCAGCCCGGTCTACATCCCCAACTTTGGCAATGTGCAGGTCTCCGGCGTCACCATGGGCAGCACGCCGACGCCCTCGTGAGCACTCCCTGCCCTTCCTGCCCGCCTTGCGAGGAGGTGCATGTCCGTGCTGCATGCTCCAGGGCCAGCTTGGCATTCAGTGCTCTGCATTCATCCTGACCGATGCACTCACGCCCCTTGTGAGTGTGACCTAGCCTGAAGATGACATAGAACAGCTATTAGGCCCTTGGAGTTCTGCTGAGAGGTCTTCTACAAAGCTGGCGCTGCATGATTGGCAGGCCGCCAGCACCGGTGACGAGCAGCCTGTCCCGCCTACACGCCAGCCAGTTTCTCGGCGCAGAGCCCCATGTCAATGGCGGCCGCGCCCAGTCAGCAGGTGGCGTCCGTCAACCCCATTGCGCAGCCGGTGACGGAGACGCCGTCGGATGCCAGCGCGCCCAGTTCTGCCGATCAAAAAGCAGCAGGTGTGCATGGCCTCAATAACATGTTCCAGACAGTATCTGAGAGGTTTTTAGGTACAGCACATGTTCACTCAGCATGCTATTCTCAATGAGTCTGCTGCAAGCCCGGCACTTGTAGCTGCATTTCTGGTAGTATTGTGCAATCTGTGACGATGTTGGTCTCTATGCTGTTGCTCTTCCCCTGGGCAGGGCATGCAGGGACAGATGCGCTCCCGGTGGGTGCAGTGGTGGGCAGTCCATGGGTTTGCGCTGGCTTCGTGCGCACTCAAATTGGCTCGCCCCTTAAGGCCCTGCTTGCATGGTCGTCCCCGCATCAGGAAGGGCTGCAAAACCCAGCGCAGAGCAGCCTCGTGACGACGGCTGCTCGCGTGTGCAGGTTTACAAGAACAATGGGCTGCCGGTGGGGGCGGCTGTGGGGCTGCCTCTGGCAGCCGTAGCGCTGGCTGCGGGGCTCCTGTACATGGCGCACCTCAAGGGGCAAGCGCACTGCCAGGTGCCCTGCCTTCCCACTCAATCATGGCCTGCCCCTGATACAGGGCTGGCTGACGATTCCAGAGCGTGAAGTGCGCTAGGGAAGAATCTAGGAAAGGAAAATGACTGTGCTGGCAATTGCTCTAGCTTCAGCATCCTGGCACAACACTGGGCAGACCTCCATCACCCTCAGTTTGGCCACCTAATGTCTGCAGCACGCGAGCAATGTCCTGGAAGGCCAGTCTTCGATGTGCAAGACCTGGTGCAACACCATAGTGCACTCGACGCCAAGGCTCCTGTGCTGTGGCGCAGGCTGATTAGTGAGTACACGCAGCCAATGATGATGCATGGGGGATGATGTAGTGGGCGCCTCTAGGGTCTCTGGCCTCAAAGGCCGCGACTCCCCCGCGGCGCACAACACCCTCGCCGAAGGCTTCACCCAAGGTGGGAGGTACTTCAGCAGCACTGCAGAATCACTCTGAGGCGCAGCACAAGTGAATTTGCTGTATCTACCAAGGGCACCATCAGCACGGCTCTGTGACCAGCAGCATGCCACTATTGGAGTATCCTGTTGATAGAGCATGTGAGTCTGCAGCAAGGCACATTGCTGATGCACGACATCAGCTGTTCAGTTTCTGCTCTATGTGCAGGCGTCGCCAAAGGCATCTCCCAGGCCGGGGGACTGTGCGGCCATCATCTCACCCCATCCTGCCATGAAAACTTCAAGTGGGAATCGGGCGCTGCGCAACTCACACGTCAAAGCCAATCATACAACTTGATACCAGAGCAGGACCCCATGTAGCTAAATGGAGATGCACATGTTGATTCCTGTTGTATAGAGAGATTTGGCTGCACATTTGTGTTCTGACAGCTGACTACCAGGGCTGCTGTTAGCATGGGACACGCTTGATGCATTACCAGTGCATCATATTCATGATGGAGGGGGCCATGTGCTGCAGTAGACACTTGATGGGCAGAATCGCTAGGCTGAAGACAGGCGCAGCACACAGGAGCACAGGGGATACTATCAATCATCAGCCTGCATAGCCATGAAGAGCGCGCAGATGCTGTGCGCAAATGGCATGCATACCAGTCTCCAGACTTGTTGGCCAGTCTTGACAGCCACAGCACCTGTGCAAATCGTGAATGCACCTGAGGAGACAACGCTCTGATTAGGAAGGTGACATTGCACTTCCAATGAGTGACGTAATCATATGCTGGGGGGCCCAATGCTCAGCTTTAGACAGCTTTGGATTGATAAATCTATATGAGGTCAATCCTCATTGCCTGAAGCTTTCGCTACATGGGACAGTACCGTTGTAGCCCAAAGGCCATGGATGGCTGAGGCCCGCTTTGCTCTAAGTATGGACTGGGTACCTTTTACCAAAAGAGACCTCTCGCTCGACACTTCCTGCTCCTACAAGAGGCAAAGGTAAGAGTGCTGCAGTAATCTTGGCAACGCACTGCGAACTCAACATTTTTCACGTGCTTGCACGCGCTGAATTGCAGCTCTATGTTCTTGATCCTCCTTTGTGTGACACCTGTGAAACAGACCTCCCAAAATGAGCAGGTCGCCAACAGAGACCAGGCCGGCTACAATGTTACTGTGCTGCCTGTAAGGCTGGGTGACGACTTCGCAGATCACAGTCCTGCTGATCTACAAGCATTGGTGCATGCTCAATCAGTGGCGTGTAGGGACCCTTCCAGAAGTACATTACATCCCTGCGTACATTTCAGAGGAGGACGAGAGGCGACTCCTCGACAGAATCAGCAGCAGCAAGGCACCATGGACTGAGGTGAGCTGCCGGTCATTCATGAATTTATTCAGACTTGAGTGTAGGCAGAACAGCTCTCACGAAGCCCTCACACCCTCGACATATTCAAAGCAACAGGCTCACATTTATGCAGGTTTCTGGAAGACGGTTGAGAAACTATGGAGGCACCATTCACGACAAGTCTCAAGCCCTTCTCCAGACCCCAATGCCAGCGTATGCCGCCATCCTAGACATTGCTAGAGTCTCCTAGACGTGCTTAAGCAACCGTATAGGCGCACTGCAGCATGCTCCAGCTGAAAAATGAGTCTTCAGGGCGCACTCTGGCTCTGCAGGTGGCTTGTACCACTGCTGCAGCAGCTTGCCAGGGGACACACAAGCTTTTGGGCCTGGCAAGGAAACCCAACCATGTGCTGCTGAACGCCTACATGCCTGGTCAGGGCATCATGGCGCACCAGGATGGACCCTTGTATCACCCTGGCGCCCTGCATCGTGTCCTCTGAGCAGCCCTACTGTCATGCACTTCACCCGCAAGGGTCCCTAACCCAGGTGACTGTACAAAACACTTCAGATAGCTGTTGACTGTGAAGGGGTATGCCCTATTGGAACACTCTGTCAGCATGGCCTTGTTGGCCAGACAATATTTGGGAGCTGTATGGGCCACCGACATGCAGTTGACCATGAGAGGACCATGATACAGGCAAGCTTGCTGGTCAGATCACAGCAAGGGCCGTCCCCTGTGTACTGTGCTCGCCTGCATCAGTCTGCATGGCCACCTAGGGTAGGCCACAGCTAGAATTGAGAGCCACCAACGTGTCTCTGGACATCCAAAGTTATCCATGCATGTGTATGGGGCGTAATAACCTGGCATCAAATTGCTGCATGCAAAGCCACGGCGGACCTGTCCAACGGTGCTGATGCCCCACAATTTGCTGACGTCAAGCTTAGCTGCATACAAGCATTGCCTAGCAGTGCTCAGCAAGACTTAATTATTGGGCCCCAGGTCCTGATGTGGTATATCCTGTGCGTAGTATTGTAACGCGTGAAAGGCACATTGGATGTGCAGGTTCACCAGGTTGTAAAAGAGCTCTCTGTGGCGCTGATGCCCCGCAGTCCTGCTGGTGTTCAGCGCAGAAGCATACACAGACTGTTTGCATGGCATTGACCCGGTATGCCCTGCTGCAGCAATATTCTGCTGAGATTGCTACATGGTCTATATGGAGCTTCAGCATAGATGGAGAAGTCTTCCTGAGTTTTCTAAATGCAGGCTGGGTCAAGAACCTTCATAACAGTGTCACAAACTCTCAGTCCCTGCTGCTTGCCTCATCTTGAGAATGTGCGTGCATGGGATGCGCATCATATCTCAGACGGTGTCAATCTTCCAGGGGTAGGTGTTTCTTTGCTTAGCAGTGCACGGGTACATTGGACAATATGTATCATGTCCCTTGCAGGATTCAAACCATCCAGTGGAAGCTGTGTGCAACAGAGAGACACTCGCATCAGATGTAGGCCACGAGCTGGTGCCACGGGAAGAGCGCTACTCATTGACTATAAGGAGAGTGCTCAAAAGCAGGGCTCTGATCAAGCGCTGAATTGCTGTTGTCCCCCAGGTTGATCACTTGCTGGTGTGCTATATGCCCTTCAATTCAAGAGACCAGGGTGTACAATGTCGTCAACAGCAGACAGCGCTAGTGCTCTGTGCAATTGCAAACATCTGGAAGCGACGAGCGCCTGCTGTAATCTGGTATAATTTCAGATTAAGGATCTCGGACATGTATATTGCAAGCCCTTGGGCTTGGCCCACCCCTAATCACATGATTTTCGAGTACCTGCTTGAGGGGATTTTGTAGTGCTGCGTGCTGCACCACTATCTCATCATGCACCTATTCAGTATGGCACGGCTGACGATTGGCTGCATCGCGCAAGGTACGCCAGCAAGATCGAGCGCATGATTTACGAAGCTAGCTGTGATAGCTTTTACAGTCTGTCCTCGAGTTTTTCTGAAGGGGACATCGTTTTGTCATCTATACACATGTGTGGAGTCGCCGTAGTGAGCATTAGACAGGATCCTGTAATCACGTTAAAAGACGACGGATTGCGTTCACCATTGCGTCACCACATGGTCTTTGGCCGTGCCCATGTAGATGGCAGCAGTTTCTTCTGAAACGGCAGCTACAGATGAGGTAAGAGCATGTGGTAAGGTGCGCAGCTGCGCCCTCGTGCCAGCAGCATTACGATGGGCAAGCTTTATAAGGCCCGCGCTTCATGCCATCATCACAAAACACACTGCAGAGCCCATCTGTGCGTGCCTTCGGCCCTGAGACCATCTCCTGCCGGAGCGAGCTTGCAAGCGAAGCGAAATTCGCAATGCCTTCCCCGATTGCGCTCCAGTCGGGACCCTGCACAGGGCCTCGTCGATGGAATAAGGTGAGCAGCAGGCCTTTTGAATAAGTGTTCAAGCAATTCAATCAGACTTCCATGCCGCTCCCGCTACATAAGCCGGACGCCTCTGGCCCTCCTGGTCTTGTCAGGTGCAGGTGACGTGATGCTACGTCTCAGATTTTTTTGAGCTTTGTGGAATAGGAAGAGCGATGAAGTGATACTAGGAGAGTGTTCATTGCCTTGCATGATGCCGCTGTTACCCTTTCCCACTCCCCCCAGTCATTCCGCGTTATTCCTCCTCCTCACGAGGGGCAGACGTTCGCGCCTCCGGTGGCGACGAGTAGCAGCTGAGGGGCAAGTGTTCTGACTTTATATGGTTCTCACAGGCAGCAAGTGGCAGCAAAGACAGCAGCAGCTGCAGCTGCAGCTGCACCTGTACCATCAATGCCTGAGGCGCACACGACCAGGGGGACTGGTACAATTTCCCTTGCACCCTCCCACAACCAATCCACCGTGATGCATTTTCCAATAGGATGAAGCTCACCCAATAGCATCATTCGCCCCTTTTACCATATGGCAATCGGCTTGCTGCCTGTGTATGTCTAATTGCGTAGGCTGGCTCCTTTGACAGCCAGAAGGCCATGCCAAGGCTATGACCATTGGAATTGAGGGAGCAGAGTCTCGATCTGTGCGCTGTTCTGATGGCGGTGACAGGGGCCTGATATCTGCAGCATGAGCGGCTTGGTGTGGTCGTGTTCATGATGCGTGATAATATGAGGCGAGCCGAGTGCAGCGCACTGACGTATGTTTTCTGCTCTGCAGTACGCTATGTGAAGCAGGCCAAGGATGGAGAGGACCTCAGAGTGTATGCCTACGAGCTGCCGGAAGGCGTGGACAGGGCATCCAACCTGGAGTATGAGCTTTCACGGACGTGACCGTCACAGACGTCCGCAGCGCCCCACAGCCCTTCTCGCTCCAAGAAAATGGCTTCAAGCTGGAGAAACTGGAAGTGCCCAAGGACGTTGACTGGGACAATGAAGAAGAGGTAAGTGACTACATGACAGCGTCCTTGTCCTCTCATCCCTCTTGGGGCCCTGTCAAGCTGGGTAGACTGTGATCGTGCATGAACAGAGCCCAGATGATTACGCAACCCTCAGGGCTCTTGCCAATGCTGACGATAATTTTTACCAATGTGCCAGGTGAAGCAGCGAGTGTATCCTGCCGTGGATGAGCTGCTGAAGAGGGTGGACTGGCGCCACACGCACGCTCATCTTAGTCCTCTCGTGGTAGAATCCAGAGGATACATCAGCTGCGCGTGAGAAAGCTCTGTCAGTATGTTGTTCAGCTGTGGTCATCATTGAGGCCTAGGGTGCGCTGCTGAGCTGGTGTCACACTCGAGGTCCAGGCTGCGGCATCAGCTGCCTCAAGCATGGCTACTGATTGAAAGTCGTGCCTTGCCGCTGTCCAGGCTAGATCTTAGAACTCAGCAAATGAACTTAGACTCTGCCCTATGATGCAGATTTGATCCGGTGATGAAGCCCAGTAAGCGTGGAAAGCCAGTGCCGATCGTGCACGTGGACTATACCACCAAGTCGGGCTTTGAGCGTCTGGATGCGCTTGTGCCTAAGGACGAAGCGGAGCGCCTCAAGAAGACGCCCTTTGCAGCCATTCAGGTGCGCTGAGAGATGACTGATGGACACTCTAGCATGCAGGGCACCCTGCAAGGTTCTGGATACCTCGCAATTTGCTTCACAGTGAGCAACCTCAGTGTCTGCCAGCGTCTGTGATCAGCCTTGCATGCATGGTATGCTTGTGTGCTTCTGTATCAGTGGTCAGTGACAGCTGTACATTGTGATGACAAGTACAGCCATCCAATTACCTCTTCTGACATAGTGTTGCAACATCAGGTGTGGCGACCGCTGAAGGGGCCCGTCAATGACTCACCGCTGGGCATGATCGATGCCTCGACAACTGACAAGGATGACCTCATGCAATACGCCCTCCACTTCCCGGGCCGCACCGGCTACAATTATGCGGTCAAGCACAATCCCAAGCACAAGTGAGCTTCTTCTCCAGGAGCACATCCCTGGCATAGCTCACGTGTGCACGTATAGCGTCACATGATGCTGTTGTGGGCGGGCATGTGTCTGTCACTGCTGCAGTGCCTTTTAGAAAGTCTATGCAGGGCAGGCCTGACTGCCGACATCCTGCAAATTTCAGTACTCATCTTCGACCGGTTTGCGCAGGTTCTACTATGCCAAGGGCATGAATGTGGATGAGGCCTATGTCTTTGTCTGCTACGACAGCCGGGCAGGCCGGGCACGCTTCACGCCGCACACAGGTGTGCACCAAGAAACTTCACAAAAGGGTGGCAGTGTGCCCCCAAGCTCCATAACAACATGTGTGAGCTGTGAGGGCCTCTTGCCATTAGGGCCATGGCGCCCCGGTCTGAGTCAATGTTCTCATGACCCTTTCCATGCCACGTTGTCACCATGCTATACAGGAAGAGGATGTGCAAGCTTGCATTAAGTCAGGCAGTGTAGACTATGTTGCAGGCCATGACCCCTTTCATGCTGCTGCAGGCTTCCTGGACCATAGTACAACGCCTCATGCACCTCCACGCGAGAGCGTTGAGCTGAGGAGTTACTGCTTCTGGGAAGACCTGGAGCCTCAGGAAGCTGCCATGCAGCTCTGAGTGGTCGCACTCTGGGTAGTCAAGTGCCAACAGAGACTCATAGAGTCAAGAACAAGTGGAGGTGAAAGACTTGCGTATATGTACCATACAGGTCAGAATTTCATAGTAGTGTACATCAGGAGCAGCCAATGAAAGCGCCCCAAACGTGCATGTTGACGGGCAGTGAATCAGCATGAGTATTAGCAACGCATGATTGTTCAAACAGCAAGCTGTATCAGACCTCCATCTCAGAAGTGACGAATGGTGACAAGGTTGTAGGCGTGCTCTGCAATATGCACGGGCACGCTCTTTGATATGGAGCAATGCATACATGCAGATTGTAGCAGATTACAGTCATGTAAATAGCCATGCTTGTGACACAGGCAGTCAGGTGATGTCTGATGTGCATGGGAGCTGCCTTGCATACGACAAACAGGAGAGTCCATGCATAGCATCTATATAAGCACTCAAGGGAGCGTTGACTCTGCTGCCTATGAGTGATGGAAATACCCAATTGACAATGCAGCAGATCAGCTTGCATGAGTAGTCAATACGACCCCGGGCCTCACGGCCTTGGCCTGTGACAACACCAGCTGGCAGACTGCAGACTGTGACCAGACTGGTCAGACCAGTCACATTGCGATACAACCTGCCATATGATTACAGACCTCGTTCTAACACTCTAGAGATCTGCTTTGAGGTACCTCTGCCCTGCCATCTGCTGGCATGCTGGCTTGCAAGGAAGCTGGGGGCCTGGAAGTACAGATAATTTCACACCCTTGTCTGCCTATGCTTAATATTGAGCAACTTCTCAGTGCCTTTTCAGATCCCGCACTTGACAGAGACTAAGCTGACACATCTTGTTATCTGCATAATGACCTCTTCCTGAAAACCCTGTGCTGCACTTTTGCGCATGTCCACCAGCATCACTGGCCCGGTCAGATTGAGCCTGGGTGCTAGCTGGAGGTGCGCTGCCTGGTTGCTACATGGGCTGCTTTTAAACTTCCCACCACGCACTTGGCCGAACCTCCCTTCTCATATTGATAGACTTATAGCTTGTGCTGGGAGACTCAGCAACCTGCATTTGACAAGATCAGGGTGCTTCTGCAGTGATAGATCGCCAGATATTGGTAAGTAGGTATGGGCTGTGTGGAAGCAGCTTGTGACAGTGTACAGCAGCTGCTCAATCTGAGTCTCCAAGGTTGGACATGCGCCTGGGCGCTGGCTGCGTTGGCGACAGCTTGGGAGCCAGGGTCTCAATAGGCTGCTCTGACACAGACAGATCGCCAGACACAATTGTGCTGAGGCGGCCTTGCTGCTGCAGCGCAAAGTCTGCGCTGTCGAAGCACTTCCGACCAGTTTTCTGCAGATACATTGAAGCAACATTAGACATTGATGAGACATGAAGGAGCGCTGCAGTGTCACAGGATGTCATATGGCCATATAGGAATACAAGAATTTCTATGGGCCTTCCATGCGGACACCCCTCAAATGAAAGGACAACCCAGGGCGTGCGCACCCTCCTCGCTTGCTGCAGCAAGCATCTGAAGAAGACTTCATTTATGCAGCGTCATGACTGATGCTTGGGTGTGATCTTTAGATGCTGCAACTCACCTTGGCGAGGAGTCTGGGAGACAGCTTTGGCTTCATGCCATACTTTTTGATGAGGGCAGCCTCTTGCTCTTCCTCGATCCGCAGCGGAGGCGGTTTAGGGGCAGCCATAAATGTACGTCACGAGATGCTCTGATCTACAGTATCATCGCCTTAATACGCTCCACCTGCTCACGACCCTTGTGATATCACATATCTTGCCCCTCCAAGTAGAAGTCCCATGGGGCACACAGGTATACAGGCACTTGAAAGAACGTGGTGAACAACAACCCAGACACTGCTGTCTGCATCGTAGGTCCTGTGCAGGAGCAGGTGCCCGTTAAAGGCCTAGACTGTCAACATTGCTCACAGAATCTGAGAATCGGTGGCACCCGCAAGTGTGTCAAGGAATACAATCCACATGCGTTTGGAAGAACGCGGAGCTCACAACGTGAGGGTACGGAGTCAGGAAGTCAACGGTCTATCAGGCAAAGAGCCCTTTTTTTCAACCTGCTTACTTGACCTCTCTGACCGAGTACTTTGATGAAGATCTTGAGCACATACACGAAAGGGTACTCAACCTGGAGATGATGCAGGCAAATGTACGCCAATGCTTTCTGAGTGCATCCTGCATTGGAGCACCTTCTTACAGCTAAGCAGTCGCTCATCCCTATCTGCGAATGGTAATAGGAACGCACTGGAAGCAATCCCTGTCAGATTCGTCACACTTCACAGAGATGTTGCATCACCTTGGGAGTTCATCGTCGCTCATTCTGAAGCCTTTACGCTCCTGACGTCTTACCAGCTGCCTGATAAGCTCAACTAACACTACTGTGTACTGCACATAGCATGTCCTTACTGCCTGACCTTGCTCAGCAGCCTTCTGATATCGTCGCTCATTCCTGTCGCATATCTTACAGATCTTGGCCTGAAGCTAGCGTAGACGCTAGGCCTTCAATGCTTTGCTGCATGCATACACATCCCACCGCGCTAAGAAGCTGTCTCTCTCATCAGAGCCCTGCCAGGATGTACACTCAGAGGCAAAACACCATCCGCCGATACTAGAGACACGGTATCTAGCCCAATAGTCCGTCCTATACAAGATGGAATCCACCGAAAAGCTCCAATGACTTGTGCTTATCTACATCGTGCACCCTAGTGTACAGTGGCATGATGCCAAAAGGCAAGCACATGGCGGGGGCAGAGATGTATCCTGTCTAGCTGCCAGCTAGACAGGTCCCAAAATCTGCTCTCATGCCACACTGTAAATGGAGCTGCACCGCTGTCACATGTGAATGTCAATATTGTGTTTGCCACAGCTGCCTCCCTGTTGGAGGAAGCACATACAGGTATGTGTACAAAGGCCTGTGGTGAAAGGCTGTGCCGCTGAAAATCTACATGGACCAGGAATTGGAGCCGACTTCACCTTTGATGAGCCAAGGAAGGAGCTACAGACCCTTGCATGCTTGCAAGCAATACCTTTCATCCCAGGCAGCCTCTGCTGACACCAGCCTTCTATGGCGCTGAAGCAATGCAGGTATGTGAGGCGCCTAAGATGCTTGGCACCAAGACATCTCTCTCAGTCGTGCATGCTCACTAGCGTGTGCAGCAGCTACTGCTACACTGAAGAGAGAGCAGATCGCTGTGCAATGGTGGCGTGAAAGCTGCCCAGCTGATGCTGAGCCTTTGGGCTTGCGCGCTGTGGCGCTGTGGATGCGAGCCCCCAGCCTAGCACTGCACAGCGACTCGGGGCTGCGCGGGCGGCTGATCGCCATCCTGCGCCGCGCCTGGGCGATGTGCAGCAGCGCAATCTCGATCAGCGAGCAGCCCTCCTTGTACTTCTGATCCAGCGCCAGCACACAGAGACAACTGAGCACCTTCCCTATGGGCTGGCAGGTCATGTCAACACGCTCTAAGGCCTGCAGGGCAATGCTGCCGGGCCAGTGTTGAGGAAGGGGGTTCAACACCCCTCACAACGCTCAAGACGGCACAGAGCTTGTTCTCGTGCACACACTTGCAGGTGGTGTTAGCTGATGTAGCCACTATAACTTAAGAGTCCGCAGCACTCTGAGCAGTGATGGCACATCAAGTGTCACCAGTGATCATGCCAGATGTTCGGGTAGGCAAAGGGTGTGTTCCCACAGTATTACCGGGCTCGTGGCTGCCAGGTAATGCCATCCAAGCTTTTTGTAGCAACCTCTGCAGCTGATGTCTACCAGGGTGTAGCGCCCTGTGCTGAGGCGCTCCTTGCGCTCATCACCACACTGCTCCACATTCACTGTGTCTCGCAGAAGCACCGCTGGCTGCCGGGACCCCATGATGCCCTCCCACAGTAGCGAGCTTGAGCTGGCAATGTCGCAGCTGCAAAGCGAAGCGGTCACACATCCGTACACGCAAGGCATCTCAAGGCTCAATGTGAGGAGTGCATGGCATGGTGTGACAACGCAACCTATATGCTGCTTCGATGCATACATGCAGATATGCATAAATCAGAATTCAGGCTTTGAAGACGTACCTGCAAGTCTTACAGCAGTATCTCGAGACCTGTGGCCAAGATACTGCACACAGCAAGGAAAGACTTGCAATGTCTGCCTAGACCTTATGTGGAGCTCAGACGGTAGCATCAGACCTCACACACACAAAAAACTCACTATTACATATGTGCTGCCTGTTTCTCTGGTGCATGTCGTGCGAGCAACAAAGCCTAGTACCCGGTGATCACCTGCAGATATGGTCGACCCATCCCCGGCTGACGCGCGTCCGAGGGCCTGAAAGCATTCCACAGCACTGATATGTGGACTTTCCCTGCATCATCTACATTGCAGGGCCACTGGCAGGATTCTCCGCTCAGGCTTGCCGCTTTACTAACCATAGCGTCATTCGGGAGTCATCCAGTACCCTGGATCACTCTGCATCAGTTGCGCAAGAAAGCGCTGATGAGTTGCAGTGACGCAAGATACTGGCAGATACTGAACTACTTGCGACATCACTCTGCTCCTAGGCGCATGGCGGCCGGTCATGTCGCGGCGAATCCTCCTCACCGGCTTCGAAGTCTGTTCGTAACTGCTCCGGGCGCCTTGAAAGCCTATCCCTGCCTCAAGGCCGCTGGTGAAACTCTGACGCAGCTGTGCGTCAAGCGGAGCGGCCTCAAGAGTAATGCCGTCAGCCGCTGTCCTGGCGTATCTTCTCTCAACGCTAGCCATCATATCATCTGCTGACGCAAGGAAGCAGGTGCTGGCTAATTTAGATCAATTCAATGGCTACACGCAGCAGCAAATCATGCCCAGGGTGAGACAATGCTTCCTGAGATTCCACAGGCAATGTTCTTAGTGTGAGGTTGCCCCAAATCATTGGCCGGCCAGTAGTAATATCTTTTGGTGTTGCTGGCACGCTGTACATTATTGCACATGCAGCTGGGCTGGTGTTGCAAGCAATGATATGCTATGGCTGGGAAAAATCAGAGATGCTGGCATTTTTGTCCTGCAGGAATGGGGAAACAGAGGAGAGCGGCGCATCCTGGAATATGTTGAATCAACCGCTCCTAGCTCTGGCGTTGACCATGAAGACAGTCACAACACAACAGAGACATCCAGGTTGCAACTCGGAGTCGACGCTGGGCTTGCTTCACAGCGCAAGATGAGACAGCACTAGGTGCAGCGCCTGCTGAGGCTCTTGCGGATGGTCTGGGCTCTGACGCCTGGAGCAGCATTGCTGCTGAGCCTTCTGGAGATGGGATAGGCAGCATGTCTGGGCAGCAGGGCAGCCAGGCCTGGACCACTGCAGCGGCGCCAGGGCCTCAGGGCGCAAGCGGAGGCTCTGGATCACCTGAGATGGGCGTAGAAAAGTCAGCTGCCTGGGACTCCAGCACAGGCGCTGGAACCTCGGCAGCCTACTCAGGCAACAGCATGGGCGCAGAGTCCCTCTGCGACAGCCTACAGGGTGGCCCGACAGAGTGGATGAGGCATGGCGGCGCACTCGGCTTGGCATGTGCGCAGCAGGTGCAGGCAGCTGACTACTGCGCTTGGTGTGAAATGTCTCTGGCAGTGCAGGCGCCTCCATGGGACAGGGTCCAATATAAATGCTCAATCCGTCTAGGCAGCGGTCAAGAGCAGATGCAGGATTTGAAAGGTGCCACTGAAGCTTGTCATCCTTCTCACATGCAGCGGGCAATGACTGACGAGCACGGGCAGCAGGGACCATTGATAGATGCGCATGGAGCATTCAAGATTGCGGCCTCCCAGCAGGCCCCCTCGTCCTTGCAGAGCCTGCTCAGGCGGAGCTTGGCTCTACAACAGCAGGTGCGGCGCTCTGTGCAGCGTTCCTGATTCCATGACTTGGACATCATTTTCCTTCTTGAGAAGGGCAATATACGTGTCATGTCTCTGGGCGTGGGGAACGCTGCCAAGGACAGTGATCTTGAGAGGTATCACACAAGCATGCAGATGGAGGCCAATGTCTCATCAGCGGGGTCCAAAGCTTCATGTCGGCTGCTCTTCATATCAACGTTAGGGATACGGCTGGGGCCTTGCAGGCAATCAGTGCCTCTGCTGTCAGTGCAGTAGCTCAGGTGAGCAGATGGTATTTGGACATGCCCTGGAGCTTCCGCTGAGAGCAGCCGGTGCTCCTGCTGGACTAAAAAATCCTTTCAAGAGTCATGCAGCTAACACAGAAACAACTTGCCACCAAGGGACAATATATCTGTCTGTTGGACACTCCAGACATTGATGCATGTAGATTGAGGTGCAGGCGGCCCGCAGTGCTGATGAGAACAAGACAGTCTCCTACACACCCAATGGCCCTGGTGGAAAGCTCGTCGCAGCGATTTCACCTCGTTCTTTCTGACTTCTGACTCTGACCCAACTATCAGCGGCATGCGTCTTGCACCGGTGAGTCTCATCAGTAGATATGCCTGCATGCCATCTCTTCATTAGCGCTTCACATCACGCTCTCTGGACATCGGGGAGTCTAGACCTGAAAGGCTTCTTGGCAACAGTTCACGTCATCCTATGCCCCCTCTCCCAGATCCAACAACTGCGGAATGATTTCACCTTGCTTCATGTCATTGCCAGGGTGTTGTTCTCAGAAGCCGCTGCTTCATGCCAGTGCTGCAGAGACAGAAGCATCGGCATGTATCATGTTCAGTCGCCTTGTGTTACATGCAAGCAGAGATATGTAAATGCTGCAGAAGCCGTCTTGCATTACGCAATTGCTGCTATGAGGCGGTCCTTGAGCTCCCTTGTTCAGCCCAGAAAGACTGAAATGAAACTGTCAATGCTGAGCTTGCAGAGCTGCAATATGCTACTACCCTGCAGCCTGTGCAGCGCTGGCATCCCTGCAGGTGGCAGTCGTTGAAGCTGAATCGAAGCAATCTGTCCTGCAGGGCAACTATACGGTAAATTCAGGCGCTAATCCTGATTCGCACCTGTGGATTTTGTGCAACCCCGACATCCCTCGACAGACACCCTTTGTGCTGGATCTAGGTGGCTCTGTGCTGATCTTTGAGGTCAGTCCCTTCTTCACTTGCATCGCTCCCACAGGAAGGGCACTTGCCTCTAAGCCTAAGCCAGGCCATTCGAGTATGGACAGAGTGCCTTGGCAACAGGCTGGCAGGAACAGTTTATTGGAGAGTACACATGTGCTTCAGGACAGTTCTCTGCACCCTTTCTGTGTCGATAATTCGGATCATAACAGCATAGGCATAGCAGATCTGGCAGTTATTGCTCAGTTGTTGAGCGCTGGCTCCGTCATCAAGTTTGCCTATTCACACTGAAGGCAGCTGCAGACCCGGGCGGCAGCAGTGAGTGTTGGTGGACAGCACAAAGACAGGTACTGTCATGAGGTGATGAGCTGTTGCAGAAGCAAGGAGGCCAGACGGGGTGCTACACAGCAGCATAGCCTGCATGCAGGGCACTTTCACAGGGGTCAGGACCTGCCAGTACATTCTGGCATGAAATGTTAGTAATGCTAAAATCAGACCAAACGTCGTTCAGTGATGTGCAGGACCAGATGAAGGCAGGCTTCTTCATCTCGGACTGCGTGAGTGTGGAAGTGCGCGGGCGGCACGGGCGTACCACAGCAGCATTCCTTTCACGCAGGGCACCGTCACAGCCATCAGCAATGATCAGCACCAGGGCTACTATTGGGAAGTGCAGGTCAGCATCTGTCATGTCAAGTCCACAGCTCCAGGTCCTACACAATGTCATTGCCTTGACTCCACATCACATCAATCGCGTTGAATTGAGGGAAGGGGCTTACTCAGCACATTATTGTCTAGCATATTCAGATCTGTCATGACTCCTGGGCAGAAGACTATTGGACACGACAAGCATTATGGCCCATGCGCTTTGATGCCCTCCGACCCAGCTTGAAGCAGCTTGCACATGCTGGGGATATTAGCAGTAGTGTGCAACACAATCACTGGCACGAAGAAGGTTGCCCAAGACAGATTGTTACGTGTGCAGTTGCATCAGAAGTATCTAGTGAATGGTGAAAGGTGACATCTGCTTTACAGCTGGTCATTTCTCAGCAGCAACAGAAATGACCCCTGATACACTTTGATCTTTAGAGGTGCAGATTACCGGCACAAGTCCAACACCAGCATTCAGAATGATAACCACGAAGACGGCTGCAGGGCGAGCAAAGGGTGGTGCACTGTGCAGATCCATGAGGGCTTTCAGCAGATACTGTGGTGGGGCCAGATGGCAGCAAGAAGGACTCCTGATGCGTTTTGACCCCCAGAGCCTGCAGATGCCCGACAACTACTATGATGCCATATCGACGCGGCGGACCAAGATTGCCAGCAGCCCACCTACATACAGATTCAGCTTTGACGTGGCCCAAGTAGCTGGCAAAGTTGGCGACTATGTTGCGGTAAAGCACCTTCTCAATCTTGCTGCCAGGATTGGGGTGCTCAAGGGAAACCTGAAGCTCTTTATAAGAAGTCTGACAGGCTTTGCATTGACCCAAGATAGCCAAGCACAACAGCATCTGCCTGGAAAGCTAATGTATTTTCATCAGCAGAAGGTGAACTTTTGAAGATCACTCAGATGTTGTTCTCTGTGCGACAAGCAATAGAAGAGACTGTACAGACAGGACAGTCACCAACACAGCATTCCACGACAGCAGTACATTATGCACAGAAATGCAGCATCTGTTCAAATGGGCACTATACGAAGCAATCAGGCGATGCCTCTTGCTGAAGCGAATTGACAACCATTGCAGTTGAGGGGGGAAGGGAGCGCATGGGATCATGATGAAGAACAACACCAGGACAACAGTCAGTGGCATCACCATGCACAATGTGGCGTGTCTTCATCATTGACTGGACAGGCAACGGCAACACGGTGAGACCTCAGAGGATGGGGCTAGCTGCTCTCCATTGTGTCTGTTGAGGCTGGTTCAAGACATACCCATGCAGGAGGAGGTCGCAGTTTCTGTCAAGGACAAATAATAGCAATGTTGCCATGGTGTTGCCATGGCCCTCTTTCCAGTTCATTATCAGCATCCTGTTCCACAGCCCTATGGTAAAGAAATGCTTGATGCACAAGCAATGAGCTTTCAGATGGTTTGGAGTTGCTGCCTGTGTATGTACTGGACACAACCCTGATGACAGGAGATGCAATAAGGTGCCTGCGCTCATGCTGAGCAAGGCGAAGGCCTCACATAGGTCATCACCTCAGCCTGAGCATGTGTTGCATAGCCTTATTTTGTGCTCAGGAGTAAGTTGCTGCCTCTGCAGTTCCTCGACAACACACTGGTTCCGTGGCCGGATCCAGTGGGCGCAAATAAGATGCCAGTGCTCATGGCGAGCAATGCGGACGGCATCCACTGCCTTGGTGCATCTCAAGGGCCCCGTATTATCGGCAATACAATTGCCAATGCTGGAGATGATGCCATCACCATCCACAGCCTGTACTTCATTGTAGCCAAGGTGGGACGCCCGCCACGCTTATTGAAAGACAGAAGCAAAGTCTTCATGTTCAACAAGGGCCTGCAATTCAGGTCTTTATGCAGCAAGACATGCCTGAATGCTTATAATCATAGTCAAGTTTTTAAAGTGCCTTGCCAGTCTAAAGATGGAGCCTGTTGACCAGGCTGCAGCTATGCTTGCCTGTTCTGCGATACACTGGATCTCATGCAAGATCTCCCCAGCTGCTTTGTGAAAAGGCCCTGGAGCGGCATGTTGCTCCTGTGACCTGTGCTGTAGCTCAGCACTGGGCCAATGCTGCAGGTGGAACCCGATAGAAAAATGGTCACAATAGCAACTGGAGACCTCAGGGCGTCCATTGCCGCCGGCAGCAGCATTGTGGCCTATGTAGGGGAGCAGCTCATGATCCTGGGATCTGCAAATGTCACCAGCATAAAACAGGTAAGCTTGCTATACTTAGCGTAGAACCAGCCGTGATTGCTGACCTAATTGTGTTGAAAGCAATGAGGGTGTGTGAGTTCACCCAGTCATGGCCATGAACAAGGACTCTTTGGCTGCAATCTGAAATGTTGCACTGGTGCACGAACGCCTGTGGGGCATATCCTTATGATGGCCTTCACATACAGCAAGCAAGCCTGAGAGGTGATCAGTATATGGGCAGGTAGGCAACCCGCTGCTACCTGGGGCCAAGAGCAAGATTGTGCCTGGCTTAGACTTCTCCAAGCAGAGATTGTGCCTGGCTTAGACTTCTCCAAGCAGAAGTTCTACGAGGTATGCGCCTGCTGAACTCTTCTCCGGTAATGAAACACTTGTTGCCATGCCTCACTGAATTGAACTCTTTCGTGTTAGCGGGTAGACTCTGCTCTGGGTTATCACGCCTGAGCTGGAGTGCGCGGCCTTCAGGGAGTCCTTCTGGTCACAAGATAGATGCTTCCAATAGGAGCAAGAAGTGGGACATCCTCATCAGCAGTAATTGCCATAGCACAATCAAGCCCAATCACGCTGCCTACCCGAAGCATGCCTGAAAGCTTGACCACAATAACATGGTTCGTCATTGAGGGCCAGAACTCGCTGATAGGGCTTGTTAATCGCAGGTGGCTCTGGTGTGCCTGGCCAGAGGAGCTTTGCAGGTCTGGAGTTTGACAACCTGATTGCCAATTTGGGCCGTGTGGGCTCAGGATTCGAGGTCCGGACAACCTGATTATGAACAACCGCGGCCCGGGGCATCTTGCTGAAAGCGGGGAAATGCTCTGTTGAAGGGAATACCATTTTCAGACCCACCTTCTGGCCAATACAGGTATGAGTGGCGTCTCAAATCTGCAGACATTCCATTATGGGCTCGGTTGCCAACAGTAACTTTTGCAAGCCTGCTGACGGCCTGACGGTGGACGGAGCTCATCAGACCAGATTATCTGGTCTCTTCAGATGGTCGTTGCCGTCTCAGATCCAGATGCAGAGTATCTGCAAAGTCAATCACATACACCAATTACAGCATTCATACTCAGCTGCAAGGCTCTTGCTTGAAGCTACCCCCATGCAGGGCGAAGAAAGCACCCTTCTGGGGTGCTAGTTGGCGGCTAATGGTGCTTCCAAGTGCTTGATCCCAGACTGCACGCCTGTCTTCTGATGTATGCGTGCTCCACAGGTCATGCCAGAGAGCTTCTGGCTGGAGGCTGACTGGAGCCATGCATGTGCGCATCGCCAACAATCACATTGATGGGCCCTATGGCTGGGATCCTTGTGGGCCTGATAAGGCTCAATGAGATGGGCTCCGGCCTGTACCTCAACCACAGGTCCGCCACAGGGGGCCCATCTATGTGCTACAGTCTATGCACCATGGAGCCACGCATGCCTGCTATCTGGCTACTCCTGGTGGAGTACGCACTACATGCCTGCCTGGATAGGATTCTACCTGTGAGTCTGTCAAGCCTGTCCTGTGCCAGCATCATGGCTGCAGCTGGACCCTAGCAATCACAGTGCATCAGTCAAACATCTGTGAACCTGCAGGAATATCACTGTGGTTGATAACACGCTCGTGAACGTCAACTACGCACCCATCATCATCACATCGGCCATAAATGTGACAGTTGGCAACAACACCATCCAAGATGCACTCTGCCAGATGCCTTCCATCGGCCAGGGGCAGACAAGTACGCTCATCTCACCAGGACCCACTGTACCCATCATTACCCTTAGCAATAAGCGTCCAGGAACTGCACATTCTGTCACATCAAAGCAGACCAATGACAGGCTTTTGTGCGCTGGATGGGTCCAGGGTCATCAGTGCAGGTAAGGTGTGAGGACTTTGCTGCCTGCCAGCTGATGCCCCTGCAGTGTGCAGCCACAGAGCTTTGGTTGAGGCAGTCACGAGTGACTAAGCCATGCAGCTGTTCCCGCAGGGTGGCTGGAACGGCTCTTCGCTCATCTATGCTGACAATGTGCACGGGCTGCGCTTAGATCCGCCCCAATCAGATCATGAACACTGCCAACTGCACCCATGGCAACCACAGCGGACCTATCACTTTGGGGGCGAATGCCACTGATGTCACCTTTGCCGACCGGCCTCGCAACTAAATGGCCTGAACAGGCTTTTTCAGCTTGAGCATGTCAGCTGTAGGGCCGATAAGGCAATGCCCGAACAAGGGACTGCACGCAGACGCCCTCTCAATCGCTTCCATAGCATGAGATGAGCACTGCAGCCAAGATATGATGTATATGGTATAGTTGTTAGTCTGGACTTTTCCTGTATTTTGAGCACCCATGTTTGCTCTTGAGGCCACCTCCATTGCATAGGGAATGGCGCTTGCCTTTCTGCTGCTTGATGCATGGGACCTGGTCTGCGATGCGCAGGGGTGGGGGAGGGCCGCCGACTTGCCTCTGGCTATGCCGAGGCTGCCCTTCGTCAGCCGTCAGCCTGGTCAGCTATTGTTCCATGTGTATCAGCGTCTTGTCTTCATGCAGACCTGACATCAAGTAGAGCATGCCAGACTGTATGCACACTGATTGTCCTTTACCTGAAGTCCTCTACCTGAGGCATCAGTAAATGTACTGCCAGCATTAGCAAGTCTGTGCAGCAGCTGCTGCATGAGATCATGGAGGATTGCTGGCTCAGCCAAGTTCACCTGCCAAGACATGACAAGGCACCCTGACCCATTTTCTAGCGTGCCTTGTTGTGCTGTTGCATTTGATGCCAAGCATACAGTGTTCAATAGAGGGCTGTGTCCTAAGTCTGGCAGGCAGCGGGCCTTGCGCCCAGTCTGTCTTTCTTCCACACCTCCATTGGTCCAGGACAGCGCTAGCAGTGGTTGATTGAAGCCGCCAGTGCCTTCGTCTGCAGAACAGCTCTTGATGGCTTTGAGAGCATTATGCCAATGTGAGCTAAAACAACACTGAGAGCATGTGAGAGTGATGTAGATCACACATTCACTAAGGCAATCTGAGATGACAGCTTGCATGGAGTATGTTTGGCTTTTTCTGCTTCCAAAAACGAAAAGTTCAGGGCGAGCCTGCTGTCAGATGAGCAGGCTTGGCTGCCCGCTTGTACTGCTACTTGGGCTATTGACCTGTTGTGCGGCCCATGGGGATTTAGCTCTTGCCCCAAGCTCTGTCTGGGCACCTCCTCAGTCAGTAGCCCAGATCTGGCAGATTGAGGCACCGTCTGTGGGGTACTTTCTTCCAGCCATTGATTGGTGCAATACGCCGCAGCCTTTGGCCTTTGTGTACACATACCAACATTGACATCTGTGAGATCTGCGCGCTGCTCTGACAGCTTTGGGTGATGAGAGGGGGACATCAGATGTTGTGATGCACTGTGATACAGCTAGCTCTACAGGCTCGACCTGGGGCATCAGCTTCAGATCCATTCAACATCATGCACTCCAATGTACGAGATTCCAAGTATCAATCAATGCAATGCGATGCAGTGAAGGATCTTCACCAACAAATTAGCAGAATTCCACATGAAGCTTAGCATAGCATCACAATCAAAGCCAAAGAAGTGGCATCGGTCTTTCTCGCACACAAAGCTGTAATACACTCGCCAGGCCCTCCCCCTCCGGTCCAGTCACTGACATAATGCCCATTCTCTCTCCATATGTAGGTAATAGTGCAGGGCATGATGGAGGGCATCAGAGTGCTGGAATCAGGATACAGGTACTGCAGCCAAGTCCAGTGTGCATGCAAGGTGAGATGAAGCCCCCTGCCAGACGTTCCTGCATCCCCTTCTGCCATCAGTATCATACACAAGAAATGTAGTAGGTTGCACCGTTACTGCCACGCGGCAGGAGTACGGCGGTTACTGATGTCGGAAAGCGCTATCGAGGATAATTTAGCGAACAGCACTCCGATTATACGCCGCAACTCTGCTGACAACACACTCGTTTCCTTTTGAAATATCTGTCCATCGCGTACCTGGCACTTCTCGTCAGAAGGGCCAGTACCACGTTGTCGATAGCTTCCAGTACGGTTTGGCGCAAGACGCTCCGACAAAGCTGTAACAGTGCCATTGACTATCAAAGAGGACACTCCACGTACAAATCCGTCGTGACTTGTCTTCATCAGAGCGTCAACACGGCTAAAAGCAACGGGGAAGCGCGGAACTTTCTGTCGGCAAGTGGGTGATAGGTTTCGACTCGGCCAGTCTCAAGCGGTGTGAGCATTTCAGTGCCTTCAGACGGGAACACCGAACGCCGGCACC
>CAWUCR010000035.1:0-23531 GCA_963920665.1 Straminergon stramineum
GAAAGGTTAGGACCATACAGAAGCATATGGCGCCTCTGATGGGCTTCAATTGGCTCTCCCATGCTAGCACACAGCGCTGTGCTGCCAGCACACAATGACCTTGAATTCCAATCAGGCAGACTCAGCCCATGCACTTCAGATCTGCAGGTGTAGTCAGTATGTACACTGCAGCCTACTAAGCAGGCTGGTCGAGGGATGCAGCTGAGGGAGCATGCACAGCATTGCTGGAGTGCGCCGAATCTGGACCTTGATGGACGCTTAAATGCCGAAAAAAACGAAGACCCTGCGGCAGCGCAACAGTGTGAAGCAGTTGTACTACCTGCGATTGCTTGCACTGGATAGATTGACTCCAGCAGGCAGGCTTGTGGCCCACTGCGGCCCCGGGAGTCCATGTCAATGCCTCAGGCAAGGTATGTCAGGCTCAGCAGGCGTCCTCTTAGCTTTGAGCTGAGTCTGTACATGAATGCTGCACTCATCAAGCACTGAACACCATGACTTTGAGAGCATGCGCTAATGAAGGCCGGCTTAGCATCGAACGCCCTACTGGCGCGCCACAGCTGCATCACCGTGGTGCATGGTGACCAGGACAAGCCATGGTATGGTGTTATGTCTGTCATGCTGGCCTAGACACGCACATCTTTATCGCCTAGACCCAGATTCAAGAAGCGAGTTGAACCTCTAGCAAGAATTTTGCTTCATGCAGCACACAATCATAATGTCAGTGGCGCTGCAGCCAAGTCATGCAGCAGGTTTTCTGAACGTACACACATTGATACCTACAACTTGCAGAGAGAGGCCTGAGGGTAAGTGCGGACCCATGCCAATCCAGCATCGGATGCTGACTGAAGATGTGGGCCCAGCAGTCAGGTTGGTGCTCCTCCTCGGTCTTGGCATGGCAGGAGTCACTGTCCTATGAGGTTGTCACGCGTGCACCCTCCCTCTGCCGCCAAGCAGCGCAAAGCCCTACACAGCAGCAGAAGTATCTCAAGCTGCTGAATGTGTCAGAGCGCCCCAAGAGCTGAGCTCCTGCTGGGAATCCCCTGCTCAGTCTTGGATGTGCTTCTGCAACTGCCCGTGCTGTGATGATTGACATAGCAACTTGCAGGAGCAGAAGGGCTGCCCATCTTGGCTAGATGAGGAGAGTCTGAGCTGAGAGGTATGGCTTTCTGCGGAGCAGCATCATGGCTGCCTTTGGCTGTGCTAAATGCATAAAGGCTGCTAGTTCTGGCTTTGCGCGGCACCCCTGGGCCTGCCCTCATCCAACAATGCTGTTACGCTACAGTAGGGAACTGCACAGAAATTGCAGGCACCGTGCATGAGCATCAAGATGCCAGCTTAATCTGTAGGTGCTGCTCACGGTGTCATCTGCTTCGCCAAAGTGTATGTAGGATCTGCGGCCAGGCTGACATGGGCATCTGCCATGATATTACCATCACTGAACGGCGGTCGACCGACAGTTATCATTGACTCTACATGTCATGTCAGAGCAGGAAACAAACTCTCCTGCTCAGAAATTGCATAGACATTCCGCTGAATCTCTGCATCACTTGGCACATAATACTATGCAGCTGCAAGTAGTCATGCTGAGACATGTGCTGGTCCCCAAAGACATCATCGAACATACCTTCCTGTCACCTTTCAGATTCTGGCTTGAAGCCGGCATGCTCTGCCTGCTGCATTCAGCGCCCTTTGTCATGGCATCTTAGTACCTACGAGAGAACAGATGTCTGTTGAGGCCCTTTGAAGCGAAGCCGACAGTTCTCTGCACTCACTGGCCGGTCCATCATGCATGTTGTACTGCCCGTGCCATGTGGGCCGAATCTCTGCATGACAGTCGTCACTATCAGGTAGCATCTGCCTCCCACGCACATATGTTAGAACGAGCAGGCTGCTGCAGAGGCAAAGAAGAGAGAGTAGGCGCAGGACAACGCAGCAATCATCAAGCGTGCTGCGAGAAGGCCTTGCGATCGTCTGGGACGGCACAGCAGAGGTGTGAGGGGGGATGCCTTTGTAATTCTCAAGGATTTACAGTCCTCGAAGACACTCCTGAATGACTCTGCTACGGCCATGCATCGCCTCTCGCTATTGAGATCTTGCACGTTGTGTCGACCAAGCCCTCCTGTCAGACGCCTGCAGATACATGTAGCCTGGCAGCGCCCCCTCGTTGTAGCAATATGTCGCATCAGGCCTGTGGATTGCGGGCAGAATCATTGGGCCTGTCGCTTTCATGCACATATTATTGGCTCTGCCAATTGTGTCACCTGCCCGCAAAAGCATGGCACACGCGCCATGCATGGTTCTCATATGGCCCTAGGAAGCTGCTTAGCAAGATAGCTGCATCCAATGGCCATTGCGGATTATCTGAAAAGCGATGCACAGACACCCATCGTTGGTCTGCTTGGTCCTATTGTCAGAGCAAATGCAGGTGTCTGCTGCAGACATTGTGTCCATTAAACATTGAGATCGGTTCTATGTGCAGGTCCCAAGATGCAGAACTGGACTCTGGTGGTCATCATCGTCACCATCTATAAGCGCTGCCTCCTGGCCCTTAAGCGGGCTGGACAAGCCGTGAAGACAGGATCCCTGGCGCTGAGGGATTTCATGTGGCCTGCTGGTGATGAGACTGGCCTATGTTCACGTCAAACACATGTCGTCATCAGCTGGCAGCTCATGGCTTCAGCTATGGAGGGCGTCCTGAAAATGAGGGAGAGATGCTTCAACAGAACTGGTGACTGCAACAACAAGTGTCTCAACATCTGTAGTGTTGGAAGGTGCCATGGATCAAAACTCCATGTTGGCTTCATGCAGGCGCGTACAGAGCCAAATGGTTGCTGGCAGCATTGCTTCTTGTAGAGTATGCCCTCTATGCGGCATACCCTCTGCTTGTAGGCAGCGCTCTGCCCTCGCCTGCTGCCGCACTTCAGCTTGGAGCAGTGGCGCCTGGCGCCTACGCTCCAACACCCGGCCAGGCAGTGGCTCTGCCTGCCGACCCTGTGAGGATCCTCGCGGATGTCCTGATGACAGGTGAGTATAGCTTGCTGCCACATGCATGAATATAAGTGGTTGCTGCAGCGCGCCAGATGTTTCAATGATTGGATATTGAATAGTCTCCAGGACTATTTTGCCCACAGGTTGTTGTGTCAACTTGCAATCATCAATTGTTGATGTGTGACTACATGTGATGCAGGCCGGGCTTGGAGAATGCAGACCAGCTCTATGCGCTGCAAGTGGTCACAGGCATTCTCTTCTACAACTTCCTGGACCGGGTCAAGCTTTGGGAGAAGTTCAAGGCAACTTTGCTGTTTCCCCAGTGGTCTGCAGGCGCCAACCTTTTGTTCATGGCAGCTGGCGAGTTTGTCACCATGCTGTGCTTTGCCCTCTGGCTGACCATGGTGACCTTCCATGGTATCCCATTTTGGAGCTTGCTTGTGTATGTCTACACAAGCTTGCTGGTCACCAAGGCAACTGCAAAGGCCATCACTAAGCATTTTGATGGCGAGATGAGCCTGCAGCTTGGCGCGAAGATCGCCTTTGCTTGCCATGTCGTTGTCATTTTCTGCGTCGTCCTTCTCATTCCCCTCTTCCCTGTTTTGCTGGAGTGGTTTGGGCTGCTGTGCCAGCTGTGGGCCTATTTCGGCATCTTCTACACCGTGGTCAAGAACTTCTAGGCACTTCTACTTCGGTAGAATTACCTGGGAGTTCTTGATCATTGGTGGAGGGCTGTTTGCATTTCGAGATTATAACATCCCTAGATGGCTGTGATTGCATGGTGATGCAATGACATGCCATGCAATCCTAGCTAATACGACTTATGCCGCTGTATATAAATTAGTATGTGCTCATCAAACATCAAAATTTGAATGACGTGAGTTCAAGAACGATGCCTGCCACAGGCACATAGAATGTCTGCATGATTATCATGATCTCATGATCACACGAAAGATAACATACTATGCCTTAGGCAATGTGCAAGGATGTGCATGTATGCTACTTACAGTAACATGTAGTAGATGAGCAACAATGTGAGCACTTTCATTGCAAGATCAGCTTGTACAGTGTAGCTACTGCACAGATCTCCAGATCTATAGCTATGGATCTTGCGTGGCTGCTGATAATGGATTATTTAAAGCCATTGCATCCATGAGTAAGACACATAGGCCCTTAGTGATATTCAATTGTCATGAGCAGGAACAAATATTTGAATGATTCATCACAAAGACTTCCAGATTTTTGGTGCAATGCTTCATGCAAGACCCACAAGAGTTCTTTACGATCATACTATAAAGTTCCTCTCCAATTTGATATTGAGAGTTACTCCTATCACAGTCTGCGCTCTATGATGCTTACATTTCAGTAGGATCTTGCCCGCTAGATACCTTGGGCAACACTTGCAAAATTTGCTCATGGAAGAGCTGCACCATGCCCGCTATGCGCAAGAGGCGATCCTGCTCTGCCTCCAGAAGGTTCTTGGCCTCATGCACTGCTGCTTCAGCCCTCTGCTGAAGCTCCTGCAAGTCTATTCCCGACTCAACACACTGCATCTACTACAGACACAATGGGTGCCACTCAGCATGCTATGCACAAAGCTCAGCAAAGCAGTGCTGGCTGTTATGCAGAACTGCAAGCTAAGAAATATGCCCAGGCTATTGCATCAAGAGCACTGCTCTTGATGCAATAGCCGATCCTGTCCAACATGCCATGTTGGACAGGATCGTAGACTGCCAGTGGTGCACTGTGATGGTGAGACACACCTTGGCCTCAGCCTCAATGTGGGCAGAATCTGGTAGCAGAACACCTTCCGTGATGGCACTGAGCTCGCTTATGATGCCAATGAAGGCTGGCTGTAGAAAGGCCTCGGCCTCTTCACTCCCATCAACATGGTCATGCACAGCATGTGGATCATTCACAGGCGCAGGCTGCTGGTTGCTGTGTTCTGCAACAGCCTGGACAGCCACATCTGAGTCAAGGAAACGACTCCGAGACAGATCCATGTCGATATCTGTCTCTCTCACGAGACGTCTCAGAGTCTGGCAACGACATCGGTGTTGGCTCAAAAGAGGACGCAGTACATACGAAAGTGCGTCCGCATCACGCTTGATGTGAGACACTACACTTGTGGGGTCTCATCATGCTTGCATTTGAGAACATCTGGGCTGACCTGTCGAGTCTGCTCGTTGTAACTCCTTCTCTGAGCGCCATCACTGTCTTGGACAGGCTGTCCAAGAGGACCGGAAGTTGGGCGCCCCTCCGAACCGTGTGCAGGCATCAAACTATATTCCACTTGGGCAAACATGGAACAGAGGACACAGCATTCTCTAAAGCCATTTTGCAGCAGCCCAAGCTCTGCTTATGTATGGGCAGGCCCCCGCCATCATGCTGAGTCATCACGTTGCAATCTGCTGAACGGAAGGACTCAAAGCAATCGGCTGATTCATCGTCAAGTGCTCAAGGATAGGATGTCAGCACACCATCAGGATGCAGAAGGCTGCCTTCCTGGTGCTGCAGGTGCAGATTCCTGCAGACTTGTCCACCCTCGCCATCATCAGTCTGCACCCGCTGGCAGCACAGCCCTGCGTTCGACCAAAGGAAGACGGAGCTCCTATATCACATCTTGATGCCTCCTGGAGTCAGAAGCTGCTTTCAGGCTTAGCAGAAGAGAGCAGCATGGAGGCTGTGCTCCTGTACAAGGGTGAGAATGCTCATGAATGACTGCAATAGATCCGTTGAGCGGCACTACTACTTCAGAGTCAGTTTGCAGCCAAGTGTAGTGGCCAACTAGTGCCCGAACAGTGGCAAAAACACCAGAATGCTGTTTTCTGTCTCCCTGAGAAATTTTCACTCATCCTGATGCCTTCCAGGACATTCTCAGGGGTCATGCCTGTCTTGCAATGCAGAAGTTGGCTTGGCACATGTGAAAGTCGTCACTACAAAATCCAGGGCAGTAGAAGTATTCAAGGCATTGGGCTCCCTCAGGCAGCTCTTTGGCTTCCGACTTAGTGCACAGGACTTCAATATCCAGCCATCAGACAGCCAGCTGCAGGCAGCCATGCAACACATGCTTTTGCATATGCTGAGCAAGGCAGGCTGGCACAGCCTCCGGCCGGACCTCCTGCTGAGTGAGAGTCTACTCTCGCGGATGCAGATGCATGCATTAATTCAAGCTCAAGCATGATGTCTTGATATCATCTAGGAACCCAAAATCCACATCCAGAGCTCAGAAGACCTTGTGCATGTGACAGCACAGGATGCCTGAATCCTATCAACATTAATATGTCTTCAAGAGCTTTCCATATGCAAGTGCTTAGGCAATCCCTGCGCAACTCATGCAGCTGAAGGTACAGGGCCTGAGAAGCCCAGCATGTGCGTGCAGAGTGCGCATTCCTCAACGCGCAGCTGGGACATGTCACAGCCGCCAGCTACATTCAAGCCCTCACCATCGCCCTGCAGCGCCCAACAGGCCCTCTTGCTGACCCTGCAAGCAGGTGCTCTGCAAACATCACTCTTACTTCCTGCCCACTGCTCTGCGTAACAGTCGCTACAGCAGGTAGCTTGGTATCCTGAAGGTGACTCTGGAGGACTGCAATATGAAGCATGTCCTTCCCGCCCATTGTCAGCAGCGTGCAATAGGAAGCAGCATGTTGTCAAAGCACCCCATATAAGAAGCCAGCGTATGCAGGAATGGCGCGCTTCAGACCCCTGGCAATCCCGCTCACGCCTCCGCTGGATGGGGCTGATGCTGACGCGCGGGAATGGGAATTCTTCAATGAAGTGCTCTGGCACATGCAGATCCCTTGCTGTCTGCTGCCAGACATGAGGTATAGCAGTGGCCAGGGCCTTTCTGAGCCGCACACAAATTGTGCACATCTGCTGATGGAAAGTATATGATTTTTGCAGCTCAGGCATTCATACATCTGGCGCATGTCAGACCCCAGGGCTGGTCTAAGACATCAGACGAGGGGCATATTTAATGGCATCACACGCTCGGCAGATTTGGAAAACGCAGGATGCATCCTGATTCATGGGCAGGATGCATCAGATGCATCCTGATCACGATGCAGCAGATCATGCCCAAAGTGTGAGGATAACTGATTGACTGCAGGCCAGCCCTCCTGGCGGGCGTGCAGCTGGGCGAGGAGGAAGAGGCAAGCGTGCGCGAGAGCTGGCTGCAGCACTACAATCTGTCTCTGCCGGAAGTGGTGCGCCAAAGGCACTGCAACTTGGCAAGTCTGTTGATGCAGCTGATGGTGGAAGCGCTTTAGCCAGTCCTCAGGAAGGCTTCAAGCTTACCGACCATTATCGTACTTGCACTGAGGCTATGTTGCAATGCATATATCTGCTACCTTAGGGCTTTGTACTTTGTTCAATGACTGCAGGCACTGTCGCTATTGGAGTATATGGCAAGCGACGTCACTACACTATAGCCTGGCAGCCTATCTGGCAGCCATTGGGTTCACAAGCAGGCACTAACGGTGCATTGCCTGCGCATCACCTGCCTCAGAATGCCCGACAAGGTTGCGCCTTTGCTTCGCAGATTGGCAGCTACTATCGTGTGCGCTTCAGCACAGATCCAGATGAGCCTGCCGCGCTGGTCCCGAGCTGCTGTGTATGGACGGAGAACGGGCTCTGCACCACGCCTGCCTCTGCTGCCAATGGCTCAGCAGAAGTCGCACTTTGCCAGCTTGCTGGCACGTGACACAACTTCTTGTTGTTGGCCTGCATATCAGCGCCCGAATCATGATGTGATCATGGCCCTGAGCTATGGTGCCCAGACTGGAACAGGGCTCTGCAGATTGAGCCCCGCCCCAGCTGGCATGTAGGCACTGCGGCCTCTCACGAGGCATCTGCTTGCAGACATATGCCAGGCCGGCACCTAGAATGCAAAGTGATTCTATTGCAATGCAGGCGACCTTGCCAAGAGCAAGTCAGGGTTGTGGCCAGGAGACCAGCTTACCTTCTCAATTGCAAGCCCAAACCCGGATGCATATGATGCACCTCCTGCAAGCGTCTGGCAGTCAGCCAGGCAGCTGCCCACAGGAGCAAGCAGCAGCCCTCCACTATGCTGCGCGCCAGCCAGCACAAGAATTCTGCAGCATCTCCTTGAGGACCCGCGTCTGAGTATGCCTGGCATGTTGCAAGGTATCAGTCCCTTTCTGCTATGTCTAGGCAGGCAGCAGTGTGAGCGCATCAGTAAATTCAATGTCTAAACTTAAGACAGCCATGCATCCGTAAAAAGGCCCTATGTAGTCACTCTGATAGCATTTCTTGGTTTGTCACTCTCCAAGTGTGTCATGGGCACCTGCATGGCCAGCAATTAGGTGCACTTGAAGCCCTTGTCAATACTAAATGCTGCACAGTAATGGCGCATGCTGCCCGCCACCTGGAACAATCACTGCCATAAAACCCTCAGTGAGGTCCTGCGCAACTCCGATCAACACTTTGATGTCTGCAGGTAAGCCAGATGTGGCTCACCTGGGCGCAGACCTGTCGCGCATGCTCCAGCAGCTGCCTCCCCCTGTGCCCATCACTGGCCCTCCAGCAGCCAGCATCCCCCAGCTGCGAGCCAGCAATGAGAAACAGCAGGCCCTCTCCGTGCACACACCCCAGCAGGAGCAGCTACTGAGGCAGTCAGGTACCAACATGCAAGGGCGGGCAGCCCTCAGGCCCCTGCTGGGATCGAGTGCTCTCCCCCGACAGAGTGGTATGGCAATGTCATCCGGCAATGAGACAAGCATGCAGGGGCGTGCAGCCCTGAGTCCATTCCTGGGCGGAATTTCTCCTCACGCGCAGCATGGAGCGGTACCCCCCCACAACAGCACAATTGCAGGCACGAACAACCAGATGCAGAAGCCGACCTTTGCAAATCAGAAGAAGCCTGGGCCGCAGCTGCAGCCCAGACGCCCTCCTGCTGCCCAGACAGCGACAACCGCACTTAAGGTGCGCTATTTGCAGCGTGCGCACTGCACTCTACCACTAAAGCCTGGCGTCACCGTGGCGAAATCCTTAAATCACAGACCCAGCTCACACCTGTGCAAGCAGATCCTAGGAGGGGTACTGCTGTGGCCTAAACGCAGGTCATGTGGCACTGGGTGTCTTGACAACACTCAGCTTCTTCTGCTCTGTGCAGAGAGCAAAGATGGAGCAGACAACGCAAGGAGGCAATCACTTGCCACATCTGGTACCTGCTGAGGGGTGCGCGGCCGCAACAGCAGCTCCCCAGCCTGGGAGCGGCACTGCTCCTGGGGCAGCTGCATCGGCCGGCCCGGCAGCAGGAGACACAGCAGCCGGCCCTGCCAGGCCCAGAGCTGCCCGGCCCAAGGCCGCTGAGCTGGATGCTGCCCAGGTGCAGGCGAAGATCATGGCACTCTACGCAAAAGGTCAGCAGCAGAAGCTGACTCTGCCAGAGATCAAGTGCTTCTTGCGGGCGCGTAAGGTGCCTGTTGGCGGTAATAAAGCTGATCTGCTCGTGCGTGTGAAAGACCTGCTGAGCATTCCAGCAGTGTGAGCTTAGTCCTACTGTGCAATAGTATCCTATGAAGTATATACAGACTCACGTGCATGCTGTGCCAGAGTCGAGCACCGCTCCAGGCTCTTCGTTACTGTGCTTCAGACCGATGTGGAGGACAGGCAGTCACTGTGCATCTGAATGCAGCCAGTCAGGTGCTAGGCCATTGATGTGAGACCTTTTCTGAAGCATGCATGGACACGTCGGCCAAAGCATGGCAGGGTAGATTTTGGGCTCTGGGCCCATGGAAGCCCCCCATGAAGCAGTGCCAGAGACTTTGCTAATGGTTCATTTACAGGCACAGTGAGACTGCCTTCCATCTACGAGGCACACAGATCAAAGCATGTGCTGCCAAACAAGACACAGCCTGCTGCGGGTGCAGCCCCCTGCAAACGGTTCAGAACAGCAAACTCATGCAAGAGCAGTGCTAGGCGAAAATCTGAATGATCAAGGTACGCACATTCTACATTTGGTCTGTGCTATCTGGCTGTCCAGCCGCCATCTATGGACAGGCAGGCGCCTGTGATGGATGCGGCGTCATCGCTGCAGAGGTGCCGCACCAGCGCCGCAACCTCCTCCACGCGCACAAAGCGCTTTGTGGGCTGATCGGCCAGCAGCACATCATTTATCACAGCCTCCTGCGATGCCAAACATGATTCCTAACTCCTGGAAGAGCTTGCTGTTGTAGATGGCAGTCTGCTTCCCAATGAACTGTACTCGCTGCACCAAAGTGGTTTCAGCTGCAGAGAAAGGAGGAATTCCTGAGTGTGCACTAGCTCTTTGCATCTGAGACAGAAGGGGTGTCAATGCTGAAATGCACACCTTTGATATGCCGCGAGCCTTTGCAGTGTCTTCAAGCTGGTTGCGTATCAAGTCTGTGAGCACATAGCCGGGGCAGATGGCATTGCATGTGATGTTGCCCTTCTGTGCCATCTCTAAGCCCACTGTCTTTGTGAAGCCTGCAACCCGGATGGCAACAGGGAATGTGAGATTACAAAAAGCAGACTGAGAAAGGCACAGCAACATTTCCCCTATAATATTCATCTTTAGTATGAAGCTTTAGCTGGTTGTTCTGGTGGGGAAATAACCAAAGTACCACATGCATCGCATTCAAATTTTGTGCTGGTCTGCAGCAGTGAAGCGTCCAACCTGCTATGCCATGCTTGGCTGCATTGTAGGCGCTCTTGTACGGCGAGGCCACGAGCGCATGCATGGATCCTGTGTTGATGATCCTGCCCCACTTCTGGTCCAGCATGAACGGCAGCGCCGCTTTCGTGCTGTGGAAGGCTGAGGAGAGGCACACAGCAATGATGGCGTCCCACTTGTCCTCGGGGAAGGTGTGCACTGGGGACACATACTGGATGCCCACATTGTTCACCAGTATGTCTAATCGCCCAAGCTCCTGCTGTGTAAATTTGATCATGTCCCTACATGCAGCTCACTACTTTACTGCAGAAATGGGCTGTGCTGCCAGACGTGATAGGGGCCACACGTGACCCTTCTTCAGTACAGAGATTGCTAAACAGCAACATCATATGTATGTTGCTACCGTCTGCTGCTGACTTTGGCTGCAAATGACCCTGTCCCATAGACTATACCGTCGTGGGGCATGGCGCATGCATGGCCCCAAAAAGGTCAGAAATGGCTCATCCTGCATGAGGATGGATGTGCACCTTATCTCTGCAGGCTTTGTGACATCTGCTCCGCTGTGCCGGCACTGCACGCCAAATTCGCTTGCAATGTTTCCTGTCTTGGCCTTGGCGTCCTCAGGCGTCACAAGCCCATGCATGACCACATCTGCTCCTGCATCTGCCAAGCCCCTGAGCATGCCAAGCCCAATGCCCTGGGTAGAACCTGCACAATGGTGAGCGTTGATTGTGTGGCAACTTCTTGCAGAATGGTCTTGTAGTTACAAGCCCTGCCTCATGCTTCCACTGTTCCTGCAGTGTCTCGCCACCAAGCTCTGCTAGGAGATTCTGTCGCATGTGTTGATGCCCAGAAGGTGCTGCAATGTCACAGGAGCTGGCCTGATTGATGTTGAGGTACTTCTTAATGCACGGCATGTGCTCAGATCATCAATCGTCAGACGTACTACAATGCAGCCTACAGCCACATTGAGTGACGTGTGGCCATCAAGATGTTGTAATTAACGCCAACTGCTGAGGAAAGCTTCTGCCATTGACGCTTTGCGTGTGTGGAGGCCAGCAGCGCATACCTGTAACAAGCGCTACCTTCCCCTTGAGCATAGCTGCAATAATTCCGTGTGGTCTCAGACAGATCACAAAAGCTGTTCTCTGGCCATCATACGCTTGCAGAGCTTGGAGCATTGCTGACTCCTGAGATACGTGTATTGCAGTGCCACATCAGCATGGAGCATCATCACGACAGAGTTCCACAATTGCAACGCAGCGTTTTGCCCACCAGGGACTGCTATCAAGCACAAGGACGGGTGGCGACCGTAGCTTGCAAAGTAGAAACTGTCCTGTGTGCAATAGCTGACATCTTAATGTATAGACGGCATTTCTGCGCTCGATGCTAGAAATGTGAGAGTTCCTGCACAACTTAGAAAGCTGACAATTCTGTCTATCATATTACGTCCACGAATTAATGCCGCAGCTATACAACATAGGCTGGCAGGGCAAATGCCCTCGTCTATCAAGCCATGCTATGCCCCACCACAGTCCTAGCCTGAGGCATAAGAGCATGGGAGGCCTGACATTGCGACAGGGAGCCCAGCAGCGTGGACAGGGGGTGCTGCCGTGCAGTTTGGGTCAGGTGCCGGGTCATTCCCATGCTGCAATCTAAAGCAATTTTTGATGCCCACCTTAGCAGCTCAGTCTATGAGCAGGCTTCAAGACAACGCTCGGACGCCACTCCTGCCATGCAGCCACAGGCCCTGGAGGGTGAGGCAGTCTCAGCATCATCGCGCTAACAATCATACTCTGCTTTTGTGCAATTTGACATGGAGCCTAAGGCCCTGTGTTTGGAGGAAAGTTGTCATCACAGCTGCTCATGTACAGGACGCGCACAGGCTGTGGCGGCTGAAGCGGTGCTTCTGGACGCTGCCGCCTTCAGGAGACAGAAGCCTGCTGCAGTCCTTTCAGCCCTGCAGACCTTGGAAGACTTCCACAAAGCCCAGGCCAGTGTTCCTGGTAAAGCTCTGGCATTGTTATGGAACCTGTCTCTGATCACTGTCTTCAGGCCTGCACAACCTGAACCTCATCAGTCCTCTCAAATCGGCATGCCTGCTTCCCGGTCGGATGCGTTAATCACCATCATTTCAAGGATGCATCTCTGCGTTGCAGATATGCTCTCACGGTTAGCCAGGTCATGGAGGCTGGTGTTCTCCGGGCCAAACAAGCTGGCCTTCCTGAGCTACATTCCGGTGGACGAGGACTTTGTTGTCAAGGCAGAGGACGGCAGCCTGGCCCTGGAGAGCGACCTGGGCCCCATCCGGGCCAAGTTCAAGGGCCGCTTTGAGTGGAAAGCTGACAGCAACGAGATGCATTTCGCCTTCAATCAGGCGCAGGTGCGCTGAAGGCATGAAACTTGGAGACGCGTACAGCAGAGGCTGGCAAATTCAAGGCAGCTCTCAAGATCAAGGCAGAGCATGTGTGTTCACACCAAGACCCGCTAGGCTTCAATCAGTTTTGCACATCCACCTGTGGAGACCTCCAGGATTCAAGGTGCAAAGCGCTCCCTTTGTACCCTAAGCCTGGCAGCGACTGTGCCGTGTCCTCAGCAGTCCAGCCTGCTGTACGAGCAGCAGGGATATTGCAGCAGGTTTCTCAAGCAGGCCTGCACGTGCTGCAGGCAGATCTCTGGGGGCGCCAGGTCTGGACGAAGGAGGTGGACTTCAAGCCCAAGACATACAGCTTCTTCTGGGCCAGCGACGCTATTGCATGCGCACGCAGCAGTGCAGGGACCCTGACTCTCTTGAAGGCCCTGCAGCCTTGAGCAGCTGCCTGAGGCGCTCCCATGAACTAATACATCCTGCAGCACCATCATGCTCTCTACTGCAATGCATCATGAATGGGCATGTACTTGTCATGTCGGCAACATGCCGTTGGTCTCTGTGGCCGTGTAGGAGCTATGTTTCCCTGCCATCCGACTTTTATTGGCTTGCAAGGCTCATCAGTGTGGTAGAGTGTGGCCTGCTTGCATCTATCACAATGAGGTCTAGCAGAAGTGCGCATGTGGGATGCACCAGTTGCACGTGAACCTTTTGCAAATCAATTGAATCTCCATGGCCATATGCATGTTATGTGAGTGGAGGCTTGCATGAAAGCCAACACGATTACAGTAGCCCTGCAGTTACTTCCCTGTTTCCTCACTTGCTCTGACCTTCATGAGCCATAGAGTGGACCTTCCGTAGTCATGATGCAGGTTGTTGAGCTTTTGCCATAGAGCCCGAACTGTAAGGGATTTTACCGCTGGCGTTTAAATGCTGTGGCAAAATGCCGGTGATTGCTCTCCAATGCGGTGGCCATATCAGTGCTTCTGGCGGCAGCCTAACGCAGTGCTGTCATGTTGTGTGATGAAGCAAAGATATAGGGTCTGCTCCTCGTATGGCTCGGGCCAAAATGCCTTGTAGGTTGCACTTCCAACTGCAGTACATCCTGCATCATAGAACGGATGCCGTTCCTTGGAGCTCCAAGGCAAATCTGATGCCGTCATTTCTCTTGGTCTGGGAGCGAAAACATATCTGCAGCTAATGAGAAGCAGCCGCTGGCAGTATTAGGCCCAGAATTTGAGAGGAGGGTTGCTTCAAGTATTGCCTGCGTGAAGACAAATTGCTACGGTGCTAGGCTACAATGATCTTCCAGTATTACGATTTGATCCACGCAGAGATGCATGGGCGATACTCCTTGCAGCTCAGCTGCGCCTGACAAGACTTGTATATAAGAAGATTGAATTGGCCTTACCTCTTTCGGGGCGCACCCCTAACGAAATTTGTACAACATCCATTTTCCGAAGTTGCTCGCATCTTTGTCTCACTATTGCGTACGCGCTCGTACGACAACGAGGCTGCAGTCGACTGGAGAGGTCTCATCAAGAAAGGCCTGCCAATGTGGGTAAAGGCATAGTCCTGCTGCAATTGACAGGAGGACCTGCAACAGAAGCATGGGAGTCCAGGTACCATTCCCGATCATGCTCTGTCCCCATACTCTTTTATAGACTTGCAAGATGTCAACAAGGTGCTTCTTTCACATCGAGCGCATGGTAGGTGTCCACAGACGCACACAGGCTCAGCCCTCATCTCGTACCCTGCAGAGCCATCAGCATCTGGGGAGGGAGAAGGAGATCCAGCGCTACCTGCAGCGCATGGAGCGGGTCATTGCGCAGGCGGAGCGCCTGCACCTGAAGACGCATGTGCAGCCTGCCAGGCGCAGGCACAGCCTGAGCAACTCGCAGGTGCACATGCATGCCTTCATCCTCTATATAACATACATGCTTGGCTCCCGGGACAAGAGCAGCTGAACTGTCTGAGTTAATGTGGGGGTTGCTGAGGAGACCGCACTGCCACAGTCATTGCTGTATGACTTGATTCCTTCACCCATCAGAATGTCAGACACATCTTGGAAAAGACATGGGTGTCCTGGAATGATGCTCCTGTCTACGCAATGCCAGAGGACAGGTGAACACCAGTGCTGTGCACATGCAGGACAGCCTGAGGAACTCCAGCAGCAGCGCACCCGATGAAGACACACTCACCTCGCCCAGCACGATGAGCATGGCCGCCTCTCACAGGCAGCACTTGCCGGACAGGCTGGCTAGTCCAGACAAGGAGCCTCAGGCTGGAGGTGACATGCTGCAGCAACCAGAGCGCCAGAGCAGAGAGCACAACAAGAGTGCCATATCAGATGTTGAGAAAGGCTGGCATGCAATACAACGGCATGAGAAGCCAAGGCAGGAGTCTCGTGGCACAGAGGCAGGCTTCCTGTTCCAGCACAAGGGCAGGAAGTGCGCAGCACTGCTTGACACATCAGCCACGCTGTCTGACTGGCTCCTGCGCTCGGCCAGCAGCAGTGCGGGCCCCTCGCAGCGCGGCTCAGAGGCCGCTGAGGCGGAGGCGGGGGCTGGGTCACCGGCTGCTGAATCAACAGGGGTCCCAGCGCAGCTGCTCGACTCGCTGGCGTCCCTGTCGGACTGGGCGCATGGCGGAGATGGCCCCAGGGACAAGCAAACGGCTCCAGGTGGGCACCAATTGGGACTCATCCCCCGTGACCTACAGCACAGACATTGCCTAAAAGGCGCCAAGGAGGCTCCAGATGTGAGCATGGTGCGCAAGCCCGAGACTGATGAGCATGGTCCACGGGCAGAGGGATATTGCTTGCATGTGCAGGTCCGTCCAGGATGGGTGCAGGCCCTGCCAGCTTCCCTGTGGCTCTGTCAGACGGCTCCATGACATCCATGTCTCGCCTCTCGTCGGTGTCGCCAGTCAAGCAGAGGCGGGCGCGGCACCCCCGGCTCCCTGCCAGCGCGCCCATCAGGGGCCCTTACCGCCTGGGAATCCCCCGCTCGGCGTGCTGCGTCAGCGACGTAGAGGACACTGCGGACTCGGGGTCCCCTCAGACTCAGCTGCGCAGCTCTGTGAGTGCCAGGGCCAGAGAGGGTTCAGGCTCGCCACTGAGAAGAGGCGTGCTGGAGGCGCACTTCATGCGTGGCGAAACAGAATCTGGCGGCTCTGCCAGCACTACTGCGGGCACGAACAGGCCACAGCGCCAAGCATCTGAGCCCACAGCAGGCGCCACCGGCGGACGTGCCCCTTTGTCAAGGGCGATGCCAGAGCGGGAGGGTGAGAGCAACTCTGGGCACTCAGCAGCCAAGCCAGCTGGTACCTCCAGCGTCAGCATGCAGCCTAGACAGCCGCCTCCAGCCACAGACGTGGGCAGCCCAAGGATGGCTGGGGGCAATTCTCCTGTCCCTGTGCAGCGCCGGCAGAGTGAGGGGAGTGGCGTTGGTGAGGCGCAGGTTCCGGCGCTGGAGAAGCTGAAGCGCCGCATGCAGCGCAGGCAGCGCACCAGCCTGCAGGATGCCAGCGTGGCGCCCGCGCTGCAAGCCCGAAGCTTCACAGGTCGTACAAACTCATGCCATGGACGTCAGTTGTATATACTGCACATACTGCACAGAGCGCTTCAACTGTCAGATTCCTCCTCCGCTTTTGCTGCTGGATGCACACTTCCTATGACAACAGCCTCTTGCGCTCTCACAGGCTCTATAAATGCCTCATCTAAAAGGCGCCACACTGCTATTGCAGGTGATGAGATACCTGAAGCGGATTGTGCCGTGCCCATGCCCGTATCAGTGAAGGGAGCAACAACTCCTACCGGCAGCAAGGGCGGAAGCACACATGCAAGGGAGCCTGCCACCGGTGCTACAGGCATCAGCGAGGTCCCTGCAGAGGAGCAGCTAGTCTTCAGGCCGTCCCGGGCACTGCCCAGGTCTCCGGTCAGGGACAGGCCATCCCCACACTGCAATGCTGAATGCAGCCAGGAGGCACTCAAGCAGCTGTCGCCCAGCAGGGCAGACACCGTGGCCGCCGCATCTCTGGGTGTGAAGGGCCTGGTGCAGCGCATTGAGGCTGAGGAGACAATCAGGTGCAGCACGCCAGCACTCAGCCCTGCCAGCCCAGTCAGCACTCCTCCAACTGCCATGTCTGCTTCCGTACAGCCGTGCGCAGGCGCAGCAGCACCAGAGCTTGCGCGCCCAGGGCGAGACTCAGTCACTCCTCCTCGTGGCAACAGTTTCCTCCAGGATGGCGCCTCCAAAGGCAAAAGTCGAAGGCACAGCCAGCCCAACACTGCAGTAGCCAGCCAGAGTGTCTTTACCCCATCCCATGTGCTGGCAAGGTCACCACCAAAGCAGGTCACAACTGGCCCAAAGAGCCCACAAGGGGTCTCTGCCGGGCAGCCAAGCCCAGTCAGATCCCCGAAGCAGCCTGCCAGACCAGGCGCAGCCCTGCCCAAGGGATCCCCTCCGGCATCAGCAGATGAAAGATCACCTCAAAGGCAGCTTCGCACCCGCAGCGAGCTCTTGGAGGCTGACAAGAAGCCGCAGGGGGCCAATGGCAAGTGTGCCTCTCCTACAGTAGAGCTGGTGATCAGGTGTGGCTTAGTGCAGGTCCTCCATGGTCCTTGCCTGCTTCCCTGCAGATACAAAGCGGTATGCAATATCTCTGTTGTGGCACGATAGAGCAGGGCTGCTCGTGCCATGCCTCTCGCACATGGGAACAGATTTTGCGATCAGGAAAAGGTGCTGCTAGGGCTCTGTTTGGCGGTTGGATGTATACAGAATACGCCGTGAGTGGCAGGCCATCAGGCGTGGCAGGCCATGGCTGCAGGGAGGAGCTGAGGGCAGTCCCCAAGCTGGCGCTTGGCCTTGGCTCGCATGCTGGGCAGGACACGCCTTACAAGGAGAGCCCACGCCACGCTGGCGCGCCGCCCTCGCGCCTGCCAAGGCCAATGAGCGCAGCGTCCCCTCGCTGCAGCGGCAGCCGGTGAGCCTCAACAGCCAAACCTGGAGTACCTCAGGCTCCCCAGGCGACACAGCCGCACTTAAGTGTCAAGCTCTTTCAGCTCAGCAGACAGGGCATCGTAGACTCTGCAAGTCACACATATGCATTCAAACTCTTGTGATCAACATTCCGGTTGCAAGTGCTAGCTGTACAAGACCTCGGATATGCTTCCTGCAGGCCCTCAAGCGGAGGGGCAAGCAAGCTGCCGGTCCTGCAGACTGCTCTGCCCGGTGCCCAGAGTCCGCTGCCCGCCAAGGGCAGCACGCCGTCCAGCACGCTGGCGCAGCTTCAGGCAGACCGTGGCCTCAGCAGCAGCAGCAGCACAAAAGCCTCCCTGCCTGCCAGCAGCGCTCAGGAGCAGCAGCAGCCTCTCAAGGAGCAGGCACTTCAGCACGCAGACCAGGGTCTTGATAGGGTTGTCAGAGCCCCGCCATCCGGCAGCAGTGCTCAGAAGCAGCAGTCCCCAAACTCAAGTCGGCGGCAACAGCAGCACTCAGCAGTTGACAGCATGAAGGGTACACCAAAGAAGACAGCACACAGCAGCAGCCCTAGCCGGGGCATGGCCAATGCTACAGACGAGGAGACGTGCCAGAGCATCACAGCATCACCTCACAGCCGTGTGCACGCCAATGCCACTACCAGGCCTGTGGTCAGGTGAGTTCAGTTCACCAAAGTTTGCATGCCTTGCGATGTGGCGCCTGCTCAATTGATTGGTGTTGAGTACTGCCTACCCCATCCTGTGCCCATGGACAGGAGATTTACCCATGGTGAAGCGCTCCATGGCCTGGGGCTGTCCTGCCCTCACTATGCATGGCGGCACAGGCCGAAGACATCGCCGCCGGCGCCAGAGGCCAGAGAGAGGCAGCACCTGAGTGACCGGCTGAGAGTCAAGCAGACCTCCTCCAGGTCTCCTCCAGAGAAGAGCGCGCCCAAGAGGCGCCTGTCCCTGGGAGCACCGCAGAGGCGAGGACCCTCGCGCATGCAAAGTGCCACGCCATATCAGACGCGCTGCTTCATCTGTCACCTCACAGAGGCGCTCTATTTTGCTTTGACATTACCCAGGATGCATTTCTGAACGCTGTGGCGCTGCTAGTGCTCGTCATGCGGATGCCTGACGTCCTATTGTGAAGGGTGAGCCTCAGGGGGCGTCCTGTGATGATGGTACAGGGTCAGATCGCCTGCAGCGCAAAGCGTGGATGCACCAAGCGCGTCTGGCACTGCCAGATCGGGCACAAGGATGGGCTCTGCAGCAATTGCAAGGCCCAAGAGCGCTGCTTCACCTGCGCGCCCCAAGTCTCAGGGAGCGCGGACGCCTGATCACACGCCCTCCCAGCCAAGAAGCAGCAAGCCGGTATGCGCTTCTCACTTCACCTGGATCTCAAGGCGCTCCATCACCTGATGCTCAAGGTACATTAGGCTTGTTGAGGAGCTGTGGTCTAGGCGAATTACTTATCATAGCTCATGCAGGGCCAGAAGCTGGGCTACATCTGCCTGCAATTGAAAGTGTGTCTGCTACACAAGGCAGCCTGGGTGGTCATAATGCTGGTGCGTTTCTGTATGGCTTGTTGAGGAGCTGTGCTCCCCATGTGCAAGGCCACTCCCAATAGCTCGCAGAAAGCGCACACCCCGCCGGCATCAGGGAGGCAGACAGTCCTGTCTGCTGTGAGCCAGCTCCCGAGCGATCAGATCATGCACAGCAGCATGTATGGGTCCCTGCTGGGTTGAGAGAGCCTGCATGAGCCTCATGCCATGAGGGAGATGAGCGTGCAGGCTTTCAGTGGTCAACAGACGCAATCTTCATTGTTATATACAACACAAATACCCTGGCTCATTCATACAGGACTCTGAACAATTACCGAGATTGTTTCAGATGTTGCGGCAGCCGAGGGTGAGATGTATTGTGTGGGAGCATGATTATACTGAAGACAGCGTGTTATACATATGTGCAGATGATTTCCCAGTATACTGCAGTAGGGGCATGGAGCTCTCGAAGTCAGGCCTCAGCTTGTGAGCATGCAGTAATGCTTTGCATGCTTTGCACTGACAGCAACTTGAGACACAATCTTAGAACAGCAGCTGCAATATACGATCTTAGCTCTTGATGATATCTTTCTCATTGGTATCCTACCCGGAGATGGACTGTATACATGCAGTACATGCTAAAATCCCAGTGGGCAGGAGGCAGCCGCCCTGATCATTGGCTCCAATGCTTTGCCTTGATGCTGCAGACCTTAGATCTCATCATTACAACCTCTCTACCTGCTGCACCAGCTCCATTTGTGATTTGATGCATTCTCCTGGCGCAATGCCTCAATGATGGCATGCCTGTATGCACAGAGGTAAAAGCAGTCTTTGGCAGTCAGGCTAAGAAGTGATTGTAAGCAAGTGTATACTGCTAAGCTGACTGTGCACATGAGGTCTTCACTGAGTTCTGTTCATCAGCTCAGGAGCATTCATGCAGCGGTCATAGGCTGCTGGTTTGTCACAAAAGCTTAAATTTGAGGCAGCTCAGAGGGCGCCTGGACGCGTCCCAGAGCGCAGCTGCCCATGTCAATCAGGCTGTCGCCATGCAAAACACACTCCTAATATGCTGGTCCGCTCTATCAGAACCTGACTCTGAGGGTGCGCTCTATCGGCCCCCGGCACAAGGGACACAGGGGAGGCGCCCTGGACATGATGTCATCCGCGCACGACTTGCAGGCACACTGCATGCGTCACCAGAAATCTGCTCAGTCAGCTGTGCAGCACAGTGTACACTGAGCCTGCACCTTGCTTGTGCCTTAGAGGTTCTTCTACTGCTTACACAGCCCTGGACGTCATCAGGCAAGGCACAGACATTGCTTCAGGCGCCGCAGCAGCAGGCGCCATCCTGTCACTGTCTAATTGGTGTCTGATAGGCAAACGCTTAAACGGCGTCAAGGGCTCACCAGGTGGCCACAGTTGAGGAACATGACGACTCGATCATCATCAATGCACACGACGCAGAGTAGCTCATCCTCTTCCTGACCATAACGCTGAGGTTCACTGACATCTGTGCCGGCTGCAACCTGCAACAGCATGTTGCCTCACAGTTGCATGACTTGGGGTCAGATCTGAAGATGTACCCTGTGAGGGCAACAAGCTGGCAACCTGCTGGCAGGAGCACTAGCAAGTATGCTGGGGTCTCTACAACGCTCTGCATGTGCTTGCTTGATGAATGCGTTGACACACTGTGTGGAGGGCTTCCTGGAAAGTGTGTACCATGTGCTGATCGGTGGTGGTGCTGCTTGCTTTGGGCTGCAGCAGGAGATCTTTGAGCAGCGCCTCGTGATCCAGGTTCTGCTGGAGCGCTCCCACAGCTGTGAGCTCTGGGAATTCCGGAATGCGTTCCGGCTCAGGCCTGGCACAGGCCTGCAGCGGTGGCCAGTGTTGCATGGCTGTAGGGGCTGCACGGACCGGGGGCTGGGCAGGTCGACGCTGCAACGATGCATGCAGAGCCGGCCGCTGAGGGGGTGCCTCCCCATTGTCTGCCTGTGTAGGCCCAGGCTTGGGCAGCTTGGGTCCAGCGGCAAAGCCTGGAGGAGCCTGCAGGCGCTGAGCCCGCTGCAAAGACGTTGGCGCAGCCGCTGTTGGTCTGGGTAGCGCCTCTGGCAGCGTCTGGCCGCCACTGCGACCCTTGCCTGGTTCGGCAGCTGTCGGCTTTGCAGCCAGTTTGCGCCTGCCAGGCCTGACCTCCTGCCAGGACTCTTCTTTCGGGGCGGCAGAGGTTGAAGACAAGGCCTGGGCACCCTCGGCAGCATGCTGTCCAGAGCTGGCCCGATGGAGCCCCTATCTTGAGGCTGATGTGCTGCAAATGATGCCTCATGTATGGGAAAGCTATGGGAAGCAGAAGGTGAGCTCTCTGGGGCTCTGCTGGACTGCTGAGGGCTACTACATGCTCATCTGTCACCTTGGCTATGGAGTTTTGAGGGTCTGGCATCGCTGCTGTGCTATCACTCCTGGGCACACCCGGGGAAGCCTGCACTGGCGGAGCTGAATGTACACTGCCTGATGGAAGCGCCCCTGACCTGCTGAGCTTCCCCTTTCTCTTTCCTGTCTTTCTACCCTCGCCTGGAGCTGGCTGGGGCAGAGCCTCTGCAGGCTCAGCCGAAACGTGCCCGGCAGCCTGCAGGACAGCTTCCACGGCAGGCGCCCCTGCCTGAGCAGGACTGCCGGGCTTCTGCTCTGCGGCCAGCAGCTCTGGAGATAAGAGGCTGCTGCGCTGAGCAGAGCTGGGCGATTGCTGGGCAGCACTGCTGCCCACAGCGAGGCTGGGTGCTTCTCTGGCAGCCGCCTGCGCCCGGGCGCTGCGCTGGCGCTCCTTCTTGGCCTTCCTCTTCTCCGGCCTGTCTTCCATAGAGAGCGCCCTCACAGGTACCTCATTCGGCTGCGCTGCTTGTGCTGCATCCGCGACATCTTGAGTTCAGCGATTGTGCATGCAGGTTGCCTTTTGATGAGAGTGGCCACAGGTTGCAAAATATTCATGTGCAGCACATGGGTATGCAAAGGAATCCTGCTGAGGAAACAGCAGAAGACCTGAATGATTTCAGCATACGCTGCTACAGTAAGAAGCAACACCATGATGGGTGCTATCAGACATGCTTGGGCGCAAAGGAAGCAGATCTGAGCCTCAGCCTGCACAGGACGAGAGGGCTGCAGCTCCCACCTTCCTCTACATCTGCAGCTAAGCTTGCAACCTGCCTCTGAAGCTGCTGAGCCTTGCGCTCTGCCAGTTTTCTGGCCAGGCGCTGCCGCGTGCTCACAGTCGCCTGTGTACAGGCATCAAAGTCGGTCTGTACAGCGCACTGCTTGGTAGTGCAGCATGCATATGAAGGCGCTCCGTCCTTATCTGGATCTTGTTTGCAATACAAGGCTCAGCCTGTCATGCCTGCTTATAGCTCCTGTGCTTCAGTATAGCCTTACCCCTGTCAGGTGTGGTCCCTCCATGGGACTCTGTTCACTCTCGTCCTCAGGGTCGCTCTCAAGCTCAGAGTCCGGTTCATATTCGGTCCTTTCATACTCCAAGTCACTGTTGCTCACTGCAGCACAGAAGCCTGGCTAAGCAGAGCCGCCCTGCTGTTTTGGGTAACACAGACATTCATGACAGTCGGCAGTGCTTAGATACACCACGGCAGGCACAGACAGAATGCAGCCAGCCAAGTGCAGGGCTGCATGGCAAGCATGCTGAGCCTTGTGACTGCCAGGGTGTCGCGATCAAGCCATGCAGCCTGATGATGTCTCTGAAGCCCACATTTCTGATACCCTAGCAGACCCTGTATGCAGCAAGGCGCGCCGACCCAGCTGGCGCTGCGCAGGGCTGCCAAGCATGCTGTGACTCATGCCAGCCTTGCCATGCAGCCTGACCTTGGACGGGCGCAGCAGGCAGTGATGAGTCGCCACCATGCTCCTGCATGATCTGCTCCATTAGCCTGCGGTGCTGCGCAGCTGCCTGGATGTGCAGGATTTGATTCCAAGGGCGCCCAGCTGGTCTCT
>CAWUCR010000040.1:0-14887 GCA_963920665.1 Straminergon stramineum
CTGCAGCAAATTATAAACCTTGGCAATCTCTCTTGCCAAGTGGGCGCTGACTAAGCATGACCTATTTCGGAACCATCACCAGCTGTGACCAGCTCTTCCTGCTCTCAGCACGATGTCCATGAGGCTCGTGAAGTCTTCTGCTGTGCTACAGCGTCTCATCTGCAAGTATGCAAGTGAGGTGGCTGCTCAGCACTGTCCGAGCAAGTTGTCAGGCTGAGTAGGAAGGTTGGCTGAGGCATTTGCGCCGGTAAATGTCGAACGTCTATGTCCCCAGGGTCAGCTGCCGTGCTGGATACAGCAGCAAGTTGTATCGGGTTCACTTCTTGAGATATTGGCATGCCTGAGTACTACGGCAGACGGGCTGCACTATACTTGGAGCAGCACACGTGTGTGCCTTGCTGGCGAGGTGCATGCAGAAGCTGTATCTCACAGCAAATTCTCTCGCCTCAAGCTATCACAGTGACAATTGCCATACAACAGGCTGAGCAGGGGGCCACAGCAGATCTTACGTGCCCAACAGCTTTCGACACAGTGCGCTGGGCCAGCAATTTTGCCTTTTCAAGGAAACGCCATGTCTTTCGCCCAGTTTGAGCCTCACTGCGTGTTCATCAGTCTTTGCATGCTAAGCAAAATTCCTGATGCAATCGCCCACATCATGGGCTCCTACGTATACGTAGCCTCTGTATACCCTCTGTTGCAGTATAAATGTGAAGGGGTCAGTATGGTCAAGCTATAGCCACGATTGCACGAGTTAGCACATCTGCACTGCAAAGCTGCAGCACAGCACTAATTGGATCCACCGAAGCTGATCGCAGATCCCAAGCCTGGCCGGGGGCAGAGAAAGATGATGACCCTCTGTCCATGGTCAACATAGCTGGCCTTCTAAGCCCAGCGCAATATGCATGAGTGCATATATCAAATGGCCGCCATCAGGCGGCAATGTCAAACAGTCCTCATGCAACAGCCTGATCAGACATCACTGGCCAGCCCTCTAAGCTAGCATGAAGCACTCCAGGCAGTTTGCCTCAAGGAGCGTGCGCTGTGCTGCTGGCATTGTTGCACAATGCATCTCAGCGCAATGACATGTCACAGCACAGCAGATTTGTGGAGCTTGATACTCACAACACACGTACACAATCACACACGCTTCGTACAGGGGGTGCGCCCCAAAAAGCCAGCATGTTTCAGCTATATACCTACTATAGGTCAGGTGTCATGCTGAGGTTACCATCTTGCAGTATGCAGAGCAGATGCAGGCTGATAAAGATGCTGCTGCAAGAATAGAACGTTGCAGCACCTCAGCGCGGAGGATCATGCTGCAGGATATACAGCACAAGCCCATCAAAGGCGCCAAGGCAAGCCACTGTTAAGCTGCCTGTTCTTCAGTACATTGACAGAACAGAATGGCACAGCACGCAATCTGCGTGTTGCAGCAAAATTCTCCCCATGTACCTGGGTCAGAATGTGGCACAGGGCGCTGAGCACCACAGGCATGCTTTGCGCGGGGGGGCGGCGCGTTCATGTGCGAGCACACCTGCCAGCACCTGCAGTCACTCCCCTACGCGCTGCCCCCCAGCCGATCTGTTGGGGCACACAGGCTTCCCTATCTGTGAGGACAGAGCGGCGCTATGGACGCGCCAGTGCTTGCAGAAGGCGCCTCAGTCAGACAGCCGGCACCCGACACAGAGGACAGGCGTTGTGCATGCAAAGCCAGGCGTCGACGCAGTGCGCATGGTAGATGTGCTGGCACTTGGGCAGCTCCCTCACCTTCTGCCCATCGGCAAAGTCCTCCAGGCAGATTGAGCAGCTCGTGACCTGCAGAGCAGCAGCGACATAACGCTGCATGGTGCATTCCCATCTCCTGGCATGTGGCACTTCCTTATCCTTTGCAACATTTCCAGGTATTCTGGCAGCGCTCTCATAGACATGTCGCCACAATCTGTAGCCCTTGCATACGTGCAGCGGTAATGGCAGGATAGCACTTGAGCAGGGCACTCTTGCATGCATTATGAGGCATGTGAGGAGAGGGCGAGGACTGCCACCTGTCTGCCATCAATGCATGGCAGCCCCTCCAGCACACACACAGTTGTGGAGGGCAGGCTGTTCAGGACCTCAGCAGGCACACCCTGCGCCATAGACAGGCCTGCACACACGATAGATCATCAGCATGACTGCTTCAGGGACTCTTAAAACCTATCTCCAGGGTCACTGCCTCCTGTGGCAAGGGGACAGCTGATGTCAGGTAGGAGCTGAGGACTGTATTGGTAGCCTGGGGAACCACCAGTAGGAGGGACTTGTTGGCATCCACAGTATGTACAGGGTCATTCACCTCTACAAGATTGACTCAAACAGGTCCCTACAAGCTCATGGTGCTCTTGAATTACCAAGCCAACTCCTGATGGCAGCAGACGAAGGGAAGAGCAACCCGCCTCCAAAGTCTTGATAGTACTCATACATCTCGTCGTAGCTCATGCGATACAGCAGTGCAAGGGAGTGCGCCGCCATCACCATTGTTTCATGGCCGCGGGTCGGGTCCCCTGCAAGCGTCACGCACCTCACTTGGCATCTGCGGAGTTTGCACAAGCGTGTTTGTTCTGATCAGGCTGGTCCTGCCACAGAGCAGGCGCCACGCAGCCATACTGGTAGCTGCATTGGCAGCTGCAACAGAGCACAGCTCCATGAAAGTCTGTGCGCCTGTGCAAGCTGTTCATACAGCAGGCCATAGTCGTCTTGCAACACAGAAGGCGCCTCTGCATTTCTCTGTTGGGAACTGTGCTGCCTTGCTCCTTCCGGAGCCTTGAGCGGACGGCAGAGGGCTCGTCACCCGCGCGCTCGTACGCCTGCCGGTGCAGGCGCAAGTAAAGCTGCAGCAGGTGCAGCTGCTCCGCACGCCGCTCCGGCGCATTCCCCTGCTGCGCAGCCGTCAGCAGGCGCGCCGCCTGCGAGGACTGCCGCTGCATCCAGGGCACCTCCTCCCGCTCAAACGTCTGCAGACAGCAGCAGCCCCTGTCGGACGCTGGGCTGCCCCAACGTCCGTGACATGTCTGGTACTGTCAGCAAGTGCAGCGGCTCACAAGGAGTCTTTTTGCATCCAGATCCTCTCACCATGCTTGCCTCCCTGCAGCTGACATGCATGCCTTGCCAGCTCTGGCCAGGCTGCAGAGATGCTGGGTGAGAGCAATGCCCCTGCCATGCAACTGCCAGGAGATGCTAGGCTGCGGGAGAGTGTCTCTCTGCGAAGCAAGGTCCCTAAGTACAGCATGCTTGTGTCTCTGCATGCAGCAATGGCCTCATCCTCATGCTTTGCTGTGAACAGCAGCTGCGTGCTGAGCCAGCAATGAGCTTTTGTGCAGGTGAGCAGATTTGTGGCTGCATAATTATATTCTTGGCTTCTCGCCTCCTCATCCTGGAAGGGGGCAGAACAGCTGTGGATGCATCATGGGGGCAGGCGCACCAGGTAGTCTCGGAAGAAAGCTGGGTTCTGCCACCTGAGCCGGCGCGGCCCTCGCTGCGGGCGAGAGAGCAGCCGCAGAGTGGCCTCTCCAAGATGCCCTGTCCTGGCTGCCAGGTGCCGCATCAGCTGCACCGCTGCAGTAGCACACGCACTATGAGGTGCCTATCATGAAGGGCGCCTCAGACGCTTAAGAAGCCGCTGCCGAGGTGACCTTTGACAAGGTCTGCTCCAGCTGCAGCATGCCAAATGTTGATATAGATTCGCCTTCGAATTTATTAATGCCCCTGAGCAGCCCAAGGCTCTCTGCAGCCAGCAAGGGTGTGAGGGTGGCGCATCCAGATGTCTGTGTACCTTCGATGCCTGCTGCTGCGCCAAAGGCCATCCAGATGGCGTGCTTGCCAGCACCTCTGCGCGCTCTCCTACGCGTGCTGCTCAGGATGGCGCCTGCCGCTGAGCCTGCTACTGCACCGAGAAAGCCCATTGCTTGAGCCCATGCACCTGTGAACACACATCAGGTTCCATACGTAAGAGCCCTGTAGAGTCTATTGCCATGCAGTAGCATCAGTCAATGCAATGAGTGCCTGCTGCTGAGCTCACCGCGCCTCACAAGCCTATGGCTTTAAGGTACATACTTGCATTTGACCCATACATGAGTGCTTGCAGTTTGATGATGTGCCAGTTGGCATGAACTTTCTCTGTGACGAGCCGCATGTCAAAGAGCTGCAGATGCAGCTGGAGGATGGCAAATAGAGCGGCAGAGCAGTCAGCATTTGTACTTTCGAAGTATCACTGTATGAGAGCTTTTGATGCGCTTTCTCTCCGATAGGTCACATGGGCTGTCGTATGGCTGCTGCGCAACCTGTGCAGCGGAAGGTAGCGGCTGCGTATTACCTGAGAGCTGCCTTCGCGGCCTGTCCCGCACATGTCGCTCTGGAGGGCTGATCCTCTGCTCTGGCCATGGATGTGTCGCACCACAGACAACGCAGAAGACACTTCTGGCAGGATTGAACAGCGTGCAGCGCGCACATGCCCACTCCTCATGGATAAGAATCGTGTCGCTCATGACAGCACTGCCAGATTCAGGTGTGTCATGCTGGAGCCTGCCTTCTGCGGGATTTACCTTACTAGGTGAGTCTGTCACATACTTCAGCCCGTGGCTAAGCCTTCATCTAGGCCTATCGAGTAAAGCATTCATTACTGGATGAACAGCTGCATGATGACCGGTTATGAGCTCGCGTTCCCACAGCGTTGAGCCGGTCCGGTGTGATTGCCGCAAGTGGTCACTGCATCGTCTCCCGCCTGTCCACTGCTCTATGATCGACAGCTGAGGATTAGTATATGGACGTTGTACCTCAACGGTGATATAGTACTGCAGATCACAAACCTTGGCACTCGCCCTTGCCAAGTGGGCGCTGACTAAGCATGACCTAATTCGAAGCATCTTCAGGTCTACCTGCTCTCAGCGCACCGTGCATGGACTTGGCAGACTCTTTTGCTGTGCCGCAGCGTATCATTTGCGCGTGTTCGAGTGTGGTGGCTGCATTTGCAGTGAGCCAAACAGTATGTTGGGCCGAGCAGGAAGGTTGGCTGAGGCTTTCAGGGCTATGCATGTCGCACGTCTGTGTCCACAGGGTCAGACTGCCGTGCTGGATGTAGCGTGCAGCTCTAGCGGCACAGCACATTGCGCATCGCAGCGCTTATTTAGTTCTTCGTTGACAACGACAACTGCTGGCACCAATGCAGAAAGCATGACAGCAGTCACAAAGTCTCTCCTGTTGGACACGTTGAATCTGGTAAGTACGCAGTCCGTGGTGCAGGGGTAAAAGGCGGCTCGCCAGAGGATTTTTTCTTATTTTCCAGCGTCCAGAGAAAATGCAAGACGTGCTGGACCTGCCTGCAGATGAGGCGCTTGAGAAGGTGGGCCTGACAAGGGCACAGGCAGAGCAGGTCACGGAGCTGCTGACGGAAACCATCTGCATGAATAAAGTCAAAATCACCGAGCAGTTTGTCTCTAAGGCTGCTCTAGAGAGGGTGCTGCCTCAGCTCTTCTGGCCTGCCTTGATGCCTGCAGTGATCCCTGTGTCAAGACAGCACTTTACCCTCTATGCTCTCCAAAAGCAGTACTTGCCTGTGAATAAATTTCCTGACCTGTGAGGTATGATGGCCTAGCAGAGGCTGCTCCTGGCTAGGCTTGCAGGCCATCATGAACCAGGACTCAGTAGGCATCAGCGGCAATGTGGCCAAGGGTTGCACCTGCTTGTGAGGCAACCTATTGTGCAGACCTGTTTGAGATTCAGCAGCAAAGCTTTGACTGGGCTTGCAGGCCATCCTGGAGCAGGAAAGCAGGATAGCAGGCTTTAAAGGAGAGGTGGCCAAGAGCCAGGAGCTGCACCTGGCGTCCTTGTCGCGAGACACTGAGCGGTTGACCAACAGCCTAGAAAAGATGCGGGCAGAGATCAAGTGAGCATCTGTCCGCTACACTGCCTGCATAGGTGTGGCTGGTCAATGCGTGCGTGGCGCTGATTACATGCTGAGCATCAGGAGACTTAAGCAAGAAGCTGCAGTCTGCATGATACTGACCGCAAAGATAATCTTGTCACTAGCTGTCTGAAACATGCTGTGCTTCAGCCATGCGGAGTTTGTGAGGCGCTTGCCGATGTGAACTCCCTCCTTGGCTCCTTGCCGCATGTGGGACAGACTCCCACTGGAGGCAGTAGCGACAATGCGAAGGGGTATGATGCAAATTGGTGATGGCAGAACATGGCTGTGGGCTGCAGGTATGAGGTGGACAAGCTGTCATCCAGTCAGCGCCTGGACTTGAACCTGGAAAAGGGGCGGATGCGAGATGAGCTGCAAGCCCTGCGAGACAAGTCCAATGAGATGGAAATCAAGATGGACAGGTGCGTGCTGGCCCACCCTGCAGGGCTGCTGGCCATCTTGCATGAAACCACTGAGCGCTTCAAACTCTGTCTGAAGGGCACGGTGGACATAACACGCAGAGGTTCATTGACGCTGGTCTGTTCAAAAGAGGGATGCAAAGCTGTAGCCGGGTGCATGAGCTGAAGGAGGTTGTGATGATGTGCCCATGATGTGTAATTATTGGAGGTGCCTTTGCTTGTTTGCAGAGAGACGAATGCTCTGAAGGCGGCTGTGGAGCAGAGCAAGAATGAGGTACTCCGGTACAGTCTTAGTCTCATTCTGGCACTGGTGGCTGCTGGCCTCACTGCAGCCAGGGTGCTGCCTGACTTCAGCAAGAAGTAAGAAGCTTGTGAGGCACCCAACTACCCGCTGCGCCTCACAACAGAATGGCAAAGACGCACCAACATCAGGCTGTTTGCCCGACCCTGAACAAGCATTTGAGGCTCTTGACAGGTCAGCCAGGGTGGTTGTACGAGAAGTGCCATAGTAAAGCAGAGCTGTAAGATCGGCCTCCTCTTCACATTCATATTGCCTATGCCATGACAGTGTCTGTTGTGGCTGAGCTTACAAGAAAATGTGTCACGTACTATCTCATTCACTCAAGTGTGACGCCCATCTCATCATACAGAGTATGCAGATGCATCGCAATGTGCTAAGGTGGCAGCTGCCCCACCTGCAATGGGACTGATTGTATTTACAAATTCCAAGATCACTATATCTATGCTATGAGCTACACAGACAATGCTATGCTACATCAACCTTTTGGCATCTTGGCTCAGCTGTATTGCTGCTGGCATGGCAGGCAGACCAGATCTGTGCTGTGCATTTCAGCTCCACATGGCTGTGTGCCCTAGAGCTCTTTGCCAGCAGCTGCAGTAAGGCGCAGAGTTTTCAAAACAAGAGTCATCGGTGGCTGATGCCTGCACATCTCCGCCTCAAAGCACACAGGTCCCATCGCAACTCAGGTGCCCAAACACATCCAGAGCAACATGGCAACCACAACAAAATGCGCACAATTGCGCCTCTCACATAGCCAGGAGGACCCACATGCTCATGCTCGCCTCTCTACTTCTCAAGCTTGCCCTCTTGCGTGTTTGAGGGTACAGTGTCCAATTGCATTACCAGAGTGACGTTCTGCACACGCGCACAGTCACATTGCAGCACAAGAGCTGCTGATGCTACGCCTATGCCCGTTGTGGCAGTCCTGCTTGCTGCCTGTCCTGGCTCTCCCTGAAACTCTCAATGGGCTGGCCAGACCATGCTTGCATGTTTGTTCATGCAAGAGGTGCATGACCTACCGGACCAAGCATGCCTCAAATCAATGGCCTCTTTGTCACAGACACTATCCCGAGCCATGCCATTTACAGAAATATTCTAGTAAGGTCCTGCAATTCCCACTCAGATTGTCGCATATTGGCAAGCATGCATCTGGAGGCGCATTTGCAGCACTGAGCATGGACCATATCAGGACCCTTGCCCTGCATGGCACAGTGTCCAAGCTGTGGCGCTCTCGGAGCCCTTGTGGCGAGGTCCTGGAAGATATTCTGATGCCCTATACCTGCAGGAGCTCTCGGCAGAAGTGCCTTGCATTCAGGCGGGCAGGGAGCAGCTGAGCGCCCTCGTATGATCTCAGAGGCAACAAATCATAGCAGCTTGATATCTCAGCCACTGTGATGATGCTGTTCAAAATCACCCCCGTTTGCCACTGTGATGACACTAACAGAATCAACCCCATTCACAAGAAGGCTGCACGCATCAGAGCAGAGCTATCATGACGCGGAGTTGCTAAGAAAGCCTAGCCGCCGGAACTCTGTGGCCAGCTCAGCCGCCTTACTGGCGTTCTTGCCAGATTTACAGGCCTGCAGCACGAGCTGTGCTGCGGCGTTCCTGAGCTGCGTGCTCTGCGCGCTCTGCTGCGGCTGCTGCAAGAGGCCTTGCAGCCTCTCCCACACTCTGAGCGCGCTCTGCCAGGCGCCTCCTTTGGCGCAGACCCGCAGCGCAGCCAGCATGATGTCCTTGTCTAGCTGAGTTGGACTGGACTCCTCGCCAAGTGCATCCAGCAGCTGCATGTGACACCATCCTTCACACCTCATACACATGCTGTGCTCTCTGCACCACTATATAAAAATTTCTGCCCTGAGAAATTGTGAGCGCAACAGACCATGTGCAGCTTGACATTCAGCATCCAGAGTTGGCACTTCGGGCTGAAGAGTACCTGCATGGCTAGCCTAGGCTGGCGCCCTGCCTCGAAGGCGGACAGGAGCGCCATGCAGGCCGGCTTTCCGGCCTCTGCTCCAGCCAGCTGCAGAACAGACGCACAGTCAGACACAATGATACCAGGGCCCACAGAGTCGCAAACAATGCCGCTGCATGGCTGCAAGGCAGGCTCACGCAGTCGCACTACAAGTTGTATGTGTGCCTGCCTTCCTGAGGCAGGGGGACAAGCAGCCCCAATCCACAAACTCTCCACTGTAGTCCTATGCCAGAAATACGTACTGGATAAATTTGAGTGACAGCAACAGCATTACAAGTCATGGAATGCTGGGATGCCTGAAATCGTGCTGGCACAGACCTGCATGGACAGGAAGAGCTCCAGCGCCTTTTCCCACTGCTGCTGCGCCCGAGAGCCTCTAATAGCTTCACGTAGAGGTCTGGCGAGTGGTACAGGCCCGCGCTGTGCATGCTGTCTACTATCTCTACTGCCTGATCCAGCTTTCCATTGCGCTCACAGGATGCAATCAGAGAGCTGCAGCTGGCACATACCCGCTTCAGACTCCAACACATTGCCTTCAGCAACTGTCTCACTTCGTTGACGTGTGGGAGTCGCCTAGCACAGGCGAATGGAAAGTGCATGCATAAGCGCAAGGCAGGGGTCCCTTTATTGCACTCAGCATGAGATATGATGTGGCAGCAGAAGAAGCAGACCTGTAGATGATGTGGTCTGCTTCGACACCTCGCTCCTCCATCTGGTGGTACCAATGTAGTGCCCTGTCGACTCTTCCTCCGCGCTCGCATGCTGTGATGAGGCTGCTGAAGGTGATTGTATTGGGGCTGCAAGCAGCGCACAGGAGGTGATTCAGCCCAGAACAGAGTGAACATCTGCACAATATCTGCACCCTGATCACCTCGAGAAACTGTAGGTGTGGCCTACCAAGGCTGAGATAAAGCCAAAAGATGCAAAAGATGTCCTGCTGGCTCATGAGAGCAGCCTGCCAAGACTCACGTCAAGTGCCAGAGAGGCACAAGATGTCCTGCTGGCTCATCAGGATGCACTCAAGATCACACAGAACCAGATGTATGGCATGCAGACAGCATAACGCACCTGCACTCCTCATCGCTTTCAGAGGCTGCCAGCATGTCTGAGAACGTCTTCTCAGCTTCCTGCCACCGTCCTGATGCGCTGCATGCTGAAATGAGCGCCGAGTAGTTGATGAAGTTTGGCTGCACGCAGTATGAAATTTTTAGCAAGGGACTGCATGACGTCAACCACATGTCTCCAGCAATACAGGCTTTGTAAGGTCCAGATCAGATCTATGCGGTCTGCTGGCATCACTCCTGTAAGCATTGAGCTTGTTTGTGCAACATGGAGTGCTTGGTTCTTGGCTCTGCAGTATCCTGACAGGCAGGACTGTCTCTGCCAGCAGCCTTGAGATGGACTCAAAGGTGCAAACCTTACCTTCAGTCCCTGGCGTTTCCTGCAGCGCATGAAATACATCTACCGCCTTCTGCCATGCGCGCGCGCGTGCGCACTGCTGTATCAAAGACGTGAACGCGGCTGCCCGCGGCTGGAAGGTCGACTCTCTGATCACTCGCTGCACTTCTCCAGTGCCTGGTGCTGCGCTGCTCACGGCTTCCTTTAACTGATCCATGTCCTGTGCTGGCCCCCCTGCACATGAGTGCAAGCACATCTGCTCAAGCCTCAGCGCTGCAGCACTCATTGAGGCAGCCACATCACCACAGCATCTGGTCACTTGGTGCATCTCCTACTGCCGGCTGCTGCTCCGCTGCTCTCTGTTCCTTCACTTTGACCTGCCCTGCATGCAGTTGCTTGTGGCACAGTGTGCTAGGCACACAGTCAGAAGTCAGCTGCGCTATCAACTGCAGAGCCCAGAAACACTCATTAGGCTTGCACCTCAATCATCCCCCCCCACGCCATGCCATTGACTGCTCCCTTCAGCTTGTCTATGTCCTGGAACAGTCTGTCGTGTCCACTTGCTGTCATTTTAAATGTGCTAAGAGCCTCAGCAAAGTTCTTCTACATTCTGTAAAATTGTGGTGCAAAGACCAACGTCTCCCCTACTGAATGTACAGAATGATGTGCAAGCTTTTCCAGCCTGCCTACAAGTTGGTTGCAGGTCGACAGGGGACGTCTTGCCCCAATCACCGTCGCTCACATGTGCTGCATGCCTGTGGCTGCTCCAAAGGGAGCAGGAAGCATCCAATGATGCTGGATGTCCAGATAAAATGCCAAGGCAATGCACATCAGCACAGGGAGCATACAGGAAGCCATGTAGGCCACACAGCCTTCCTGCAGAGATGCAGGCATCTGAGACGCATTGGCCTTGGCTACATTAGTGGCGGGCCTTGCGCAGACAGCCAGCCCAACCCCATAGCATGGTCTCCAAGGACCAGAGGGCTGGGTAATCGAAACAATGACGACGCAACCCCTTTATGTAGCCAGGGTATGATAAAAAGAGCCGTATCAGAAAGTGTGACCTCTGCTACTTTATAAGCCTTTCTGGACTTTGCATTCCACTTTGCTCTCCTGCAGTCTGATAAGTAGGTTGCTTGTCTATTCGTCTAGATGGCACCTTCGCTTCAAGTCTCATAAAGCGATAGCTCCTTACGAAGTGCTTGCCAAAGCATCGCGTAAGCTGAAGAAGTACCGATGCAGCTTTCAGTGAAAGCTCACTGCGGGCGAGGCCGCAGCATTCTTGCAGCGGCATAATTCACTTTGCAAGCCAAATAAATGTTATCAGCAGTATGTTAACTCCGGGCCTACACTATCAAAGAGCGCTGCAGATACCGTGGACGTGCAAAGGGCTGATGGCCCAAAAGCAGATTGTAATTCCTCAGATATCGGCCTGGACACACACCTACGAGAGCCTGGATCAACTCTAAGGCAGAACGAAGTCCCAGAAGGCCATACAAGGAGCGTCCTGATTCCGGACGGACCCAGCATGCCATTCTTCACGGCTATACAAGCCGTCGTGTCGCACGAGTTCTCGCTGATTTGCATACGGCAGAGCAGTAGGTGGATTGCACATATATGACAGCAGGTATGGACAGGAGGCACGTACGCTTCGTTGCGGTCTGGGCACCGGTCTGTCCTGCTTCTGAGCCCGTCTTGGCGCCCCAGATGATCTTTCGCGACGGAGGTCCTGACCTCCACCGTTCGCCATGTGGCCGTTGTTCTCTTTTCGATGCTCGCCAGCTGAGTTCCAGTCTTGCGCCTCGCTCATTGCCCGCTCACCCGCGTCGCTGCTAGCTGCTAGAAGGCCTTCCTCTCCTTCCGCTGACTATGTCCGCCCCGTGAGCAAAGCAAGAGGTACTCCCAGACGTCTCTTCTCGCAATTGTATCTTGTTGTGAGCTCTCGGACAGTATCTGCTGACAAATGCTTGCCCTCGCACTGCTGTGGGTGTGGGTGCCACGTAACCCGGTTACTAAGTTCTGCTCTCTGCATGGTTGCTCAATTTACCTTTTAATCTGTTGTATCTGCGGTATATGTTGTTACAACATTCAGGACCTCTCACGACTGCAAGAGCGGCGCTTGCTTGTGGAGAGCACAGCACCCGGCGTGATGCTGTACTTGCAGGCTCTTGTCCTTAATACTTTCTGCGATATTTTAGCTTCATAGTTCTCGCTGAGGAGCACCTTGTTGGAACCGTACACCTATAAGTGCTTTTCGTGGGCTACATGCAAATGTATCCGAAAGACCTTACTGCCTCATCTTGGACGATGAATGGGTCCTTTAAGCCGGCATGCCCTGCTACATCGTTGGCCTGCTGGCCCCCTTTTAGGGCGCATGCACCCGAATGCAGAGGTATATCGGGAAGAACTCGTCTTTCTAGCACGCGGGCAGATTCAGAGACTCAGGTAGGTTGGTGACATGCCATGGCTAGAATGGCCCCGTGATTTCTTCGTCATATAGAGGGTCATGACTTACGTCTCATTTGCCGCTCCTGTGCCCTCGCAGCCGGCACAGCCAGTCGTCATACCCCAACGGTTGAATAACACGCCCATGCTTAGGGACCACAGAAATTCTTCTACGATGATGCATGCGCGGCTGTCAAGAAAGCCATACAAGGAAAGGAGCGGCTGATGAGCGTCAAGTGAGTATACTTGGACCTCTTTGAGGCGCAAAAGTGCGACAGCAGCTTGCTCTTCATCCCACGATGGCTCTCTGAGGGAACGCATGCCTGTGCAGGATGACTATACCAGAGACCAATCCTGAGATGGATGTGTACAGGATAGGGTGGGCATCTGATTTTAGCAATGGCACTCGTCCTGCCTGTGACTATGGGTACTGTACGATTAGCAGATTCTGCAGGATGCGTAGCCAAGATCCGCACAGTCCTGCAGATGCTTTATGGATTCTGAAGGTTTGGTAGGATCCTACAGAGCTATGATGTGGAGAATAGTTCTGCACTGAATATACTGTACCTGCACAGGACAGTCCTGGAGCTTGTGCGAGATATGGCGACTGATCTGGTTTCAGATGGGGCGCGTGTGAAAGTGTGCGTGCAGCAGGCCCTGGGACAGGGCGTATTTCAGGTGGGGTTTGTGCACATTCTGGGGTGGGCCTTCAAGCGGTCCTGGTCCATGTACATGCATCCGTGCTGAGGTGCATGAACGTGTTGCCAATTGCTGCAGGAGCAAAGGTACAGGTGACTTCTACATTGAATTGTGCACATGAAATCCTGTGGGTTTATCATGCAGAACCGCTAAGAGCCTTTGAGGTCTCTTCTCATGTCAATGGGGTCCCACTTGATGATGGCATCTATGGCACGGAGCAGTCTCAAGGCCATGAGAAGGACTGGTCTGGATTCATTCTGGGCAACTTCCCTCGGCAGCAGCAACAGTGAAGAACTGCTATGCAGGGCTTGCCGCTGAGCCTGTCGGGGGTCAGGCGCATCATGGACAACATGGACTGGGGAGATGCCCTTGACTTTGTCAGCTTTGGGCACGTCAATCCAGACCAGCTAGACGATGCTGACTTCTACATCCTGGTCGCACCTCAGAATGTTGTGGGCTCGCCCATTATACACAACCTCACCAAGATGGTAACCCCTGGCAGCCCCAGCTTCCTCAGAAAGCACTGTTGTCAGAAGGAGACTCTGGGGCACCACCATCTTCTCATGGTCTGCTGGCCAGGCTGCATTTGCCCTGCCAGCTGAGGTGTCCAACGAGAACATGTCACAGCAGAGTGTACTGGGCATCCATGAGCAGGCGCTGTCTGTGGGGTGATGCTGCTGATGCTTTGCGGCAGGCGGAGGCTGCGCTGCAGCAGGGGAAGACGCTCATCCTGTTCAATCCGCTCTTGAGGGATGTGGCGTCCCCCGACGGCGTCATGGGCGTCCGGTCAGCGCATCCACCTCACCTGCATGGCCCACATCAGTCGCTCTGCAGTGCTGAGAGGAGCTCCGATCGCGTGTCAGCAGAGTGCCTGTGGGATCGTCACATGAGCCTGTACAGTCTTGGCTCAGAGAGACGAGAGGCTCTCTGCTCTTGTGCTGTGCCGAGCGCAGGGCAGTGAGGAGAGGGTGAGGCAAGCGTCACATTGGGAAGGTGCTCGCAGGGGGCGCAAGGAGCGCATGGCCTTTGCTGCCTCCTTCACTGCCGCCTACCACTTCAGGCTGCTGTACGCATCCTCAGCCACCATGTACCCCATCAGAGGAGCGCTGCGGCACGTGTACGGAGGCCCCTGGGATGTGAGCTGCAGTGCTCTGGCCTGCTCACCATGGCGCTTGATGCCAGATCCCTCATGCGACACTAATTGCATCTCACTCAGGGACAGCCTCTGTGACTTCCAGAAGCACTGCACGCGTATCACTTGGCTTGCACATGGACAGCCTGCAGCGGTGACGTGATGAAGCTCTTGTGCTTCGCAGCTGGAGCCTTGAGGCTGTGGGCCATGCTTGCAGGTGTTTCAGAGGGTGGACGTGGGAAGGAGGGAAGAGGAATATCAGCTAATCGGCAGCTTCGATGAAGAACCGGACGGCAGCAAGCTGACACCACTCTTCTCTGGGCAGCGACAGGGTGTCTCTAAACCTTGGTGGCAACTGTAGCTGGAGCCGCAGAAGTATGCACAGTAGTGCATTGGCATACTGAACGTATATGCTGGCTTTGTGTAGATCCTAGAACAATTAGATCTGCTGCAGCATCCTCTTACTCAAGACAGGAAGTATCACAGTGGCAGACTTCATGACTCCCTCGTCACAGGATCCTGTCCAGACATGTCTGTACAGACTGTCTACACAGACCCTATAAGGCTGATTCACTCAGCATGCAAC
>CAWUCR010000044.1:0-14836 GCA_963920665.1 Straminergon stramineum
GTCACAATTATTACGTCTGTGCCAGCGATGCAGACGGGCTGCTCATCAAACGCTAGCGATATATTTGAGGCGGAAAAGCTTCCACCGTTCTTCTTAAGCTCTATCCCCGTAACTACGAAAGACCCATACGCGGGCGTGCCCACTAAGAACGCAGGCGCAAAGAGTGTATTTAATAGAATAGTGTTACCAATCCCACCCGCGTTGATCGCCGCGGCAATCGCCGTTTGAATTTGAGCGGCATAGTCTGCGGAATACAAAGAATTCGTCGTAATTGTAATCTGCGCCCCTATTTCAGCAGTAACGGCTCTTTGAAACGATATGTTTAGAGGCATGCCCTTTGCGTCATATACGAGCTCGGTCGTATTCCCATATGTATTAGTGCCGGGAGTTTTGTAGTCACATATTTCTTGGCAAATTGCCGTATCATCTCCTCGGTAACGACGAGGCAAATAGAGTGAGGCGGAAGACCGTTTCCGTCTGTAGAGTCCGTAAAGTTCTCATACCCTCTAACATTCGTAACGCCCGTGAGATTTTCCACCGCCCCGACGGTCGCATCAAATACAGTTTGAGCGGGAATAGAGGTAGAAACGGCCTGCCTTGCCCGAAGCGTCGCATCTGATTCAATTGGGGCGCCAGGGGTTGCGGGCGTAGAATTGTTAACGGACTGCCAACCAAGGGTCGGTGTAAATATCGTTGTTATAGTATTTGCCTCAGCGGATATATTTCCAGTCGATTGGGCAGTCGCCGTGATGGTTATCGCTCCTCCGGTTGGAATTGTTACCGTTGCAGGAAGAGACCATAGCTGATTGAGCACGTCCTGTGCTATTCCGTTTGAAATTATAGTTCCCGCCGTTCCGACGATAGTTAGCTCGGCCGTTGAATTCGTCGGTATGCCTCGAGAAAGCCCGTTGATTTTAACTACGCGAGAAAGCCCTGCGCCCTGAGCTGTGACTGGAGAGAAGGAGTTATAAACCGACGCTCCTAGCGCTGCTGTATCGAAGATCGCCTGAGCAAGCACAGCGAGAAACTGTCCGTCCTGAGAATCGGCCCCTAGATATATATCTGCGCCATATATATTCTGATACGACGTAGTAAGAAAAGAGAGAAACGAAGGGTAATCGGCATAGTTGTACCCAGTAGAATCTATATAGACTAAGTCTGAAACGGCCATCTAGTTACCCCTAAAACAAAGTGTAGTTTGAAATCTGAACTTCCGTCGGCCCGTACAAAGTATTAATCGTCATCTGAACCGACAGCTCTCGGGTCTGAGCATCAAGCTGACTTGCATATGTTTGAATGTCCACGACGCCTTGAGTATTTAGGACCTGGTTTTGAATCGTAGCATCCGCAGTAGACTGAGAAAACTTACCCAGCGCCCCCTCTATCCAGGGAGTTCCAAGCGATGTATCGAGATACCACTCGCCCAAAAACAACATAAGCCCAGACTCAACCGCAAGACCAACTGCCTCGGGAGTGTTTACTTCATAATCTAAGGCGCTATTGCCAAAGCTGAAATCATTGTCTGGGGCTGCAAGCTTCCTGTATCGCATCGCTATCCTACTGGCGGCCCCGTTGGATCTCCTGGGTCGCGCTTGTGTGTGTGTGTGTGTCTAAAGTTATTGTTCCGCTCGTTACGTCGCCAGTCACTACAAGATTTCCAACTACGTTAACGGTAGGAGCGGTGATAGAGATAGATCCGTCCGGCTTTATGCTGATGAAGCTTGTTCCCGCGTTATTTCTAAGCTGAGCGTCTGTGGAGCTGATGTTTGGAATAACGTTGGGCTGGGATTTTGGTCCAGGTATCGCAAACCCGTCTGAGAGATCATGCATGCGCAATTCTGCCGGGGTTTGAATTCCCCCGCTCTGATACCACGAATCAATACACCGAGACGAGAACACACACTAGAATTTCATTTCCTATGGCGATCGGAAGGGTAAGCGTGAATCCGCCAGCTGAAGGAAATACGATTGGAACGTCAACCAAAAGAGGGAGTGGCGCATAAGTAGTTACGTTATTTTGATCCGTACTCAATCCTTTGATCGCCGGCTGACACTCTAACGTCATCGCAGACCAAGTTACTTTTGTGACAATGCAGGGAAGCGCTGTCCACATTTGGGCCTGTCGCCCATCGAGGACTAGAGTTTGAGTTTCAATGGGGTCGTTTAATAAGCCGCGCCTGTCCGTAACAAACTCCTTTTAAGGGCCATATCCAACTTGGACTTGGTTGAGAGGATTAGATGAAATCGACATGCCAATACAAATTAAAGACGAATACCAATCCACTCCGCGGGTATCCCCCGTGTGTTCCATAGTCAAAACATAGTAAGTTCCGTCCGCAGTGGTCGGAAATGGAATATTCGCCGGACTATTGGGCGTCGTTAAATTGATCTTATAATCCTGGATTGTTGCGTTGGCGATGTTGATTCTGGCTCCAACTTTAATCATTGGATTAAGTAGACACTTTACGTTTACGCCCTCGTTTGTTTGCTGAGGCGTTCCGATTAATCCTGTTTTGCTCGTAAGCACTACAACTTCGTTTGGCAGATAGGATTTAATCGGAATGAATGTGATCTTCTCGTTCTGGATAGACCATGTTTGACCGACGTTGTTTGCCACGTTTCTTAGATAGTTTCTAGCATTGCCATACATAACTTTTCCGCGCGGAAGTCGAGCTACCGGAATTCCTGGATATGTCCTTGGGTAACCCCGCTCTTCGTCATTGAAAGTGTAGCGGCGCCTATCTGGTCCATTTGAGTTGATCCAGCAGCTAGTGTTGAGCTTACGATTGAATATGAATACGCCGTATGTCCGTCGCCAGCGATGATATCAACGAATGTGTCGGTAGCACTCTCTCGACCCAATATAATTTGTTTAATATCTCCGGCAAAAATAACTCCGGGAGCGCCTTGATATCCGGCCTGCAGAACGACCCGACCGCGTCCTTGAGATATGGCGTTCTCAATATTTCCACCGCTAGGGCTTAGGTTAAACAGCATTGAAAGAGCTGTCTCGTCCGCCACGTTGTAGACCCTAATATCCGCCATATTAGGGGTCTGAGAATCCGAATGTTTTACGCTAAACTTTATCCGAAGGTTTGATAAGTCTAGGCCATTAAAATTTGTTCCAGAAACTATAAGACTACAAGAGCGAATATACTGCTCGCCATATCCAACCGTATGAGTTGGATCAAAGGCTGCATTGTCAGTAGATAATTGATCAGCCACCGGAAACCAACGTTACAAAATATAGATTAGAATCGACTCCAAGATTATCAAGCGTGGGTACAGCAGTCGCATCTCCGTTTGTGTAAACGTACAGGCTTCCGTTTATCCCTAAATACTCAAGTCCAGAAAGAAGGTCAGCACCGGTGATCATTGGAATATTATTAACAAGCTCAACATTTGTGTCCGCATTAGTGAACCCAATAAACCACCCGGCGTCTGCAGAATCATTCCACACGACATTCATGGTATAGTTATTACCAGCAAGAGAGATGTTAAACGTCTGAGGAACATTAGAGCACGGGATTGTAAACGTTGTGGCGCCGCTGGTTGATGAAGTAATACTCACGGTAAAACCCCAATTGCCTGACCGCCTTTATACAGGACTGACGATTGCTGGCCAGCTTGCTGAGTTGCTCCCGTAGAGCCGGGATTCTTTTGACTTGTTCTGGGAACGTTTGCCGTTGAAACGGTAACGATAATAATTTGTTGAAACGACATGTTCAACGATAGAATGTTCTCCGTATTTTTATCCGTTACTTGAGAAAGCTGGGTCATAAGCATTGTCGAATATAAACGCTTAGGTGTTACGATGTTAAATGGGATCCGACTCGCTTGAAGATCTAATAGAGATTGATATATTTTTACTAACCCAGTTGATGGCTCGTGATTGAGTTTGCCGAATTATCCTTCATATACCACGTGCATGAGAATACGGTCGGCTCTAAAAATGAGTTATCCGTAATCGATGCGCCCTGCTGAACAGGTTGTTTCGTTACTGTCAAAACGTCGCTTGTGTTCTCCGTGATTACAACCTGGGCGTTGATCGTGCCAATTGTTCTTTTTGGCTGAATCGGAATCAGTGATATGGGTTGACTTAAAAAACTCATTGTATGGTCTTCCCAAGTCCGTCAATCATATTTCTGTTCACTTGACCCTGTTGTCCTGCTACGGCGTGCCCGTGGCATTGGCATTGGCGGCGCCGTTGACGTTGATAGTTGTCTGTTGGGTTACATGCTGATTGTTTGACTATTATTTCCAGACGTTCCAAGCGGAGCAGTCATGGGCTGAACCGCTGGGTTATTCTGAATATTTGAAGCGGCATTGGAGTTCCCAAAGAGATTAGATGCCCATGTTCCTAGAGATCCGCCGACATGAACAAGATTATCCATTTGCTTAAACGCTCCGATAGAAGTGATACAAAGCTCTTAAGTGCGTCACTAAGAGAATTAAATGCATCAGTAAAGCGTCCATGAAATACCTGATAGATCGCAAGGCCTATGTTTCCAATGACGTCAAAGAAAGACTCTAGGTTGGCCTTGGCTTGATCAATTGCGTCCCCTACCGCTTTAATAACAGGAACAAAAGAAGACAATTGAAGAGCGACTTTCCACCCTCCTGCCATGTCTTAAAATCATCAAACAATGCAAGAATGCCTACTAGTCCCGCTATGATCATGCCTAGTGGAGTGGCGAGAAATTCAAGATTGAGCAGCTTCCATGCTGCGATCACACCTAAGATCACGGTGGACCAACCATCCGTAGCTTGGTGTAGCTTAGCAAAGAATTCGTACACTCTGGTTAAAATACTCCAGATATGACCGCCAAGTTGGGTAACAATTTCCAGGGATTTAAAAATGAACTTAATAAACGCTTCTAGGCGTGCTGGATCTTTGGCATGTTCTTGTAAAGAGTATTTCGGACATATCGGACTGTTTTTGAATGAGAGGAAAAAACCTGGAAGCAACCCCAGTATACAAGGCCTTAAATGCCATCTTAGTTTTGTCGATTGAGAAGTTTAGTTTAACTGAAGCCTGAATGACTTTGTAGATGTTTACTCCGGCCGCCGAGTAGGCGTGGAGCATTTCTTGCCTTAGCAATAAGACCTTGTTTATAGATGGGGCAATAAGTCTGTATTCATAACCAAGCTGTTCAAATCGCCCGAGATACTCGTTATACTTTTCACGACGGCTGCCGCAGCTGCGATTGTTGCGGTTGATAGCGCAGTTACTTTAAGAGTTGCGGATGTGAGAGCTTTATTGAACTTAGCAAGATCGCCCTCGTCCACTCGAAGCCCAAACCAACCATGAAACTCTTAATCACTTCGCCGGTCATGTTTCATTTGCCTTTCTAAATCTTCGTTCGTTCTCGCCCTTGATATCCAGCGCCTCGTTCATCTTGGCTATATCCTCAAGGTCTATAGTTCCATCCTTAAGAGACTCGTAACGACACAGGCCCTCAAGGACCGGTCGCATGACCCAGTCCTCTTGTTCCCCCATTTCTGCCCAAGTCACAGGACTCTTCGTGTCTACCGAGCTGATGGAGGAACGGCTGGTAGTACGTGAAAAAACCGGATAAGTTATACATGAACGCGCGGCCCGCAAGCTGAAGCAGGGTTGGAAGCTCGAGATCCGTAAACATGAGCATGGTATCGCTTGAAACCTTGGCCCAAACGTTTCCCTGAGAAATTTCAACGGATGACAGAAGTCCGTAGAGAACCTTGTCTGAGTCGGCATCTGATAACTTTGACAGACCGTTTAATATTGGTCCTGCGATCGCCGCAAGCTGATCAAACTTTTCCTTCTCGGAAAGATCGGTCTTGGTGATCTTCTGCATATCGGAAAGGGCGGGAAGCATTTCGGACAAAATCGGCGCAATTCTTCGCACTAAGTGGAACTGTTTAAACGCGTTTATCTTGTTCAGCTGAAACTTCCGTCCACCTAATTCAAACTCACGATCACTCATGTTCCCATCCTTGTTTTATCTACAGACCAACACCTAAAACGCTATTTGCATTGATTCCATCAAACGTCCATTCCATCATTCCAGCCTCTTTTGCATAGGTAATGGTCGGCTTCTTCTTAAAAGCCACGGACTGAACCACGGTTGCGTCTAAGCGAGCGGTATCTGCGATTGTAATAATATTCTGTCCCCACAACGAAGACGAAGCGGATTGAAGATCGTACATCAACTGAAGTGCTCCGTTTATCGGAGATGTTTTCAGCAAACGAACAGTTACAGTACAAGAATCATCAGCGACTAGAGAATGCTGACCTTTTCCGTCAGATCCGATTGTCATGATATTCTTGTCTGTCGTTGCCTCAATCGTAATTCCTTCCTCGGCAGCGGCGGCACCAGAGCCCATGTTAAAACTTCCGCCCGGACCGGTAATATTTGCTACGACGTTTAGAAATGAATAGGTTGCCATTTAAATCCCCTTATTGATTTACTGTTACAAAAACGTCGATACTTTGAATTGCTCCGGCAAGCTTAAGTGCAATTTGGATCGGAGGCGCCACGCGAGCGTCTCGATCAGACTGCGACTGAGTTGTGACGGAAGAAGCGAAGACATAATATCCGTTTTTCAAATACTGACCGGTTTGCAGAGACCCGAAGCTTGGGCCGTTCCATGTTCCCGGAGCGGATAAACCGTTATTTACGGCCTGACCACATACGCCGTTACAAGCGTTGGTCAACTGATTTACACCAGCATCTGTTTGAGAAATTTTTGTAGATGAAGTATAGAGAATATTATAGCAAGCGGTTTGAAGCGCATTCTGAAACCAGTCTAGTCCATGGATCTCATCAAAGAACACTGCCGAAGCCATCGTTCCGTATTGAATAATTGCGGTTGAGTTATCGTATTCAACATATACGTTGCAATTCTTCGATTGAAGAACCGAGGCCTCTTGATCAGAGAGGTCTTCTGGATCTACTCCAGGCTCTTGCTTATACATAAGCGTAATGGTTGAGTTTTGAGCGGTAAAGTCTACCGAGAAAGCTCGACCGAAGAAGGAAGCCACTGCATAGGGCGAAGAGAGGGAATACTGAGCAAAGCTTTGATCGTAGGATCCTGCTTTTAAAAGGCTCGCGTAATCGCTAGATGAAAGGGAGCTGGTGGTTGCAGTTTCTTGGGTAGTTACACCAAAGACCCGGGTGATTTCTTGAGCCTCAATGAATGGAGCGACCGCAAGATTTTGTCCATCTGTGGGCATAACCGAAGCTGCGAACATAATCCCATACCAAGCCGAGGACAGGCTTGCCAATGCGGTCACGCATTGGAGCGGCGTCTCTGCCGCGAACCCAGGAATAAGATCTAGGGAAAGCGCTGCGTTTAATTGCAGTAAAGCGGATATGTCCGTTCCCGATCCTGGGCTTGTAGCATATCCAACCGAAGAGGGGCCTGCCCCTCCGCTTAGATCGCCGGCTGAAAGAGTAATCGCCGTGCTCGACTTAGCTAGTGTAAACGAGTTTCCGACGGTTCCGACTAGCTTATACGTTAACGTAATGACGTCCCCAACTAAGGAGTACACGCACTTGCTAATATTTACGTCAGAGGAGTTTGATAAAAAGGTATATAGATTGCCAGCTGTCGCGGCGGCATTCGCTCCGATGAGGACTTCGTTCCCAGTCGGTGAGGCCGATACAAGCTCAACCGAAGTTCCGCCGATTGTGACGGTGTCTGCGTTCGTTCCTGCGCCCGTAAGCGTGATCGTTCCTGACGCAAAGACGCCTGCTCCGGAAGAATTGCTCGTGATTACGAACTGGGATCCATTCCAAGAACAAACCGCACCGGTCAAAACAGCGTTAACCGCCGAAGCTACTCCGTTTAGGTTTGTAGTTCCATTGAAGTTGATGCCAGAAAGATTTTGAGTTGTGCCGTCGATCGCGATCGAGAAGGCACCATTTGAAATTGCATTAAAGTTTGAAACCACCTGTTGGGCTGGCGTTAGAATTCCGCCTAAATTTTTAGCGGACTGAGCGGTCCTAAGCCACGCGCCGATCATGCAAGTCGAGGGCTTTGGGACCTGGCTAAAGTAGAGACCCGCAGCTAATGCTTCCGGAGCACTTGAGCCAAAGTCAGACGCAACGTCTGTGGCAGATGAGTAGGTCCGATATCTCTCAACTCCGTTGATCACTCCAGAATCTCCCGCGATCATAAGGATTCCAAAGGTCCTTCCTGCCGCAGACACAGGGCTTAGGTTCACCGTCACATTGACTAGGTTTGATACTGATAGCATTTTGTTATCCTCCAGAATTAAATGGGATGGTGAACTCTTTTGTTCCGTCTCCGTTTATGGTTCCATTCAGTGATAATAGCGTCAAGACCGGATAATCTCGCTGTACCTGTCTTCTGAGAAAGATGCTCATCACCGCGCGATTAAAAAACTGCTGATTTAATAGATCAGGAACGTGTTGAGCTTGATTTGTATAAGCAAATCCCATGTTAGCTGCCTTAAGGGCCTCTAGGTTCTGGGTGATCTGAAACGAATCTCTAATAAGCCCAGCAATCTCCATGGCCTCAGGACCATAGACCGAGCACGAGACCTCAAGCGTCTCTTGCCTCTGAAGTGTTGTGCTGCCATCTGGGTTGACGCCTACATACGCATTTGCATCCGGAGTGTTCACGGTGATTCCAAACGCGATCCATGTAGTATTAATATCTGGATGCTGAGGAGGGGCTACTTGCCACTGAGGAAAAACTAAATTGCCGGATACGCCAGACAAACCACAAAGAACTGTTTGAATAAATTGAATAAGCGTCAATCTCTTTGGAAGAGGATCTATTGGAAATGGATTGGGTAGGAGATATCCCCCTGTGGCCGAGGTGTTGCTCATGACGGCTTCTCCCCAACACAAATTCCCTCAGTATATCCAGCGCCGAAATTGGTCCAGTCAAATACAGTAATGACTTGAAACCGCTTACCTTTAAATACAAGGACGTCCGTGTACTTTCCAGGCGACGAAGCAACAATCACACCCTTAATCCAAAACGAGCTCATATTTGAAGTCTGCAAGTCCTGAGGCAGTCGTTGAATAGCAACGCCACTGGCCGGTTGAACTGATCCATAAGTGTTAACGCAGGCCTCTTGAAGCGTGTTCTCGCCAAAATTGTTAATCGCCGGCGTTCTATGAATCACCTGAACGGGATCAATAAAGTCTGGATCAGACATAAGCTCGGAGACGTCGATAATGGCCATCAGTCTCCTCTCACAACATAGGTGATTGCATTACGCATCTGGCCTGTTACGATTAGTGCTTTGGTTCCAGAGAATCCTTTAGACTTACGTGCTTTGAGAGTTGACTCAGCTGGTCCAGCAATTCCTTCCTGGGAGTTAATAGCTTTCTTAACCGAATTACTTGCGATAATTCCGGCTCTTTCATAGAACACGTTGAGTGCAGAAAATCCGCTCTTAAGAACATTCTGGGCTGCGAGTTTAAACTGTTCCGCAATGGATTCTTGCGCATTTCTAATCCCGATCGCCATGACAGGCCGTGGAGGAATATTATTTAAAGTAGACCCGAATTCATTGATCGCAAGCAGGGTCGCGTTGTTTATAGGCTGAGCTCCCTGCCTAGCGCCGTCTATGTTCGGTATCCCCACTAGAACTATATCGGCTTTAAACTTTTTAATCGTCTCATTGAATTGATCTGTGAAGTCTGCCGTGACCTCAAGAGTTGGCTTACTCATAATTGAATACACCCAGCACCGAAAATCATCATTAGTCGATAAAATTGTTTGCCGTAATTTGTAAGATTCCAGTACCCGGCATCTTTTTCAGCTGTTGAAGCAGAGTCATATCCTACCGAAGCACCACCAACCGTTTTAGTGTTGGCGATGCCGCCGCTCGTTCCGGGCACTCCGCCAACCGCGGCGGCCTTTGCATTTTGCGCCGCGATAGTAATCTCATGGGCCACGTAAAGCATAACGCCGTTTGCGTACATGTTTTTCCATATGCATTGGACGACCATCTGCTCCGCTATGCCGGCCCAAAATGTAATCATCGAGGTTGGGTATACCGTTGTGTCGCTAAATTCCGGAAAATTTGTACGAAATAACGGCACGTTCATTCACAACCTATTTCTTCTTACTTTTTGGTTTGGACTCTTCTTCGGACTCCTGCTCTTGTGGTGCCGCGAACTTCGCAGCGACCAATTCATTTTTCTGAGCCTGGCTTAAAAGGGTTGGAGACTTGTCTTCAACAATCAGTCCCGCACCCTTTAGAGTCTTGAAGTAATGATGATCTTCCACCTCGGAAGGAACCTCATGAGAACCAAGCGGAAACTTATGGTCAACAGGCTTGCCTTTTCCATCTGCTGCCGACGGCAATGTAAACATCGCCGCTTGCTTGAATTGGTACTTCATCTAAACTCCCTTCGTAAATTCACCGAAGTATTTAGCTTCGGCTTCTTTCCTTGCAACTACAGCATCGGCATATTTCTTGAATACGCCAAGGTGAATTATCTTCTGGTCGACCTTTATCCTAGCGAACCATCTTCCCCTCGTTGGGTGAACTCCTTTTTGGCCCGTCGTATTGTTCTTCGGGTTTCCAGAGTTCATGTTGTTCTGTCCGCGCGTAGCTAGCCTTAGATTACACCAGCGGTTGTCGTCTTTTACGCCGTTTATGTGATCTATATCAATACCCTTTGGTGGAAACTTTCCTGTCATTAGAAACCAAGCTATTCGATGGTTTCCTAAGAACTTACCCATGACATTTGAGACTAAGTAGCCGTGGCTCTTGGTTCCCGAAATCTCTTCTACTGGATAAAATCCCCACCTATTTTTTCTTATCGTCCTTAGTACAACCCCTGTGTTGGCGTTGTACTTATAGTTTTCGGATAACCAGTCTTTAATTTTCTTCAACCCTTCCTCCTTTTTTCGAGGAAAGATTAATATCAAAGACCTAGTTAAGTAAACCTTTTTGTTTACCCTTAAATCCCGTCGGCATACAATACGCACTCGGGGTAGACTATTTCCACCTGTCCCAATGCCCAGAGGTATGGAGCCGTGTATTGAATTCCTTTGTAGTAAGGAGTTTCACGACGGATCGGAACCATTGGGAAGCGGACTTTATCTTCTTGGTTAGTGTAAACAACCATGCGATCGGCGCCGCTTGCGCCAGCACCAGTCAACCATTTCAAAGGCTGAATGTTCAAAGCTTTTCCGTTAATGCTCAAGCTAATGCAGTTTTGTTGCAAGAACGTGAGGATCGACACACTTCCTGCTGTGCTCACCAATTGAGAAGCGATGTAGGCAAACTGAGCAGGAGGCAATAACAAGTCAAATGGACAAACAGCATAAGCAGCTGCTAACCATGCGGCTTGAATCGCGGTGTTAACGTCAGCTAAGATTTGGCTTGGGGTTTTGTTGATCCAAAGAGTGGACGAACCGGTTCCGGTTGCGGCAACAGTCGTTGCGGTAACACCGGCATCGTTTACCAATCCAGTGGCAACCACCGATGTCTCACCGATATATACCATTTGATCGATATTCATTTGATAGACCGTGTTCAGGGCATCCATCTTTTGGGTGTCGATTGGTTGGCCGGTCAACTGTGAACGCTCAAGTTCAACAGAAGAGTAGCTAACTTCACGAGCAGCCAAACGGAGTGGCAAGACTTGGCGTTGACCGTTTACGCTGATTCCAGGAATTGCATTGGTTTCAGCCGAGATCCACGAAAAGTTACCAGCAGCATTGTTCAGTGACCCAGCAGCGGCAAAAGCCGAGCGGATAAACGATGTGCTTTCGTTGGACATTGTAATTCCTGCGCGCAATTTAATATCGCGACCCCAAGTTACGGATGTTAACGGCTCATAGAGGCGTTTATCCAAGTTGTCCAGCTGATTGACGTAGTAGGCGAGTCCAGAGTCACGTGTTTTAAAGCGACGCATATTTTATATTCCCCTTTTAGTTTCTGTTATCGCGCTACGCGGATTTCAGCGTTGTTGTTTGCATCTTTGCCGTCAGAAGCCCATGAAGCCTGAGTTAAGCTCAGGGCTACATTGTTAGCAGAAGAGGTAGCTTGGAAGTCACCGATCGACCCGCCGGCAGTGTTGTTACAGATATAGACGATTCCACCACGAGCTGGAGTTCCAACTGTACAAACAACGCTCACATAGCCGCGAGTACAAATTCCTTGGAGTTGAGAAGAATATGGAAGGCTCGAGATATTGTCTCCGCTACTAGAGATTCCCGGAGCTTCGCGAACGAGAACGCCCGCAAACTGAGCCGCTGTATTAGCCGAAGTGTATTGGCTAAATCCGCCCGCTACATAAACCAATGGAATGCCGAAGGCTTGGCGAATACGCCTGAGACCGCGACGAGCATTCCGGACTCAATCGCAGATTCGTCCATGCGCGTGATATCACCGGGAACTCCAACTGGTAACTGCTTTACATAAGCCTGTGGTGTGATTGTCATTTTATAATTCTCCTTTTAGTTTCTGTTATAATATTTCTTATTGATTTCATTCATGCGCTCTGGGGTCATGAATCCCTCAGATTTATCTTCGGCTTTATGGTCGGATGTTTTTGTCCCGGCCAAGCTGCGAGTATGTTTAAGCACCTCTGATGCCGCGATAAACAGCTGATCAACTTTTTCTTTGGAATCAAATGTGAGTTTGCCGCCGGTTAAGGAATCAATCACGGCTTTGCCATCTTTGGTACCAAGCGCTGCTTTAAGTGCTTTGACTTTGATGTCTTTAGATCCCTTTAGTCCGGGAGCTAAGATCTCTACGCGAGAAGCGGTATCGCCAACCATTGCGCCGCCTTCGTAGTCATCATCTTCAGATTCGTCGTCGTCGCCAACAACGTCTCCGCCCATATCGTCATCCTCAGACTCATCGCTCATCCCTTCAAGGATCTTAGCAACCGAGGCCTCCAAAGCTTTTAGACGGTCTTCCAATTCAGGAGCGACCCCCTCATCTTTAGCTGGCTCGTCTTTTTTATCTTTATCTTCGTCGGAGTCTTTGGGCTTCTCTTCATCCTTCTTAGGCTCTTCGTCTTTAGGCTTAGACATCGCAGTGACTTTTTCCATCAGCGCGTTGCAGACTTTTACGAGCTCATCCATTGCGTTTGCGTCTTTGGCTTTGTCGTCTTTTTTGTCTTCGTCCTTTTTATCGGGGAAGGCATCTTTAGCGACCTCGGCTGCTTCATCTAAGAACAGCGCTTTCATTTTATCTCGAAAACTCATTTTATTAGCTCCTTTGCCTTTATGGTCATGTATTGCGTAGGACGATCCAGCCCGTCCGCTCTCGACAAGCGCCAGATGATTTCCGACGATATTCTTCTGCAGGCCACGGCTCTCGTCGGTCTGCTCATACTCGGCTTCATAACCGCAGGAGACCTCACGCAAGCCATTCTTAACTAAATCGATAGCTAAACTGTCCGTGATTAATAGGTCCGCGATCAAGTCTTGTTTTTGCTCCCCAGACCCACGTCGCACATTTTGAATGGTTCCACAGGCCAGTCGCTTCCAGTTCTTTGGATCAACGAAATCCATGGGATGTGCTATAGTAATGGGTTTGCCTTCAAACGAGGCCATGGTTTTTGGGTTGAAAACTTCTTCTTCTTCGCGTTGAATTAAAACTCGACCACTCTCGTCAGTCTCAATCGGAGTCTCGCCTTCGCCGTAAATCATCTCGCCCGTACGTGCGATCGGAACACCAATGCAAAGCAAATAACCTTCGGGCAGAGTGTGGATGTTCTCAGATATTTGAGACGTGACGTAGTACTTATTCAAGAGGTTGCAATATCCTTTTGCAAATCATGTCGGTCTAATTTTGCTGTGACCTTAATGCTCAGTGCATATTTTTTGTTTGTCCACCTATTTTATTCGTCACTAAAGATGGGCTCTGCAAAGCATCGACAGTTTGGAAAGTCTCCGGGATTACCTTTCATACCATCGTCTAGAGTTGGTGGTTTATCCCAGCTAAATATTTTACCTTGAAGTCGCTCGCCCTTAAGGGTTCGGTGGGATGGACGAACAGCTCCATCGCCTGAGTTATGCCAGCGATATTGATTAGATCCGACGGATGTTGCGCGTGCCTGATTAATAGCCGCATTCGCTCTTGATGTTTCAGTTCTTGCAATTAATCGTGCTCGAGATATCGCTACTTCCGTTGATGATCCAAGTTGTTTTTGTATGTCATCTATTAGCGTCTGGTCTGGGTTTGCGCGAGCTCCGTTAATAACAGCTTCGTAGGCAAGCCTCTGAGCCCTCAGTCCGGCTTCTATCGGAATTGATTTTATTAACGCCACTTGTTCATCGAGCATACTTTTTGAAAGTGCGCCGATATATTTATCATCCGACATCTGTTTATGTATTTCTAGACCAAGAGCCTTAGACTTGTTTTTATATGCGCGCTTGTTTGATTTCTGAACTTGATCAAGAAGCTTAGCTGACTGTCGTGCGGCCCAAGGCGTAATTAGGTTTGAATATTGCTCAAGCGCTCTCTGCATCTCTTTTGGGTTTGATAGCTGAACGCCCGTCACATGACTCTCAACGATGTGCCCCGCTACGCGGGCAACTTTCTTAAGTGCGCGATTAAATTCTTTCTCTGCCGTCTTGCTCGGATCAAACTTTCCTTTGACCGTTATCTTTGCGTCTCGAGTTAAAGACCTGATCTTAAACATACTTAAACTTTTCTCTGCAGTGTTCGCACTTAATAACCGGAATTATCTGGCCTAGCTCGTTTCTTTCATAAACCTGGATAAGTTCATGAAATCCGAATAGGCACTTAATCCACGCAATCATTTTCTCCCAAACCATTTCTTATCAAGAGAAGGCACGGCCTTTTTAGGTGGCTCAAGCTTTGGCGGTTGATCGGGGTTCT
>CAWUCR010000057.1:0-36683 GCA_963920665.1 Straminergon stramineum
TATCGAAATTTCATCAAGAGAGTGCAAGCAGTGTGGAAAATAACATTGACCGACAAAGTCATACAAGGCGACAGACGCTACGGTCTCTTCATTGGTCATCGGATCAAAGAAAATCTATCGTAGATGTAGTGTAGTAAAGCTTGTACACAACCTGTCAATAAAAATATGTAAAAGAGCACAAATCAGATTGGAACTAAATGCAAACACTCTGATCTTCTCCGTATCGGCCCAGAGTCGTCACGGTGTGTGGCGAGTGTCCGACGCGTGTGTGACGGCCGGGAAGACGACACCGACCGCTTACGTGACCCGAATGTGGCGCAGCCCACCAAGTCTTTGGAGGCGCTCCAAAAACTCGTAGACCAGTGAGAAACCTACCTCCCCTTCTCAAAAATACTCAAAATACTCACAAATTCTGACACCGACACCCAATATCCAGAGAAGCTTTTGTGGTTCTTCTGGTTGTATTGTGGTTTAAATTGTAAATGCGCATTTTTCTACTACCGAAAGTTAAATAGTTGTGGTCAATGTGGTTTCTGTTTTTTTACAGTTTTTATATTCATCACCACCACCATTGTGGTATATAAAACTTTCGGTTTGTGGTGGTGGTCAACATCATGAAGGAGTTCAAAAACGAGAAACCACACTGCCCACAACTTTTTTTGCTCTGATACAACCTTATCGTACAATCCTGATACAACCCTCGGTACAATCCTGATACAACCCTCGGTACAATCCTGATACAACCCTGATACAACCTTGATACAACCTTGATACAACCCTGGTACAACTATGGCACAACGCGTTTTAAAAAGCCTGTGTTCGATATAGGGTTGCATCAGAGTTGTATCAGGGTCTTTAGTCGGACAACGTTCAGCGCGATCTGATCGAGAATCTTTCGTTGGTAACATCTAGCTGCTATGACTAGAGGCTGCTCTTCGAAGGGTTGTTCAGCATGCATCAACGGCAGATCGAATATAGGCCGAGAGTCTGATGAGTATAGTATCGTTGCTAGACATGTACCATCAACATAGGTCGGTTCAGATGAGCTATGTATCCTACCACTGTATTCGACTTTAGATATGGCACGTTCGTATAGTACACAGACGGACTGTCTACCGATGTCACTACAAGGTATATCCATGTCTCCAAAGAACACGTGTACACATCCAGTCACAGCATCAAGACCAGGATCGTTACGTCTGATCTTACCATCCGGAACTAGATCATGTCCAGCGAGCCATGTGAACGGATGTATCGTATTGTCGTGTACGAAGCTACTATGTAGATGTGTATCCTGCTTGATAGGGAAGACGTCTGTATGATCTTCTATCACATGAACCATGAATACGATAGGTACATTGCGAGGGAACACTCTATACCACAACGCTTCGAGTAGATTGATCCTACATGAAGTTGTCCCATCGAAAGGTCCCAGATGACTCATACGCATACGACTCCAACCTGTAGTGTAAAGCCATGTCTGATACGAGCTTACGATAGACTTGTCATACTCGATGGATTCTACAGTGCGACATCGATCACATGGTTGTATGCCAACGTTTCGCCAATCTATAGGACCATACGGATCACATGGTTGTATACCAGCGTTTCGCCATATGTTCTGTGTAAGACGAAATCCTCTGCTGTTCATACTATCGTTCTGTGAGAGTTGTATCAAGTCTGGAGACGTGACATTGCCATCCTCACCGTACTCCCAGTAGAGTTGTTGGATCTTTCCGTTGCTGTCGACAAAGATACACCTCCAAGATATATCAAGTACAACAGCTCTAGATGTCACAGTCTGACTAACGTATAGAGGACGGAATCCTTCTTGTCCAACGATCTGTGCTAGAGCTTGATGATCTTCGTTGGTCATACCTCTGGGCAATCGCATGTTAGCAAGCCTCTGTACTGCAATAGGACCAAACGCTAGATGACCATTGTGACCGTTTGCAAAGTCGTCAGAGAGTAGGAATAGTTCATGCAAGCTTCTCATGCAGGATCTGATCCTATGTCAGATGCTTGTCTGATCCTATGTCAGATATAATCGAAGAAAAATCTCAAGTCCGGCGAGTAGAACCTGAGTGAACATTTCCCATCTTTCATTGACAGGATTCAGAACGCGCCAAAAGAATCGAAGAAAAGCTCCAAGTCCGGTGAGTAGAACCTGAGTGCCCGAGGGTCGGGCACATTTCCCATCTTTCATTGACGGGATACGATCACCTCCAAAAAGGATCAAAGCGTGTCAAAAGAATCAAAGAAAATCTCAAGTCCGGCAACTAGAACCTGAGTGCCCGAGGGTCGGGCACATTTCCCATCTTTCATTGACGGGAAAGGATGGGAGGATGGGAGGAGGGGAGGAGAGGAGGAAAGACTGATGGGGAAATCATGGGGTGGAAATATCGTGAAGATACAATTCGATGTATTGAAGTGCATCAATTGTGCACAATTTTTTGAAATGGTAGTAACGCACCATGAAATGGAAGGTGAAACACTATGAGACCTTCCGAAGATGTCAACGCCGATACCGCAACTGGCTATCACTGCGGAACGCAGCAGCCCGAGTCATTCAAAAACACTGCCACAATTGGCTGTATTCGCCGGCATGCCGCGATGGAAGCATCTCCATCGGATGCAGACTGAGTTTTCGCGCCCTCGGGATGAAGACGCCCGTTGGGGATCAATACCCAACGCCCGGCGGGTGTGTGGCGGCCGGGGGCCGACACGGTGGGTGACCGACGGGTATGTGGCGGCCGGGGGGCCGACACCCGACACCCGCCACCCGACAACGGCCCATTTTTTTCCAATGATACAATATACACAGGGGTTTCAAAAAACTGTGAAATAATGTCAAACATATCATACAGCGACGGTCAAAGTAGCACCTCATTCCCGTGGCGAACCTGCCCAACCGGTGAATGGATCACCCAACTCAATGTCGGACAAACCTCCTCCCATTTGAGCTCCATAGTGGGCACGTGCTCAGACGGAACAACACTTGCCGCGCTGACCGGAAGCCAAGACGCCAACACGTCAAGAACACCAATCGGACCCTCACCCTGGGGATTCAGCGGAGCAACCGTAAAACTGAGCAATGACACAGACGACGGACTACGCGACATATACATGTATCGATATCCGTGGAGCCAAGAATATGGAAACACTGACCAGCTAGACACTGGCAATGGAGGCAACGACACAATCCCACAGACGTGCCCACAAGGACAATCAATCACCGGATACTCTGGATATGCCGGGTACTACCTGGATCAAATCTCTTTCAGTTGCAAACCCGCTCCATTCGGAACTCCAATCACCAATCACACATTTTCATCTGCGACATAGAGTCTTGAATATATTTCAAAAAGTAATAGGTATACACGCGTGTAATCAGATGAACACTACAACCGTCGTAGTAATAGCTATTGTCCTGCTTTGCTGTTCTTCTGTTACAAGTGCTGGTGCTGGTGGAGGATATTGGTGGTACGAGAATCAACAAACAACTACGACAGCACCAAGCACCATAGCGCCAAATACTTCAAGCTCGTCAAGCTCGTCAAGCTCGTCAACTTCACCACCCGCGATAGAGTCGTCAAACTCGTCAAACTCGTCAAACTCGTCAAACTCGTCAAACTCGTCAAACTCGTCAAACTCGTCAAACTCGTCAAACTCGTCAAACTCGTCAAACACGGCAAACACGGCAAACACGTCAAACTCATCAAATCCGGCGCCACCCACATCAAAATGCTTGGACTACTCGACTTCTGAATTGCAAGCAAAAGCATGCAACTCAACGAGTGAGAGTCAAACATTCAACTACACCAACAATCTTCAAATACAACCGACGACAAACAATGGACAGTGCCTCAACGTATGGGGCGGCAACTATACAACCAGCCCTTCCGTACGACTGTGGTCATGTGCCACCGCAACTGGTACAGCACCGACAGCCCCAAATGAGCAGTGGGCAATCAGCAACAATACAATTTGGACAATGGATCCCAGCGGAAACAAATACTGCTTGCAACACCAACCCAGCGGTACCAGCAACTTGCTCACGCTCATTCCGTGCAATCCGATGAACAACACTACATCATCGTTTCAAAATTGGATCAACAGTCCCCCCGCGTAGTGCCCGGCCGCCACACAACCCCGGGCAAAAACTCCCAGGAGCCTGGATCGACACTACTGATCGGGCGTCCTTGACCACTTGCTTTGTAATTGTTTCCCCTGCGTAGCCTTGGATCCAGCGTTCCATATCGTTTTGTCGGTAGTTTCTATTTGAAGCAGCAGATACTGACACCGATGTCATCAGTTTTGATCATGAAGCTGATTGTCTTGTCATCGATATAGAGTATGACGACAGGAATGAAAACGGCTGCTACAATGCTTCATACTCCATATTTTGTAGGACAGACTGGCAACAACAACAACCAACCTCAAATATCATAAACGGTGTGAGAAAAAACAGGAGGTTGTTGTTGATGATGAAAAGCAATTGAATACTCATGAGACAATACAAAAGTATCAATGCTCCATGCAGACTGGCAATTGAATACTCATGAGACAATACAAATGTATCAATGCTCAATGCTCAATGTTCAATGCAGACTGGCAACAACAACAACCAACCTCAAATATCATAAACGGTGTAAGAAAAAACAGGAGGTTGTTGTTGATGATGAAAAAGCAGTTGATACTCATGAGACAATATATGTATATGTATCAATGCTCAATGCAGTCAAAACAGCAATATTTATGAGGCACTGAGGGTATATATATATATATATATATATTTGCTATATATTTTAAAGTGAATTTCAACAACAACAACAACCTCCTGTTTTTTCTTACACCGTTCTCAAAAAAATCTCAAGGAGGTTGTTGATTGCAAGGGTTTTTTTTTGAATGGACGGTTTTGGAAGGGATGCAGAATACCATCGCTCTGAAAATGAAGCAAGTACTTTGACAGGAGTAACAACGTTGACTTTTTCTTTGCATCAGATTTCCGCGTTGCTGTTTTTCAAAGCACAGTTCAACAAAGTTGCAGAACTTTGCTTGCATGCGCAGCCAGCCTTCTCTTGTACCCTTTCGAATTTCCGCGCTCCCTCGATGCCTGTAACGTCGAGACGTTGAATTGCTTTGCCGAAAGCAAAAGGCGACATCTCGGATTTGATTGATCGGGTTGTCAGCATCCAAGCATTGAAATGTGCGGCTAGGAGATGAACATGAATCTTGGATCCGGATTTGAACTCGAGCATGTTGACGTAAAAGTCGTGGACAGGAGGTTGTTGTTGATGATGAAAAAGCAGTTGATACTCATGAGACAATACAAAAGTATCAATGCTCAATGCAGACTGGCAATTGAATACTCATGAGACAATACAAATGTATCAATGCTCAATGTTCAATGCAGACTGGCAACAACAACAACCAACCTCAAATATCATAAACGGTGTAAGAAAAAACAGGAGGTTGTTGTTGATGATGAAAAAGCAGTTGATACTCATGAGACAATATATGTATATGTATCAATGCTCAATGCAGTCAAAACAGCAATATTTATGAGGCACTGAGGGTATATATATATATTTGCTATATATTTTAAAGTGAATTTCAACAACAACAACAACCTCCTGTTTTTTCTTACACCGTTCTCAAAAAAATCTCAAGGAGGTTGTTGATTGCAAGGGTTTTTTTTTGAATGGACGGTTTTGGAAGGGATGCAGAATACCATCGCTCTGAAAATGAAGCAAGTACTTTGACAGGAGTAACAACGTTGACTTTTTCTTTGCATCAGATTTCCGCGTTGCTGTTTTTCAAAGCACAGTTCAACAAAGTTGCAGAACTTTGCTTGCATGCGCAGCCAGCCTTCTCTTGTACCCTTTCGAATTTCCGCGCTCCCTCGATGCCTGTAACGTCGAGACGTTGAATTGCTTTGCCGAAAGCAAAAGGCGACATCTCGGATTTGATTGATCGGGTTGTCAGCATCCAAGCATTGAAATGTGCGGCTAGGAGATGAACATGAATCTTGGATCCGGATTTGAACTCGAGCATGTTGACGTAAAAGTCGTGGACAGGAACGGTTGCTGATTTTTGCTGCATGACTTCGTGTCTGACCTCTTCCGCCATCACCTGCGTCTTTCCACTTTCCCTGAAGGTTTCTATCAACATCAGCATGAACTCTGACCCCCATGTTTTCACAAGACTTCCGAGTTCCAGGTCTTTGTCTTTCTGCAACGGATTCAGTGGGTCACGCGAATCCTTTGCGACAAATTTGACAGGAAAATCGAAAATGTACAGCCTTCTCCAAATTGCATGGGGGTCCTCCTTGTCGTCAAAAAGAGGAATTCCGTTGCACAGAATCGTGGGCAAGAACATGGGCGTAAACGTTACATATACGTTGGAGTGCAGAGCGCGTACATTCACCAAGTCGTTGCCGGTGAGGAATTTGAAAAAGGCAGCATTGATTTTGGTCGAAGAACCTGGCTCGGACATGAAAACGCTCCGTTTCCCTTTCAACTTGACTACATTTGGGCATGCAGATTCATCAGAAGGTCGCTTCGTGGTAAGCAGCTCTGGCGCCGGTTCATCATGCAAACTCATGAATGTTGCTCTCATCAACTCCTTCAAGATTCCCTTCCCATTGCCACCTTCGCCTTTGAATATGGCTCCAATTTGATGCAGATTGGTGCCAGCCAGACTTTGGGATAGGAACCATATCAGGCACTTTCTCACATCTTCGTTTGGTATGATGCTTTCGAAAAATGCAGTGATACGTTGTCGCTGGCTTTGATTGCTCTGGTCAGGCAAATCGTAGTCAATGATGGTTCCGATGCAATCGTCAGGAGCAGCCGGTCGGAACTCGAAAGTCTGCGTGTTGAGAACTCCGTTCTGAAACCCAAGAAGATGTGGATAGCAATCCAAGTCAATGATTGATTTCTCCGCCAGAGCCTGAGCGTGCATGAGATTGTATATGCTTTGAAGGGCGCCGTCGTTTTCCAAGAAGTTCAAAATCATTCCAAGCGTTTTCTGCTGTTTTTCGGATCCGTAAACCTGCAACAGGGTATGGTAGACGGGTCTCAGGGTCTCGCAGAGCACGTGTTTCATTCCTTTCTGTTGGGTCCATCGAACGCCATCAAAAATACACCACGTCTCTTTGAAGAGGCGGTATCTGTCTTTGAGCAACGCGAAAGCGAATTTGGCCAAGGATCCATGAGTGCAAGACAAGCTGTTGTGGCATAGAGTGGCGAGTTCTTGGTTTTTGAAGAGATCAAGTTGGTCAAGCGATTTTACATCAAACTCCTTTGCCGACATTGGTGGTGTCGGTGAGGTGTTCACTGTCCAGTTCGTCACATTGTTCACGATGAGATTGAATTGTGGATGTAGTACCTGCATCGGTGGGGAGGGATATCCTTCATGACGACGTTTCGGACACGTGATGCATCGAGTTTGAGTGCCAAAATCCAAGACGATACTGTTGCATGGTTCGTGTTTGCAATTGCAAACCATGCAGTTCTCGTTCATGATAAGTTGGGTCTGAGCACAATAGGGGTTGACTATGATATCGCCCATTGTCCAGTTGATGTCATTGAACAAGCGCAAACTTTTGGTGCATCTTCTGTCGGATGGGGCTTCAAATGGAAGCGACATGATTTCTTGATACATAGTATCCTTTTGCTTTTCGGATTCGTCAATTGCCACCAGAGTTTTTGGTGCATTGAGATTGGCGTTGACATCATCCGTTTGTTGGTCTTTGACGAGTGACTGAACAACGGCTGGGAGTTGGTCTTTGACGAGTGACTGAACAGCGGCTGGGAGTTGGTCAAATCTGATCGGATGATGGCTTCCATTTTTGCATTGATCCAACTTGGTTGAATAGCATCTTTGTGAAGAGCCGTTCTCATTCACAATGACATATTGGCGTGTGTTTCCGCCATGTTTTTTCATGGCCAAAGGACAGTAGCCGTGTTCACTTTCAAATGGTACACTGACGCCGCTTTTCAATTTGATTGGGCTACGTATATTGTCCATTGTGACATTGTAGGCGCTGGAAACAAATCTAGTCAATGTGTCAGTCTCGTGTTTTTCAAACACGGATGATACAGTTTCTGAGGACCGTCTGGCAGCCGTGTTTTTTGTGGCCTCCGTGTTTTTTGTGGCCTCCGTTTTTGTTTTGGTGCATTCACCATGAAAGAACGGCGTGTCTGGAAGGGCGGGTGTGCCACTTTTCACGCGAATGGACGTAGCGATGAGATGGTCTTTGTCCAACGGGATAGGCATCAACGTTTCGAGAGAGACGATTTGATATGTTTGACAGAGACGCTCCTCAGGACAAAACTGATTGTGGCCGTAAGCCTCGAGCGCCATCCTGGACTGATTTGTGAACCTTCCTTTGTGGCACCACAGCATGCGAAGTCCAGTGTTGTAAACGCTGAGGTCGACTGCGGAATCCTGCTTGAGAACCGGAAACTGTGCATCGATGAGCTTTGCGACACAGGTGGCAAGTTGTTTTGCTTGGACTTTTGTGACGACTACTTTTGGGAAATGGATATGTAGCTTGTAGAATGATCGAGCTGCTAGAATCATTTCTGTAAATGTGTTTGTGTTGTTGACCTCTTGAACAAGGAAGGTTGGAAGCATTTTGAGGAATGCTATGAGATTAGCTTTGACGTTTTGTACAAGCTCCTTTGTGTTCTCATCTTGTTGTAGTTCCATCCATTTTGTAGTGGAAAAGTCAATGTCAAGAAAGAAGCGGAAAGTGGCACCTTCGGTGTTGGGGATTTTTTCAGAAAAGGCATTCCAGTCGTATTTCTCGCAGTAACTGTTGGAGACAAGCGTCCACATCTCCTGGTATAAATTGACGATATCCTGGGCGTCCAAATGAAGTGTTTTGGGCGGCGTCTGTGGATTGGCAAAGAACGTGTGTGTGTGCTCACGTTCATCCTTGCCACCTCGGTAGCATTTCCAGAGAAAAGTGGGAAGATCTTTGGTCATCCTGGTGAAATGCTTTTGTTTTTGAATATGTTGTGAGTCGTCTCATTTTACAGTCTTTTCCTTTTATAGTTTTTTGTTTTGATCGATGATACCATTTACTATGTCGTCGATGGTTTTACAGTCTATTTGGTGAAATTTGGGACACTCCTTCCTTTTGAAACGATGGCCCATGTTTGCCACACACGTGACTGATATTGTCCCGTTAAATTCACATAATAAACTGTAGTTTGTTTACACGGTCACAGTGGTGTTGCAGGTTGTGCACAGCGCTTTTGCTCGCGTCGATCCTTTTTTGAGTGTTGAGCGCTCGACACTCGCCGTGCCGGAGGGCCGACACCTATCGATCGCGTTCATTTACACATAAACACATACATAAACACATACACAAACACAAACATGTCATCGGGGCGATACCTTGTTGCTAGCCGGTTCACAAAACGCTCTACCATTGAGAAAAAATACCCAGGAGCGACCATCATAGACGTCACGAGCAAAGCTTCCAAGCCTTGGAACACTCTGTCACCATTGTTCCCGCACGGAAACATACCCATCGCCACAGACGCAGGAATGGTTGGAAACAGTGTGGAAGCCATCTGGCAAGGCTTGAAACGTTTCCAAAACGAAGACATAGATATATCGCGCGTGGTCGAGAGACAACTGTTGCAAAAAAAGCGGAAACCGAATGCCTCTCGCGGAATGATACTTGGACACTCACCTACTCTGAAACTCGACTCACCGCAAGAAGAACTACTTGGTTGCGCGGATGCACGACGACGCATCTTCATTCCTGCGTATCGGGAGCAACTCTCACGCTGTAAGCAAGTGCTTGACCAACTTGTCCTATTCGGTCTGAAAGGCCCAGTGGTCCTGCTGGACTTTGACACGAACGGAGACATTGACAACGAAACAAAACCACTCAGTCATGCCTCACTCATTGTACAACATCTCGATGCGAGATGAATCAATGTAGACTGTTGACGGAAAATATATCATGACACAAAGACTCCTGTTTTCACCAATTCCCGACTCTCATTGATGGATACGATCATCATCAGGATCCTCACCACAAATACATGAGAAAACCAAAATGCTGTCAAAAAAAAAGGGCGAACCTCTTTTCAAAAAAAAAACTACACAAATACTTGTGATATATGTTACATGTTACATTTTGACCAAGGGTACGTAGAAAGTATCCACGCAATGAGCTATACTTTGGTCCCGACTCTCATTGATGGATACGATCATCATCAGGATCCTCACCACAAATACATGAGAAAACCAAAATGCTGTCAAAAAAAAGAGGGGCGAGCCTCTTTTCAAAAACAAAACTACACAAATACTTGTGATATATGTTACATGTTACATTTTGACCAAGGGTACGTAGAAAGTATCCACGTGGTCCCGACTCTCATTGATGGTTACGATCATCATCAGGATCCTCACCACAAGCACATGAGAAAAGCCAAATGCTGTCAAAAAAAAAAGGGCGAACCTCTTTCCAAAAAAAAAACTACACAAATACTTGTGATATATGTTACATGTTACATCCAATGAAAATTTGACCAAGGGTACGTAGAAAGTATCCACGCAATGAGCTATACTTTGGTCCCGACTCTCATTGATGCTTACGATCATCATCAGGATCCTCACCACAAAGACATGAGAAAAGCCAAAATGCTGTCAAAAAAAAAGGGCGAACCTCTTTCCAAAAAAAAAACTACACAAATACTTGTGATATATGTTACATGTTACATCCAATGAAAATTTGACCAAGGGTACGTAGAAAGTATCCACGCAATGAGCTATACTTTTGGTCCCGACTCTCATTGATGGTTACGATCATCATCAGGATCCTCACCACAAATACATGAGAAAACCAAAAATTCTGTCAAAAAAAAGAGGGGCGAGCCTCTTTTCAAAAACAAAACTACACAAATACTTGTGATATATGTTACATGTTACATTTTGACCAAGGGTACGTAGAAAGTATCCACGCAATGAGCTATACTTTGGTCCCGACTCTCATTGATGGATACGATCATCATCAGGATCCTCACCACAAATACATGAGAAAACCAAAATGCTGTCAAAAAAAAAAGAGGGTGAGCCCTCTTTTCAAAAACAAAACTACACAAATACTTGTGATATATGTTACATGTTACATTTTGACCAAGGGTACGTAGAAAGTATCCACGCAATGAGCTATACTTTGGTCCCGACTCTCATTGATGGATACGATCATCATCAGGATCCTCACCACAAATACATGAGAAAACCAAAATGCTGTCAAAAAAAAAGAGGGCGAGCCTCTTTTCAAAAACAAAACTACACAAATACTTGTGATATATGTTACATGTTACATTTTGCCCAAAGGTACGTAGAAAGTATCCACGCAATGAGCTATACTTTGGTCCCGACTCTCATTGATGGATACGATCATCATCAGGATCCTCACCACAAACACATGAGAAAAGCCAAATGCTGTCAAAAAAAAAGGGCGAACCTCTTTTAAAAAAAAAAACTACACAAATACTTGTGATATATGTTACATGTTACATCCAATGAAAATTTGACCAAGGGTACGTAGAAAGTATCCACGCAATGAGCTATACTTTGGTCCCGACTCTCATTGATGGATACGATCATCATCAGGATCCTCACCACAAATACATGAGAAAAGCCAAAATGCTGTCAAAAAAAAAAGGGCGAACCTCTTTTCAAAAACAAAACTACACAAATACTTGTGATATATGTTACATGTTACATCCAATGAAAATTTGACCAAGGGTACGTAGAAAGTATCCACGCAATGAGCTATACTTTGGTCCCGACTCTCATTGATGCTTACGATCACCTCCGTACTTCACTCTGTCGCCGACTGTCAATACTTTTCCCTCAGAAAACCCACGCAAATGACGCACCAATTGGTGCATGTCACTGAGATACAGGTAGTTTCTCTTGCGTGTCGGCCCCCGGCCGTCACATACCCGTCGGTCACCCACCCACCCAACGACAAGTCGTTCCGATCTCTGCTTCGTGTTGGCAGTTTGGGTGGTGTGGGTGTCCGGCGGGTATGTGGCGGCCGGGGGGGGCGACACCCTGGAGTTGCTTCTGAGGCCAGCCTGTCCCAAAATTCACATAATAAACTGTAATACGCAACGTCTATGAGCAATGCGCTGAAGACGAATACATACCTCGTCTATGAGAAGACGTTGTGGACCAATACCCAACGTGTCGGCCCCCGGCCGACACACACCCGCCGGACACCACCCAAACTGTCAACACGAAGCAAAGATCGGAACGACTTGTCGTTGGGTGGGTGTCCGGCGGGTGAGTGTCGGCGGGGGGCCGACACGTCTATGAGCAATGCGTTGAAGACGAACATGAAGCAATATTGATGTGGTTCGTGCGGTTGTATTGTGATCATGCTGGTGATCTCTACCACCGAAAGCAAAAATACTTGTGGTCAGTGTGGATTCTCACTTTTGAAGCCCCTGTATGTTGGCCACCACCACCACGTGGTGACAAGGTCTCATTCAAATACAGTCTGTCCCATTTTTCGTAGAACAGACTGTAAGATTGGTGGTTGACAGCGCAGTTTCGCGGTTGCTCGCGCTCAAGGAAGCTCTCTACGCGACAGAGTTACTTCTCACGGTGCGACGCTGCGCCACACCACCCACTATATTGCTGCGCCACACCATGCCTCCCCTGGGCAACGGTGCTGCTGCGCCACACCAATCCATCGCCTCCCGCGATGAGGCCGCCTTGAGTTTGACATATTGATTGTTTCACTCTCCCACTGGTGCGGTACAGTAGCCGCGCATAGTCGCCTTTGAGAGATCCTGGTCGTTTGCGTAAGCGATGTAGCCGCCTACACTGACAAAAAGCTGTCTTTCCCCATTGCAGGCTTCTGCAACACGGTACCACAGTCCACTGGTGGGCCTATCCGGGCAGGGTTGTCCTTTTTCGTTTTTGATTTCTTCCCTTGTGCGTTTCTTCCACGCAGGCAGAAGCGGTTCATTCATGAATATGTCGATCAATTCCTCGTCCATGGTTTTACTGTAACATGTAAAATCTGAAAATGTATTCAGCTTCTGATTGCGTTTCACATTTGTACAGGATTGTGTTTTTGGCGGGGCCGCCACGATGGCTTTGACAGTTTGGCAGCGCAGTTCCTGGTCGTTTACGGAACCTGAACCTGAAGGCAGCTCGCTTTCAGGGAAGTCCTGCTCCTGATGCGTCGCTGCCTACTTCACGTTGCTCGGTAGCAGCTTGTATCCGTCAATAAATGTCATTTGTTTGTTGCTTTTGTTTGCTTCGGTGAGCCACCCCATCTAGTCCGTCCTCCGGACCGCGTTGCTCAGGTCAATTTTCAGCAGCGCTCCACCATTTCTGGTCTTTGTCACCTCGCAAAAATCGTGGCCCGATATGCGCAGGTGATCGCGGAACTGGCGACCAAAAACACTATTCTTCACCCTTCTCTCCTCTCCACAATTTACCAATGGTGGTCGCGCGTACTCCTGATATACGAGCGTCATGTTGACCTTTTCGTTGACCTGGCCAAGCACAAGATGTTGTGATCTCCCCTCCAAGACAACGTCATTGAAATATGTCACGACCGTGTTGGCAGAAAGATCGCGCATGTCGCGCTTGGCCTTGGTTTCTGGAATGTTTCGCAGTGAAAAGTTGTCCAACCTATACGTCAAAAGAAAAGTGAAAAAGTGTCTGGCGACGTTTTTGTCCTCCATGGCCTTGGCCAATGCACCAAAGTAGGTCTCATCTCCCCTGTAGCAGTCCGATGATTGAACGACAGCATATCTCCTATCAGAAGTTTCGATTTTGACTGGCAGGTCTTCGTTTGTTAGGAAAACGAAATTCTGGAGATCTCTTGTCTGCTCTGCATCAATACCTTTCCTCTCAATCATCTGCACTGACTGCGTGATGATTGACTTGAGTTTGGCAGGCGTCTTGTATCCACCTCCGTAGGTGACTTCGTCGCCTACTGTCAAAAGTTTGCCTTCAGAGAAGGCGTTGAAATGATTGGTCATTTGGTCCGTGTCGCTCATGTACAGGTAGTTTTTTTCCCCTACAATTCGGGCTCCGAACCAGTCCCAAAAAATGTTTTTTCCAACACCTTGTAAACTTTTGTAGACAAGGGCCGTCCCAGTCTTTCTCTCCGGGTGCTGCAGCAACGAGGCGCACCATCCGAGCTGGTATGAGTGAAATGCATCGTCCCCGCCCGCCAGCACGACCTTCATGTGGTGGATGATTGGCTGAATCAATCCTGTATCATGCGCGCCTTGAATCTTTTCCTGTGGCCATCCTGTCCACAGATTCAGTTCTTCCTCTGGTTTGTCGCCGATATACGAAGGATCTATTGCTTTCCTCTGATATGTGCGCGAGTTCTCATTGACGTTCCAGATATCAAACAAATTGACAGATTTTACACGTGACTTGCCATAGGATATCGTGAATCGGCTGGATCCATTCTGCGCATCCATTTTTTGACGAAAACTCCACTCTCCTTGAGGGTTGAACCTCTCGCCATATAGAATTGTACCTTTTCCCATGATGCGGCAGTAGTATTTGTTCAGATACTCTGTCAACCGCGGTCGTTTGCTCAGTATTTCATCGTCTCGCTCGGTATTGAAAAGGTACTCTGCGACCCTCAGAGAGATCTTGTCGTCCGGGCCAAACACCGGTATTTCGGTGTCACGGCGTGGGCGGACCGCCATATCGTTTTGATATGCCATATCTTTGACCATCTCAGGTCCGCAATTCAAATGTGACGAAATTTCTCGGATGATGTCAATGTAACTCTCGATGGGAAACCGCGAATTGTAGATGAAGCATTCTGTGAATTTTCCAGTGGCGTGGTGCAGTACCACGCGGCGGGAATTTACATCCGGAACGCTGAAAACCGATTTTTCCAGGAGTATGCATCGCCAACATGGCTGAAAGAATCTCATTTTTATATTTTTAATTTTTGACACTGCCACCAAATTTTTGTATCGAGCTTCAAGGTCCTGGGTTTGGCCAATTTTGATCAAATTGAGGCCTGCATGACAGCCCAAGTCAAGAAGATATACTCCTTGACCGTTCCTGTATCTGGTCAAGTAATCGATGGTAGTTGTCATCTGTTCCTTTTTGTTCCTTTTGTTCCTTTTGTTCCTTTGTTTGATCAACTGCAGTTGTGAATTCCTTTTACCGCTAGAATTTTTATCAAAATCTGACTTTTTTTACGAATGTGTAGTCTCTGACGTCATTTCTCAGATGTGCGAGTGATCTCCTCCAAACTATGCGGGGGTGAACATCAGCAACACGTATGGACCCTTGAAAAAGTAGTGATGAAATGACATTCTCTACTCTGTCCTTACACACCTGAAATCAGCCAGAGGGAGGATTGCATCTGAGAGCACGAGAACCGCTAGGGGGAATGCTCATTCTGTGAAGTCACAGAATGAGAGCTTTGTTCTGTCAAATATTTCGTCAAGATATTGGCACAATCATTGAAATCTCTGTCGATTCCGTAGAGAATCCGTCAGCTGTTATTACTTCTTGCGTATTTCTGTGACAACCGCTAGGGTTGCCGTGCTTGCTTTGTGGGATTTGTAGCATAGGAAGCATCGATTGCGTTTCAGCAGTATCCCAAATTTTTCCCGACAGACTATATATTGTGTGACAGAGGAGTGAGCGCACTCTCTTCTGAATTCGAATCAGAGCCATCACTGTTTTTTTTTTGATCACCTCGAATTCAATCTTTCCAACAATGAATCCTGACTGCTGGAACAAAGTTCACGAATATTTATGTGTCGGAGACGTTTTGCGTCTGTCTCAGACGTGCAAGTTTCATCTTGACGTCGGGACATATTCTCAGTTTTGGAAAAAGGTTGCTAGGCAGCTGGACATCGCGGCAACAAAAAGAATGCTCGCGAAACATTGCGTGTCGCCGGGTCCTGTGTGGAAAGCAGCAGTGTTGAAACGCAAGGGTACTTTTTGCGAGTGTTGTTTGGTCAAGCTTCGCAAGACGGACATTCATGCCCACACGAATCATTTTTGGTGCTTTGACTGTGCTCGTATAGAGGCGTCTCTATGTCCCGGTCTTGTGGCAGCCTCGTTTCCGCTTCGCTTTGGGAACGACAACAACGTTATTCTTAAAGGGCAGGCGTTGGCTCACTATTGTCTTCGGGAGATGCATTTGGTGGGAATGGACGTTATTCACAAGAGGAATCCTCACGGAGGGGCTCCGCTTTGTCTTTATCAGGAAGACCAAGTTGTCTTTGCTGCTTGGGCTGTCCACGGTAGCATGGCTGCAATCCAAGGCAAAATAGACCGGAAAGTTGCCGAACAGCGTGTTAAAGCGGAGCAGAGGCAGAGGCAGGAGAAAGAGAAGCAAGTGGTTGCATCGGCACGGTACAAGGTTCTGTCAAAAGCATTGCAGGAACAGAATCTGGTCGGTTTTGCTAAGTTTGACGAAAGCGTAGCGGGTCAGATGGCCGCTCTTGAAAAAGATTATATTTATGGCAGGCGAGATGACTTGCCTCGTGTGCTCGAACTTGCGCGTGCTCTCAAGGAAGAGGGGATTCGTATTCAGCAGATGGTGGCTGACAGACGTCAAGATTTGGTCATGCGGCTGCGCGAGCATTCTTTGGAACTTCGAAGTGATTCTAGGCTTTGTCAGCGGTACATTGAGTTTGACGAAGGGAACATTGACGATATTGTGCGTGTGATGGTCGAGATGAGTTTTTATTTTGTACATACTCAGTACTCGGGGATTAGGGAGGGAATTTATCAGCGGCGTTCGTTCAACCGCGATCGTGATTACTGGGAGGGCGGATTCAGCGCATCAGACATCAGCGAGGAAGCCAAACGGGAGGCTTTGAAGGATTGGGTGCGTGAGGTTGTGCGGTCTGGTGATTCTGCGACGGCGACGAGATTGTCTTATGTGCCATCCTCGCTTCTTGGAAAACTTCGTGACTCTTGTAGTGCCGTGTTCAAGGAGAAGGTGCAGCAGTCGTTTTCCAAGAATGACAGCGTTGACACCATCAAGGAAAAAGTTGAACGTGTGGGTGAAACATTCTTGCGGCTTCCGTCAACTCTTTTTGACCCGGTCGTTGTGGGCCAAACATGCAACATGCTGCTTGCGCGAAAATCGAATTCTGAGTCGCAAGGGGGTCGTCGTCGTCGTCGCAAGTGATAGCGGACTAGATTGTCAAGGTAGTTTTTTGTGTGCCAGGTCGCTGTATATGTGGTGGTAACCTCTCATTCGCTTGGGAAATACGGTCTGTTTTTTTGGTGTTTTTTTTGGTGATTTTTGGTGTTTTTTGGTGTTTTTTGGGACACTTGCGACACACGATACGTTCGATCAATGTCAATGTCAAATGAATATTTTCCGAATAGTAAGCATGTCTGTTCATGGCGACTGACGTCATCGAATAGAGGAGTAAAAAGGTTGAAAATCATACATATCTTGGATCTCTGGGATTTTCTTGGCATCATCTCTTACGGTGTCAAACCGAAGGTTGCAAGACATGGTGGGATCGAGACGTTTTGGGAGTCGTGAATATTCATCGCCAAGGGTTGTTTGGCCTCCGTTTCGGTGAGGTGAACCAGATTTTCTACAAGACGCAAAAGCCTTCGAAAGAAAAAGTGACGACGAATGTGAACGATGTCTCTGAGCACTGAAACGCTCATTTGCTTCATGCAATTTCACCAGTGCACAAAGTCTGTGGGTGTCCCAAAATTCACCAAACTGTATAGTCTGTTTTGGTAAACTCATTCTTGACCACATTTTGTTTTGTTTTCCCAAGAAAAAGCAGAAGAAAACTGCACATCCACAGAGCTCGGACGCAAAACATGCGACACATACTCGTATGTAATCTCACCGATCTCACTGTTCGGATTTCAAGTGAGCCTCAAGCTACAGTATATACTTCGAGTGAGACTCAGAGCACGACCGATAGTATCATCCGTCCCACGAGTGCTCCCACCATACGTCCAGCGAGAGAACGTACATCGGACAGTACGACTAACCACATAGGTCAGACGTGCAGCTGCATGAGACTTGTAGTTGATAAGGTGGACGTATTCGAAGAACGGAAGCTTGTAGCCGTTCTATCTCCTGATACCAATGGTCTTCTGTCAGGTGTGATATATCTACGTATAGACTACAACGTTGGCTACAGGAGACAGACAGCCAATGGTAAGCTGTGTATAGACGGATCACTCAATATGCCACTCAAGACGAGTCTAACGTTTGATGGGAACGACTCTGGGTTTACTTGGGTCAGGCTAGGACGTATGACATATAGGTACAGTGTATCGGTAGACTCATCATCTGATGTTGTGGTATGTATAGAGGAGATGCTTGAGACGTATGTGCCTGACTACAACGTGACCATACGTATACACCTACCTTTGTTGAGTGACAGGTTGAAGTGTGACTCTGATGGGTTCGTAACCATAGTCGATCCAGAGATACCTTTCACTAGCGATCATGCAAGAGAGGCTATGGAGTTTCTGACATACATAGAATCTGACACTCGTATGCACGATAGATTCAAGCAGGCTTTGTTAGCCATCATTCGACGTGCGAACGATGGGAAGCTTGTACCCGTTCATCTGAAGATGGATGAGTATCATGGATATGAGATGGTGTCTGTACGCATACACAATCCAGAGTATGCAATGAGCATTACACATTTACAGGCTCTCCCTGGTATCATCACATGGTGTAGAGATCAGATGATAGCATTTCAAGCAACACACAAGAAGGAGACTACTCTGACTTGCTACCGTGACCACACCTTGTATCTGATACATATTACATGATTGGTTCAAAAATGTGCTGGCCGCTATAGATAGTCATGTGGTTCATCAGGGAAAAACCGCCAGATACTGAAACTGTTGCGACGACTCAAAACCAAGACTTTGTGCAAATCGATCGATCGTACGTCCCGCGCCTATAAAAGACCCCAACCTATCCCCGTCTGTGTTTCGTTCGCCTTCAAAATCCGCCCGGATGGCCCCCGGCTTTTGCAAGACATGTTCCTCACAGGGGTGGTCAGAAGCGGATACGAAATTCCATTCCCGTTCTTCGTCCAAAGAGTGCCATTCTTACAAGCCACGAATTGCACTCGCCATTTCTCAGAATTTAAGAAAACGCAAGAGAGAGGATGTTGACGGCACTGAACACGACCACCCGCCCATCGTGACGACTACGGCTACGGTCAAGACTGGCATTCGATCGCTTCTGAGGACCCCATTTCGTGATGCGCTTTTTGATACCATGCAGGATGCTGTCAGGCGAATGACAGCGATCTCGTACGAAGCCTCCAGGCTTGTCAATCTATACGTCCTTGACCTTCTACGGAGAGATATCCGGGTACCTCGGTTGACATATAACGATTTCATGCGTCTGCCATTCCAAGCAGTGTCAAGATCCGGAACAAATCCAATGCGTCCAAAAAATACATCCAATCAAGCGTTGAATGCTATCCGCGACACCCTCTATATGCAAAACCGCGGTGAAAGAGAATGGACAGACGCCTCCGGACTCGCGCAGCGCATATCGCTCGCCGCCAAGGCGTACGCCACCAATTGTGAGAACCACATCACTGTGAATTTTATCTCGAGGCTGGAGCGTTGGTGGATCTGCAAATTGCGCAAGGCGCATCAGACGAACCCTCATGTGTCACCTCCAGAATTGGCCGTATGGCAATGCAAGTTTTCTTTTGAGTGCTTTAGGACCAAGACACGATTCGATGCCACTGTGAAGTTTGAGGATCGAGAAGACGGACAGCTGATAAATGAGGCCCATGAGAACCTCAAGGCCTTCGCAAACGAAAAGATACTGCAAAGAATCTCTCTCGATACGGAAGACATCAAGAAGGCGTGGTGGACTTATTTGAAGCCTCTTTGGCGTCTGCTGCAAGACATGGAAGAGACCATCGCCAGCGAGCCCGTTCCGGATCCGGATCCAGAAGCAGGGGCAGACGACACAAGAACCGCAGTTGCAAAGAAGAAAAAGGGTCGAGGCCGAAAATTTTTCGCTGTCGCAAAGAAGAAGCATCCTCGAGGCCGAAATCTTCGCACATTTACCATACTTCCGTTGACTTCTGGTCACGCGTGCTATGTTCACTATGACACGGATGCGTTTCATGAGCTCCTATGGTCCGCCCGCGCCCGTATCCCGAACGTGCCCAACCGCGGCGTCTTTCGCTCGTCAATATCAGCCGCAGGCTCTCATCATCTCCCTGCGAAACGGTTCGACAACCTTGAGGACGAGGCACAAGTCCATCAGGCTTGGTGGGCAGCAGTTTTCCGTCTGGAGAAAGTCACGACTGCAACTCGCAAGTTTGCGTATCACATAGCGACAGATATGGTGGGGACCAGCGTCGGCATCACAAGACTTGTCAAGGCCTGCGAGATGTATGAAAACAATGGTACCAATCGGGCGAGTGGGACAACAGATCGTGGGTTTGACGGAGAGCGTGTGTACGTCCCATTGCCTGTGGATGTGCACAACGGTGATCGCGTTGTGGGGTTGGATCCGGGTCGTATCGATATCTTTGTCGGCGTATCTGACGACACGAAGCAGTCCGTCATTGCTTGTAGCAGGAAGGAATACTACGATCGGTGCGGCTTTACCCGAAACTCGAGAAAACGAGCCGCATGGCAGGCGAAAGATCCACAGATCAAGGATATTCACGAGAAAATGCCGACCGCCAAGACTGCTGAGATGGGTGGATTCTCAAACTACTTGAGATATACTCTGCGACACATGACCGAGATTTTGGAATTCTTTGGCAGGACTCGATGGACACGCCTGCGTTGGAAGGCTCACATTGCAAAGGAGAAAACGTGGCACACAGTCGTCAATCGAATCACTCGATCGGATCCTCGCACGCTGGTCATATTGGGCGACGCGGGCTTTGCACACAATTCTCGAGGCAACGCCTCTACTCCCGTCAAGCAGTTGGGAAGACGTCTCAGGGGAAAATGCAGACTGAGGATGATGGACGAATTCCGGACCTCCATCCGGTGCAGCAAATGTTCAGGAGAGCTTGCTCAATATCGCAAGTTCTGGCAAGTCAAGGTCTGCCAAGACTCAAATTGTTTGACTTTCTGGAACCGAGATGTGAATGCCGCTCGTAACATTCGGAACATATTTCTGCATCAGAACGAAAACGGAGGGGAGAGACCTCTGGCATTTCGTAGAGCGGCGGCTGCTGGATGAATTTCCTTTTTCATTTTGTGTAACATTAGGCTCACATGGCATTCAAGTGGATGTCGAACTGTGTTGGTGTGATCCATTGACAAGTAGGCAGTCCTGGCTGTAAAAATGTGGGCAGATAGCTCAAATGCTATTTTACAATTTGGTGGTTTTGGGGGTCTGTCCCAAAATTCACATAATAAACTGTACGGAAAACCCTGACAAACTTTGGGACTATGCCGCGTTGAGTTGGAATCCTGCTACAACGCTAGATTTCATCCATTCCAATCTGGACAAGCCCTGGACTACGAATGTTTGAGTAGCAATCCTGCTACAACGCTAGATTTCATCCATTCCAATCTGGACAAGCCCTGGTGTGGTATAGGTCTGAGCCTGAACGAAAATATGACCATGGACTTTGTCTACGAGCATCCAGACATGGAATGGGACTACGGGTTGTTGTCTAGGCACCCGAATGTGACCATGTCAATCATCGAAGCCAGCCCTGACAAACCATGGGACTACAGATATGTCAGCCTGAATCCGAATGTGACGATGTCAATCATTGAAGCCAACCCTGACAAACCATGGGAATACAGATTTTGTCAGCCAGAATCCGAATGAGACTATTGACTATGTCAAAGCAAATCCAGACCAGGCCTGGCACTACGGCTTCTTGAGTTTCAATGAGTATGCGACGACGCCCCAAATTGTTCGTGACAACCCGGGAATACCGTGGGATTACGAGGCGATGAGCGGTAACTGCAACATGACGATGGATTTTGTCGCGGAAAACTTGGACAAACATTGGGATTACGCCAGAATGCTTCAGCGAAAAGAAATGACGTTTGGGTTCTTTCATCGCAATCTGGGCATGATCCGGTGTGATGGAAGATATATTCTGTCATGGGCGGTGTTCACTTCAAACACATTTTGCCAGTTTGCAAAAATTTTGGCAGCAGCTGAAAACGGTGGATACCGATGGCTATCCATGAATCAATCCGTCACTCTCAAAATGATTGATGAAAACCCGGACATACCATGGGACTACGGGGATTTGAGTTGGAATCCAAATCTCACCGCTGATTACGTCATAGCAAACATTGACAAGCCGTGGTGCTTCCGAAGGTTGAGTAGGAACACTTTTGGTTACGACCACAGTCCTCTTCCAAAGGTCTCGGAAATACAAAGTCAACTTTTGAGCGAACTGAACCATGTTTTTGACATGCCGCCGGGTGTTGACTCACGGCCTGTGTTTGCGAAGGGAGGTGTTGGATATCAGGAATCGTGGAATTCGTGGAAAATAGCCAGTGGCGGATTGTATGCTAGAGGATCCTGATTGTCACCGGAAAATGACGTCATCGAAGTATGAAATATATATACAGTTTGTTTTTCCTGAAACCCCTGTTGACATCATTCCAGAGTCGCAAAAGAATACACACGCCGAGCATGGTCAATGAAAAGAGTCATCTGGAGCTTCTGTACGCCGCTTTCCCAGATGGGGATTGGAATTACACCGCTTTGAGTTCCAATCCACGTATCTCTATGAAGATGATCACGGAAAACCCTGACAAGCTTTGGAACTATTGCGAGTTGAGTAGCAATCCTGCTACAACGCTGGATTTCATCTATTCCAATCTGGACAAGCCCTGGAACTACGTATGTTTGAGTAGCAATCCTGCTACAACGCTAGATTTCATCCATTCCAATCTGGACAAGCCCTGGCGTGGTATAGGTCTGAGCCTGAACGAAAATATGACCATGGACTTTGTCTACGAGCATCCAGACATGGAATGGGCCTACGGATTGTTGTCTAGGCACCCGAATGTGACCATGTCAATCATCGAAGCCAGCCCTGACAAACCATGGGACTACAGATATGTCAGCCTGAATCCGAATGTGACCATGTCAATCATCGAAGCCAACCCTGACAAACCATGGGACTACAAATATGTCAGTCTGAATCCGAATGTGACCATCGACTATGTCAAAGCAAATCCAGACCAGGCCTGGCACTACGGTGTGTTGAGTAACAACGAGTATGTGACGACGCCCCAAATTGTTCGTGACAACCCGGAAATACCGTGGAACTACTGGCAGATGAGCGACAATTGCAACATGACTATGGATTTTGTCGCGGAAAACTTGGACAAAGATTGGGATTTCAGCCGAATGATTCAGCGAGGAGAAATGACGTTTGGGTTCTTTCATCGCAATCTGGGCATGTTCCGGTGTGATGGAAGTCATATTCTGAGATGGGCGGTGTTCACTTCAAACACACTTTGCCAGTTTGCAAAAACCTTGGCAGCAGCTGAAATCGATGGATACCGAATCCTATCCATGAATCAATCCGTCACTCTCAAAATCATTGATGAAAACCCGGACATACCATGGGACTACGCGGTGTTGAGTTGGAATCCAAATCTCACTGTTGACTACGTCATAGCAAACATTGACAAGCCGTGGAGTTTCCAAACGTTGAGCTGGAACTATTTTGGTCATGACCGGTTCCGTCGTCCTCTTCCAAAGGTCTCGGATATACAGCGTCAACTTTTGAGCGAACTGAACCATGTTTTTGACATGCCGCCGGGTGTTGACTCACGGCCTGTGTTTGCGAAGGGAGGTGTTGGATATCAGGAATCCTGGAATTCTTGGAAAGTAGCCAGTGGCGGATTGTATGCTTGATTGTACTGTCCACATATCGATTCAGATTGCAACGTCGAGAGGATCCTGATTGTCACCGGCAATTGACGTCATCGAAGTATGAATATATACGCAGTTTGTGTTCCTGAAAACCCCTGTTGACATCATTCCAGAGTCGAGAAGAATACACACGCCGAGCATGCTCAATGAAAAGAGTCAACTGGAGCTTCTGTACGCCGCTTTCCCAGATGGTGATTGGAATTACGTAAAATTGAGTTCCAATCCATGTATCTCTATGAAGATGATTACGGAAAAACTTTGGAACTATGACAAGATGAGTTACAATCGTGCTACAACGCTAGATTTCATCCATTCCAATTTGGACAAGCCCTGGAACTACAAAATTTTGAGTGGACATCCTGTTGTGACGCTGGATTTCATCCATTCCAATCTGGACAAGCCTTGGAATGGTACAGGTCTGAGCGACAACAAAAATATGACGATGGACTTTGTCAACGAGCATCCACACATCGAATGGGACTACAGATTTTTGTCTAGGCACCCGAATGTGACCATGTCAATCATCGAAGCCAACCCTGACAAACCATGGGACTACATGTTTGTCAGTCTGAATCCGAATGTGACTATTGAATATGTCAAAGCAAATCCAGACCAGGCCTGGGACTACGGTTGCTTGGGTGTCAACGAGTATGCGACGACGCCCCAAATTGTTTGTGGCAACCCGGAAATACCGTGGGACTACTCGTATATGAGCGGAAACCGCAACATGACTGTGGATTTTGTCGCGGAAAACTTGGACAAACATTGGGATTTCAACCAAATGATTCAGCGAGTAGAAATGACGTTTGGGTTCTTTCATCGCAATCTGGGCATGTTCCGGTGTGATGGAAGTCATATTCTGAGATGGGCGGTGTTCACTTCAAACACACTTTGCCAGTTTGCAAAAACCTTGGCAGCAGCTGAAATCGATGGATACCGAATCCTATCCATGAATCAATCCGTCACTCTCAAAATCATTGATGAAAACCCGGACATACCATGGGACTACGAGGAATTGAGTAGGAATCCAAATCTCACTGTTGACTACGTCATAGCAAACATTGACAAGCCGTGGAGTTTCCAAACGTTGAGCTGGAACAATTTTGGTCATGACCGGTTCCGTCGTCCTCTTCCAAAGGTCTCGGATATACAGCGTCAACTTTTGAGCGAACTGAACCATGTTTTTGACATGCCGCCGGGTGTTGACTCACGGCCTGTGTTTGCGAAGGGAGGTGTTGGATATCAGGAATCCCTGGAATTCGTGGAAAATAGCCAGTGGCGGATTGTATGCTAGAGGATCCTGATTGTCACCGGCAAATGACGTCATCGCAGTATGAAATATATAGGCAGTTTGTTTTCCTGAAAACCCCTATTGACAACATTCCAGAGTCGCAAAAAGAATACACACGCCGCATGCTCAATGAAAAGAGTCAACTGGAGCTTCTGTACGCCGCTTTCCCAGATGGGGATTGGGACTACAGAGAATTGAGCTCCAATCCACGTATCTCTATGAAGATGATCACGGAAAACCCTGACAAACTTTGGAACTATGCCGAGTTGAGTAGGAATCCTGCTACAACGCTGGATTTCATCCATTCCAATTTGGACAAGCCCTGGAACTACGGATGGTTGAGTTCCAATCCTGTTGTGACGCTGGATTTCATCCATTCCAACTTGCAGAAACCCTGGAATGGTGAAATTCTGAGCTTGAACCCAAATATGACGATGGACTTTGTCAACGAGCATCCAGACATAGATTGGTGCTACAGCCGTTTGTCTACGCACCCGAATGTGACCATGTCAATCATCGAAGCCAATCTTGACAAACCATGGGACTGCAGATGTGTCAGTCTGAATCCAAATGCGACCATTGAATTTGTCAAAGCCAATCTTGACAAACCATGGTACTACTTTCACTTGTCACAGAACCCAAATGTGACCATGTCAATCATTGAAGCCAACCCTGACAAACCATGGTACTACATGTTTGTCAGTGAGAATCCGAATGTGACCATTGAATTTGTCAAAGCAAATCTAGACCGGGCCTGGCACTACGGTTTCTTGAGTTGGAACGAGTATGTGACGACGCCCCAAATTGTTCGTGACAACCCGGAAATACCGTGGGACTACTCGTATATGAGCGGAAACCGCAACATGACTGTGGATTTTGTCGCGGAAAACTTGGACAAACATTGGGATTTCAACCGAATGATTCAGCGAGTAGAAATGACGTTTGGGTTCTTTCATCGCAATCTGGGCATGTTCCGGTGTGATGGAAGTCATATTCTGAGATGGGCGGTGTTCACTTCAAACAGACTTTGCCAGTTTGCAAAAACTTTGGCAGCAGCTGAAATCGATGGATACCGATGGCTATCCATGAATCAATCCGTCACTCTCAAAATGATTGATGAAAACCCGGACATACCATGGGACTACAAGGAATTGAGTTGGAATCCAAATCTCACCGCTGATTACGTCATAGCAAACATTGACAAGCCGTGGTGCTTCGGAAGGTTGAGTGGGAACAATTTTGGTCATGATGCTCTCCGTCGTCTTTGTCGTCCTCTTCCAAAGGTCTCGGAAATACAGCGTCAACTTTTGAGCGAACTGAACCATGTTTTTGACATGCCGCCAGGTGTTGACTCACGGCCTGTGTTTGCGAAGGGAGGTGTTGGATATCAGGAATCCTGGAATTCTTGGAAAGTAGCCAGTGAGTGGCGGATTGTATGCTAGAGGATCCTGATTGTCACCGGCAAATGACGTCATCGCAGTATGAAATATATATGCGGTTGTTCCTGAAACTTTTGTTGTCATCATTCCAGAGTCGCAAAAAGAATACACACGCCGAGCATGCTCAATGAAAAGAGTCAACTGGAGCTTCTGTACGCCGCTTTCCCAGATGGGGATTGGAACTACACGCTTTGAGTCGCAATTCACGTATCTCTATGAAGATGATCACGGAAAACCCTGACAAACTTGGGAACTATGGCGAGTTGAGTAGCAATCCTGCTACAACGCTGGATTTCATCCATTCCAATCTGGACAAGCCCTGGAACTACCTATTTTTGAGTTGCAATCCTGCTACAACGCTAGATTTCATCCATTCGAATCTGGACAAGCCCTGGAACTACGGATATTTGAGTAGAAATCCTGTTGTGACATTGGATTTCATCCATTCGAATCTGGACAAGCCCTGGGACTACGGATGTTTGAGTAGAAATCCTGTTGTGACATTGGATTTCATCCATTCCAACTTGCAGAAACCCTGGGATGGTGAATCTCTGAGCCGCAACCCAAATATGACGATGGACTTTGTCAACGAGCATCCAGACATCAAATGGAACTACAGTGTTTTGGCTTCGCACCAGAATGTGACCATGTCAATCATCGAAGCCACCCTGACAAACCATGGGACTACATGTTTGTCAGTCAGAATCCGAATGTGACCATCGACTATGTCAAAGCAAATCCAGACCAGGCCTGGCACTACGGTGTGTTGAGTAACAACGAGTATGTGACGACGCCCCAAATTGTTCGTGACAACCCGGAAATACCGTGGAATTACGAAGAGATGAGCGGAAACCGCAACATCACTATGGATTTTGTCGCGGAAAACCTCGACAAAGATTGGAGTTTCACCCGATTGGTTCAGCGAGGAGAATGACGTTTGAGTTCTCTCATCGCAATCTGGGCATGTTCCGGTGTGATAGAAGATATATTCTGAAATGGGCAGTGTTCACTTCGAACACACTTTGCCAGTTGCAAAAACCTTGGCAGCAGCTGAAATCGATGGATACCGATGGCTATCCATGAATCAATCCGTCACTCTCAAAATGATTGATGAAAACCCGGACATACATGGGACTACGAGGAATTGAGTAGCAATCGAAATCTCACCGCTGATTACGTCATAGCAAACATTGACAGGCCGTGGTGCTTCCGAAGGTTGAGTGGGAACGCTTTTGGTTACAACTACTGTCCGCTTCAAAAAAAGGTCTCGGAAATACAGCGTCAACTTTTGAACGAACTCAATCACGTTTTTGACATGCCGCCAGGTGTTGACTCACGGCCTGTGTTTGCGAAGGGAGGTGTCGGTATCAGGAATCCTGGAATTCTTGGAAGGTAGCCAGTGGCAGGTTGTATGCGTGATTGTACTGTCCACATATCGATTCAGATCGCAACGTCGAGAGGATCCTGATTGTCACCGCAAATGACGTCATCGCAGTATGAAATATATATGCAGTTTGGTTTCTGAAAACCCCTGTTGACATCATTCCAGAGTCGCAAAAGAATACACACGCCGAGCATGCTCAATGAAAAGAGTCAACTGGAGCTTCTGTACGCCGCTTCCCAGATGGGGATTGGAACTACAACGCTTTGAGTCACAATCCACGTATCTCTATGAAGATGATCACGGAAAACCCTGACAAACTTGGGAACTATGGCGAGTTGAGTAGCAATCCTGCTACAACGCTGGATTTCATCATTCCAATCTGGACAAGCCTGGAACTACCTATTTTTGAGTAGCAATCCTGCTACAACGCTAGATTTCATCCATTCCAATCTGGACAAGCCCTGGAACTACTCATGTTTGAGTAGAAATCCTGTTGTGACATTGGATTTCATCCATTCGAATCTGGACAAACCCTGGAACTACGATCTTTTGAGTAGAAATCCTGTTGTGACATTGGATTTCATCCATTCCAACTTGCAGAAACCCTGGGATGGTGAATCTCTGAGCCGCAACCCAAATATGACGATGGACTTTGTCAACGAGCATCCAGACATCAAATGGAACTACAGTCTTTTGGCTTGGCACCAGAATGTGACCATGTCAATCATCGAAGCCAACCCTGACAAACCATGGGACTACATGTTTGTCAGTCTGAATCCGAATGTGACCATCGACTATGTCAAAGCAAATCCAGACCAGGCCTGGCACTACGGTGTGTTGAGTAACAACGAGTATGTGACGACGCCCCAAATGTTCGTGACAACCCGGAAATACCGTGGAATTACGAAGAGATGAGCGGAAACCGCAACATGACTATGGATTTTGTCGCGGAAAACTTGGACAAAGATTGGGATTTCAGCCGAATGATTCAGGGAGGAGAAATGACGTTTGAGTTCTTTCATCGCAATCTGGGCATGTTCCGGTGTGATAGAGATATATTCTGAAATGGGCAGTGTTCACTTCGAACACACTTTGCCAGTTTGCAAAAACCTTGGCAGCAGCTGCAGCTGAAATCGATGGATACCGATGGCTATCCATGAATCAATCCGTCACTCTCAAAATGATTGATGAAAACCCGGACATACCATGGGACTACGAGGAATTGAGTAGCAATCGAAATCTCACCGCTGATTACGTCATAGCAAACATTGACAAGCCGTGGTGCTTCCAATCGTTGAGTGAGAACAATTTTGGTCATGACCCGTTCCGTCGTCCTCTTCCAAAGGTCTCGGAAATACAGTGTCAACTTTTGAGCGAACTGAACCATGTTTTTGACATGCCGCCAGGTGTTGACTCACGGCCTGTGTTTGCGAAGGGAGGTGTTGGATATCAGGAATCGTGGAATTCTTGGAATTCTTGGAAAGTAGCCAGTGGCAGGTTGTATGCGTGATTGTACTGTCCACATATCGATTCAGATCGCAACTCGAGAGGATCCTGATTGTCACCGGCAAATGACGTCATCGCAGTATGAAATATATATGCAGTTTGGTTTCCTGAAAACCCCTGTTGACATCATTCCAGAGTCGCAAAAGAATACACACGCCGCATGCTCAAAGAAAAGAGTCAACTGGAGCTTCTGTACGCCGCTTCCCAGATGGGGATTGGAACTACAACGCTTTGAGTCGCAATTCACGTATCTCTATGAAGATGATCACGGAAACCCTGACAAACTTTGGAACTATGGCGAGTTGAGTAGAAATCCTGCTACAACGCTGGATTTCATCCATTCCAATCTGGACAAGCCCTGGAACTACCTATTTTTGAGTTACAATCCTGCTACAACGCTAGATTTCATCCATTCCAATCTGGACAAACCCTGGAACTACGGATGGTTGAGTTCCAATCCTGTTGTGACGCTGGATTTCATCCATTCGAATTGGACAAACCCTGGAACTACGATCTTTTGAGTAGAAATCCTGTTGTGACATTGGATTTCATCCATTCCAACTTGCAGAAACCCTGGATGGTGAATCTCTGAGCCGCAACCCAAATATGACGATGGACTTTGTCAACGAGCATCCAGACATCAAATGGAACTACAGTCTTTTGGCTTGGCACCAGAATGTGACCATGTCAATCATCGAAGCCAACCCTGACAAACCATGGGACTACATGTTTGTCAGTCAGAATCCGAATGTGACCATCGACTATGTCAAAGCAAATCCAGACCAGGCCTGGCACTACGGTTTGTTGAGTTACAACGAGTATGTGACGACGCCTCAAATTGTTCGTGACAACCCGGAAATACCGTGGAATTACGAGAGATGAGCGGAAACCGCAACATCACTATGGATTTTGTCGCGGAAAACCTCGACAAAGATTGGGATTTCAGCCGAATGATTCAGGGAGGAGAAATGACGTTTGAGTTCTTTCATCGCAATCTGGGCATGTTCCGGTTGTGATAGAAGATATATTCTGAAATGGGCAGTGTTCACTTCGAACACACTTTGCCAGTTTGCAAAAACCTTGGCAGCAGCTGCAGCTGAAATCGATGGATACCGATGGCTATCCATGAATCAATCCGTCACTCTCAAAATGATTGATGAAAACCCGGACATACCATGGGACTACGAGGAATTGAGTAGCAATCGAAATCTCACCGCTGACTACGTCAAGGCGAATATTGACAGGCCGTGGTGCTTCCGAGGTTGAGTGGGAACGCTTTTGTTACAACTACTGTCCGCTTCCAAAAAAGGTCTCGGAAATACAGCGTCAACTTTTGAACGAACTCAATCACGTTTTTGACATGCCGCAGGTGTTGACTCACGGCCTGTGTTTGCGAAGGGAGGTGTCGGATATCAGGAATCCTGGAATTCTTGGAAGGTAGCCAGTGGCAGGTTGTATGCGTGATTGTACTGTCCACATATCGATTCAGATCGCAACGTCGAGAGGATCCTGATTGTCACCGGCAAATGACGTCATCGCAGTATAAAATATATATGCAGTTTGTGTTCCTGAAAACCCCTGTTGACATCATTCCAGAGTCGCAAAGAATACACACGCCGAGCATGCTCAATGAAAAAAGTCACTGGAGCTTCTGTACGCCGCTTTCCCAGATGGGGATTGGAATTACACCGCTTTGAGTTCCAATCCACGTATCTCTATGAAGATGATCACGGAAAACCCTGACAAGCTTTGGAACTATGGCGAGTTGATGACAATCCTGCTACAACGCTGGATTCATCTATTCCAATTTGGACAAGCCCTGGGACTACCATTTTTTGAGTAGAAATCCTGTTGTGACGCTGGATTTCATCCATTCCAATCTGGACAAGCCCTGGACTACAAAATTTTGAGTGGACACTCCTGTTGTGACGCTGGATTTCATCCATTCCAATCTGGACAAGCTTGGAATGGTACATATCTGAGCGACAACAAAAATATGACGATGGACTTTGTCAACGAGCATCCACACATCGAATGGGACTACAGATTTTTGTCTAGGCACCCGAATGTGACCATGTCAATCATCGAAGCCAACCCTGACAAACCATGGGACTACATGTTTGTCAGTCTGAATCCGAATGTGACTATTGAATATGTCAAAGCAAATCCAGACCAGGCCTGCACTACGGTTTGTTGAGTTACAACGAGTATGTGACGACGCCTCAAATTGTTCGTGACAACCCGGGAATACCGTGGAACTACAGGCAGATGAGCGACAATTGCAACATGACTATGGATTTTGTCGCGGAAAACTTGGACAAAGATTGGGATTTCAGCCGAATGATTCAGGGAGGAGAAATGACGTTTGAGTTCTGTCATCGCAATCTGGGCATGTTCCGGTGTGATAGAAGATATATTCTGAAATGGGCAGTGTTCACTTCGAACACACTTTGCCAGTTTGCAAAAACCTTGGCAGCAGCTGCAGCTGAAATCGATGGATACGGATGGCTATCCATGAATCAATCCGTCACTCTCAAAATGATTGATGAAAACCCGGACATACCATGGGACTACGAGGAATTGAGTAGCAATCGAAATCTCACCGCTGACTACGTCAAGGCGAATATTGACAAGCCGTGGAGTTTCCAACGGTTGAGCTGGAACAATTTTGTCTTGACCCGGTCCGTCGTCCTCTTCCAAAGGTCTCGGAAATACAGCGTCAACTTTTGAGCGAACTGAACCATGTTTTTGACATGCCGGCAGGTGTTGACCCACGACAGTGTTTGCGAAGGTGTGGTGTTGGATATCAGGAATCCTGGAATTCCTGGAAAATAGCCAGTGGCGGGTTGTATGCGTGATTGTACTGTCCACATATCGATTCAGATCGCAACGTCGAGAGGATCCTGATTGTCACCGGCAAATGACGTCATCGCAGTATAAAATATATATGCAGTTTGTGTTCCTGAAAACCCCTGTTGACATCATTCCAGAGTCGCAAAGAATACACACGCCGAGCATGGTCAATGAAAAGAGTCAACTGGAGCTTCTGTACGCCGCTTTCCCAGATGGGGATTGGAATTACACCGCTTTGAGTTCCAATCCACGTATCTCTATGAAGATGATCACGGAAAACCCTGACAAGCTTTGGAACTATGGCGAGTTGAGTGACAATCCTGCTACAACGCTGGATTTCATCTATTCCAATTTGGACAAGCCCTGGGACTACCATTTTTTGAGTAGAAATCCTGTTGTGACGCTGGATTTCATCCATTCCAATCTGGACAAGCCCTGGGACTACGGATGTTTGAGTTTCAATCCTGTTGTGACGCTGGATTTCATCCATTCCAACTTGCAGAAACCCTGGCATGGTGGATATCTGAGCTTGAACCCAAATATGACGATGGACTTTGTCAACGAGCATTCCAGACATGGAATGGGACTACACATTTTTGGCTTGGCACCAGAATGTGACCATGTCAATCATCGAAGCCAACCCTGACAAACCATGGGACTACATATTTGTCAGTCTGAATCCGAATGTGACTACAGTCTGTCCTACGAAAAATGGGACACTACTGTACAAAAAAACTTCCATGCCTTCCACTGCATTTGAACCACAACTACAGTCGGTCCGAAACCCACTCGATGACGTCTCACGTTTTTATAAAAGACAAACGCGTTTGATGCACTTTTTTATTCAGTCAACAAAAATAAAACACAATCGGCCTTTGGCCATGTTTGTCCTTCTTGCGGAAAGACAAATCACTCGAGAACTTCAAGCAAGAATTGCGACAATCACGATCCTCGTCAAAGCCAGAAACCTCCGGAGAAAGACGCATACGGACAGATTTCACGGTTTTCAAGACCGGCTTCACTGGACTATGCAAGAATAGGTCCTTGAGTGTGAAAATCAACGACGTCGTGCGGCGATCAACGCAACTCTGTGTAGAAGCCTCACATCTTCTCGTGGCTCATGTGCTCCGAATGATCAATTTTCCCGACTGGACATTCGACGACAAACTGATACGCAGGCGTTTGCTGCCGTTCAGAGAGACTCTGATGTTTCAACTCTTGATCCAGAACTCTTTCAAACGTGCACAGATGTCTATCTACCCGCTCGCACCATTCAGGCCGTCCCAGGCACTGGGCTCTATCAAGTCTTGTCGTATCTGCAAACGAGTACAAAGTCAACGCCCACTTGCATGTGGACTTGCACTTTGAACGGACGTTTGACCGACTCTTGCGGAAGCAGTCTTTTTTAAGCACCTTCCCGGTCGGGAAAAACCAGCATTCATTCGCGAGGTCATGGCGCTAGCCGAGTCAGACGTTCGCGTCTCATCAGGCGACGACCCTGAGCAGGACACGGAAGAAGAGGCATACTTTCGGCGATGGTGCGACAACTACCCAGAATTTTCAGCCTTGATTGACATCTATCGGTCCGCATCCACATCTTTGACATCCAAAAATCAGATGGCTTGTCCGGTCAAGCGGACATGAACACGCGGTTTGGTTCAAAGTCCTTCTACCCATTGCCTCTGTACAGCATGCAGGCAAATACGTGCCATCGACACGGATGTGCTATGGTCGCTGCTGGGTAACAAAAAGGGGACTGGATACGACAAAACAAATTTTGGTCGCCGGCAGCAAGAGCAATGGAGACGGCATTTCAACATTCTGAGAAATTGCTTCAAGAGCCCGGCATCGCAAGAAAACCTTCAATTTTATGATCAAACGGATGGCGTCGGTGCCAGTCTTTGCTGTTTCAGATGGAAACGACCGGATGCGGAGATTCGGGACGCGGAATCAAAAGCCGAGCAGGCAAAAATCTACAAAGCAAGAGAGGTGGCTGTCAAGAATGCCCGAGATGCAGAACTCTTTGAGTTGTCTGAAAAGGACGGATGTCGTTGGATTGGCATCGATCCGGGGCGCAAAGACGTGATGACATCCTGTCTGGAGGGTGTCGATGGAGGGGAAAGATGTCTTTCGGAATTTCTCGAACGGGCGATACTATCAAGAGTCGTACTTTCGGTATCGGACGCGCAGGACGAACGCATTGATCAAGAAGGAGCGTTGTGACAATGGAGAGAATGCAGGGCTCACAGACTGGAGCCTAGCGTTCCGTCGGCCAAGTTTGGAGGAATCTAGGGCGCGCTCGATGTGTTCAGAGCGCGAATGACGCACATCTTGACGCCTTCTCTTGGTATCATGCTTGACCTACGATGCAGCAACAAGTTCAAGCGTATGCGATGGAAATGCTATATTGAGAACCAGCGCACGGTTGTCCCGATTCATCAACGAAGTGCTAGAAGATGTGGATCCAAAGTGCACGATCATCTGTTTCGGAGACGCTTCATTTTCGCACAATCTTCGCGGATTGGAGACCAGTCCGAAGCAGAGGAGGTTCTTCAAAGCGTTCGAGCGACGTGGTGCTACGGTGATGGCTACGCAGAGTTCAACTCGAGTCAGGTTTGCTCGAGATGCAGCAAGGACGGATGTGTACGATGCGTCAACAAAGAGGCCCAACGCGGCTGAAAGCAGGAGTCAGAGGTGCACTGAACACCCATTTTGTCAAAACATGTCAATGTTGCTTGATCAAGTGGAACCGTGACGTGAACGCTGCAAGGAACATGATACTGATTGCACGCAAGTTTGGTGACGACAGGAGAGAAGCCTCCTTGTTACCGAACGCGACTTTGTGATTGGTCTGAAGTTCCATCAGCCGAAACGACCGCGTGATCTTCGCTTGGTCGACGGAAGTGGAAGGGATAGAGGAAGAATATTTTTTTTCTATTTCTTTTGTACAGTAGTGTCCCATTTTTCGTAGGACAGACTGTATTGAATATATCAAAGCAAATCCAGACCAGGCCTGGCACTACGGTTTGTTGAGTTACAACGAGTATGTGACGACGCCTCAAATTGTTCGTGACAACCCGGGAATACCGTGGAATTACGAAGAGATGAGCGGAAACCGCAACATCACTATGGATTTTGTCGCGGAAAACCTCGACAAAGATTGGAGTTTCACCCGATTGGTTCAGGTGGAAGTATTGACGTTTGAGTTCTTTCATCGCAATCTGGGCATGTTCCGGTGTGATGGAAGTGATATTCTGAGATGGGCGGTGTTCACTTCGAACACACTTTGCCAGTTTGCGAAAACTTTGGCAGCAGCTGAAAACGATGGATACCGAATCCTATCTACGAATCAATCCGTCACTCTCAAAATGATTGATGAAAACCCGGACATACCATGGGACTACGAGGAATGAGTAGGAATCGAAATCTCACCGCTGTTTACGTCATAGCAAACATTGACAAGCCGTGGTGCTTCCGAAGGTTGAGTGGGAACGCTTTTGGTTACAACTACTGTCCGCTTCCAAAAAAGGTCTCGAAAATACAGCGTCAACTTTTGAGCGAACTGAACCATGTTTTTGACATGCCGCCAGTGTTGACTCACGACTTGTGTTTGCGAAGGGAGGTGTTGGATATCAGGAATCGTGGAATTCTTGGAAAGTAACCGGTGACAGCTGGCATACTTTGAATGTGTCGGCCCCCGACCGACACACACCCGCCGGACGCCCGCCGGACACCCAACGGACACCCAACGGCGCCTTCCAATAGACATTGCGGATCAATGCCCAACGGCGCCTTCCAATACACATTTTACATTGTGGATCAATACCCAACGACGCCTTCCAATACACATTGTGGATCAATACCCAACGGCACCTTCCAATACACATTGTGGATCAATACCCAACGGCACCTTCCAATACACATTGTAATTGTGGATCAATGCCCAACGGCGCCTTCAATACACATTGTGGATAAATACCCAACGACGCCTTCCAATATACATTGTACATTGTGGATCAATGCCCAACGGCGCCTTCCAATACACATTGTGGATCAATACCCAACGACGCCTTCCAATACACATTGTGGATCAATACCCAACGACGCCTTCCAATACACATTGTGGATCAATACCCAACGACGCCTTCCAATACACATTGTGGATCAATACCCAACGGCGCCTTCCAATACACATTGTGGATCAATACCCAACGGCGCCTTCCAATACACATTGTGATCAATACCCAACGGCGGCCTTCCAATACACTTGTGGATCAATACCCAACGGCGCCTTCC
>CAWUCR010000059.1:0-33007 GCA_963920665.1 Straminergon stramineum
GGATGACCACGAGAGAGGAGCATGTATCCTAAGACTGATCTACGAGATGAAAGGAGCGATAACGTTTGCTCAAATTCGGGTGGCATGGCGGGTGCGGTAATTGAGGCTGATGGGGTGGCGGAGGAGGTAGATGGGCTGCCATGACTTGGTTGGGATATGAACGAAGTACGAGCTAGTGTTGAGGAGATGTTGGCTGCACCTGCGACTGCCTAAGTTGTAACATAGTATGCCTTCAACATATCAAACTCAGACGAGACTTACCATGATGAACGTTCAAGCAAGGCTAAATGACGCGCTCGCCTTTGTTGTCTAGGACCTTGCTGATACAACACCTGCATCAGCGGAAATGGCAAGCCGATTCACACCGATACTCAAAGCCGCGCAAAATTGCGACCTCGATGGCCAAGACCAGAATATTTTACGAGTTGTTGAGGCTGCCAGGGAGACTTGTGGCCAAAAAAGGGTGACATCCGTACTCGCGTTGAATAACATGAATCTCAGTCATGATTCAACTTGCTCTAGCCGCCCCTACTTATTCGCTCATTTGAACACTCGCGTAGGTCTCTTAATACAGCTTAATACTCGTCGCCAGTGGCTCACAGATATACACTTATTCACTGGGCTTGCATTACAACAAGTTGGATTGGGACTACCTCGACAGACGTAATGTATCAAAGGAAAACAAGAATTCACCACAGCGACCACAAGTCATACGTATACCTAAACTCCTTGATTCAAAGGTCAAAAAGTGTGCGAATTCATCGTCGACATTTCAGAAGGGCAATTATAATGTCTGAGTTCTATTTCTGAACAGACAGTGCCTGTCGCCTGATAAGATTGATTGCAAACGATCTCTGCATACACAAATTCATGACCTCAAGCTTTCGGACGTAGGTTGCCGAAGTGCTATAGTGATCGTGCCACATTACGAGCTCTTCGAACCTGGTTTCGCCTTCAACATTGTAGACAAATACCTTCTCCATCGCAAGGGACGCACCTTCATCAAGGTTGAGTAGGAACGTTTAACAATGATGAAAGTTCTCGCACCAGCGATGATTCGGTCCCATTGTATATGGTCCCTGCCGCCAACGCAACCATCCCTGACGATGACCAACTTTCTTCAGATCCTCGCCCGGTCATTGTGATAGGCAAAGTAGTTGAAGGGATATGATTACAATCGCGATACTTAGTGTAATAGTCGGCATAAAATACATAGTTGCGATCACAGACAACACATACGCTTTCAAGCTTCAAGCTCAATGAGCTCATGGATCGTTGCCAGCGCTGAATACTAAATACTCAAACTGTCACAAACTTTGTGTCCGCTGCCTTGCAGCGGACCGAGGGTTGCCGTAAAGACTCCGTCATCGACATGCCTGTGCTGGGAGCATGAGTCGAAGGTCAATCATTGCTCTGGGCAATTCACACCGCTCACGTGTATAGATGGATATACAGTGCTAATTATTTGATTTATGTTACCTGCGCAGAAAGGAGTACTTGGACATACAACGCATTGGGCGTGGAGTTGGAGAGGTGGTTGGTAGGTAGAAGAATAGAAGCTCAAGTCGCTGCAAAAGTTGAATGACGTTCACAACAGTCAAAATAGAATTGAGGAGATCGAGTCTTGTGACGGATCATCGTAGAGGATTAAGTAAGCCGGGATCGCGGCTTCCTCCTGGTAAACCACGAGCTCATCGTAGTTGAGTCTAAGCCCTGGACAAATGAGAGTTAGTGTGGAAACACGCATCTAGTTTGAACCTTGGCACCTCCCTCTCCTACAACCTGCAAGGAATGTGGTTCTGTTTAGTGAGAAGTATATTTATGGAATCAACTAAAAGCACGCGTACACTGTTGAATCCTTTGGGGGGCTTGGTAAGGTTGGGTTTATCCTTACAAAATTTCCGTGCTCTCCCAACTGCGACCTTGTGCGAAAAAAAGGGTCATCTAAGGAGTTGTTCTCACAGCACAAGCACTACCTTGCTTAGCAATATGGCTTTCAAAGTTGAAGAGCGATTATTTCTTGCGTAATTGTTCTTTGCGTAATCGTTGGATCTAGAAGTAAGAGTCCACAGTTCATTTCAAATAGCAAAATTCAGGGGCAATTAATCACGAACTTGGAAGATGTTGCGCTAAAATAGATACCGCGACCGAATCTGGGGGTCGATGTGTCAGTCCTAACGTTGATGATGGAGCATTGTTGGGAAGTTGTACCGTCCCGCGGATTTGGCGTCCCAAAGATTCGCGCTTCCACTCCTGTCCAACAAAAATGAGCCTTCAATGATTCTACAAAGATTACATTCAGATGATGCGCATAAATTCCGCTGGCCCCTTTCGCCAAGATAACAGGCTCTTATGGTGCCATGGAATCTTCGTCGTTGATTCCCTACGGTTTTTCTATTTCGTCGCCGTCTTAATAAAAAAATCCGTGATAAGAGGGACGGCGTACAGATAGCCTTTGTATTCGGAGACTTTGTTGTCGGGCATACTGATCTTGTAGATGAAGCGTACTTCAGGAGTATCGCCAGGATGAAGCCACTTCTTTTGAAACTGATTTTCAACTGTAACGAAGATCAGTTTCGAGAGATGAGAAACACAGGTGGGAGAGACTCACTATCACGGAAAAGGCCCCTTTGTGGATCGATGCGGTCAATGACGAGCATACCATTGAGAGGCATGAGTAGAACGAGATAGCTGGTGAAGAGCTTGATCGGAGGTGGGTTAGAAGAGACTCGGAAGGTCATTTTGAGTCTTTTATACCTCAGGACCGTGCGAAGAATGTGACGCGCAAGGCAGAAGTAGTCAGGATACGTATACGCTCGGCGGTGGCGGCGAGTCATCGAGGACGATACCGTGAAGTGTTTCACAATTGAATTAAAAACCAGTGCTCTTAATATCCGGAATCTATGAAAAAAAAATTTGTTGCCGCCCCAGCGAGTGATGGAATCTGTCGACGATAAGATAGAAAAAAAGGCCATTGAAATCTGCAAAGAATTGAACCCCCGTGCTATCCTCTTCCTGAGCCTCATGCAAATCCACTTCACGAAGCACTGTAGATGAACTCGTGAGCGATGGCGGAGACAATGTGATGTCTGACATGGGCTTGGGGTTGTGACACGGCGAGAAGGGTTCGAGTGTGCGATAGAAAAGAAGGGTTATCTGGATGATGATGGTCATAGTCAACCACCGTCCTGGTAAATGGTTGAGGAGAGCATCAGAAGGGCTCGAATTGTGACTCGAAATATAAATTCTCCCTCACGGCCTCGCTAAGAAGTTGGATTAGTAGTAGGCTTCGAAACTCAGAATACCAAGCTCACCCGTGTGCAGTTGGAACAAAAAGAGCCTTCCCAAATTCAGACTCCGGAGAAATGCCTGCAGTACCCTGGGTTCCAAATTCTAAGCAGTCTGTTGGCCTGTGGAAGTGGCAGTTTAGGAAGGAGCTGCTGGGAAGCGCAACGTTGAGCGAGTGCGCCAGTAGAATGTCATGCGAACCGCTCTGCCAATACTCTGCTCTGAGCTGCTCTCGATCGCGGAAGCATGAATAAGAATGGATTTGAACGTCTCGGTGGAAGATCGTCACGTATGTAACCACTAATCAGGATTCAGGAGGAACCCCTGGGCAAAGAATTCGACACAGGCTAGCGACGTTTGATTGAGAATTAGGTTGATCTCCTGGCAGCATCCCGTCTACTCGATTTACTCTTACTTGGCAAAATGGCGATGTCAAGTCCATGTCAAGTCGTCCGGGAATATAATTTTTTTATTTGTCAGGGATGTTTGTCAATGGAAGAACGACTGCCTCGCATGTTTGTACAAAGATGCAAGGCACCCGCAAGAAACTCACCAATATCTCTTAACTCTGTCCAGTGAAGAACACGGGCAAAACACGTCAAACAAAGCTATTTCCACCCTCGAGCAACAAAGGAACGCATGGGTGGACCTTTTCGCACTGCAATCCAAAATCAACGCATTCAAGAACCTGGAAGCCATGCTTCAAGATACAACATCATAGCGCGGCATTCCTGCGTTGCGTGTGCGACACCCGGCTATCGACGTGTTGATGTTTCGTTCTCATTGTGGGGAAGGGGGTCAGCAGTCCCTTGCAACCCTGTACGCTTTCAAATTCTCTGTCAATTTCTCTCTCACCTGGCTCTTACAGTCAAAGGTGTTCGGAAAGAGAACATAAACCAACCTATCAGTTGCTCAATTCCATGAATTGGATTTGGATGAGTAAATTTTTATTTCTCTCTGATAGGTGAACCTAATGTTTACGGTATCCAGTGCTTCGAGATTCCTTGCGGAAATGATATCTTCTTTGGTCGCTCGAGAGTGGAGCTCGATGACGCGATTCCACTTTCTGACTCGAGGCTCCCCATAATCCATCCAAATATTGCGAAGGTTCTTCATTCCTGTGGCGTAAGGAAGTATCTGGATCTCGCTATTCATGTATTTCACCTTCGATCGTCCTCTTCTTGCGCTTTGGACCCCGGTGTTCAGGATCTCGTTCTAATTGCATCAAAAGTTGAGAGGCCAACTATTGCGATTTCGAACTGTAGAATCTCGCGCGTTCTTTGCTGGTGAAATCAATTCCAAAATCGGTGTTGTGATCCTGGAAATACAATGTTCCCGCTCGAGCTCTCTCGGCATATGATCAAGCCCTGAAAAGTGTATCCTTATCGTAATGTGATCCAGAAAAAAAAGTTTCAACAGGATTGCTGTATGATCCTATTCTCGCTTTCGCAAATATTATTGAGACAAGAAAAACAAAGAGGGGACATCACAACATTTATGCGGCGCCCATAATCTAAGAAATACAGAATAGGCGGGACACCCTTAGCCCATACTCAGCGGCTTCCTGTCATGACGATCAGTCTTCGTCCTCGTCATAGTTTCCCCCATGGTAGGTTGCCATGTGCGAGTATATGCCGTGGCCATTACCAAAACCCTTCCCGCACACATGGCAGAAGTGCTGCCCACACTGGCACGTAATATGGTTACAGCCATGCGTCTGTTCAACGCATAACTGTATTTAGCAGGATGCAAGAGAGTCTCGTCTCGTCAATACCTCACCTTTTCTATCATGACCCCACACCTGGGACATGGAGTCACACGGCCAAGCGGTATCCTTCTACTATCACGATCAGCCTCTTCGACCTCACGAATAATCTGTGCCCTAGTCTCCCGCTCAAGCTGGTTGCGCCGATTGCGCTCCATCAGTACTCGGGCCTCTCGCTCCCGTTGCTGACAGTCAGTACATATAAACTCTACCACCGCCTCGACGCGCTCACCGCCACAGCACGCCCGTTCCAAAGCCGGCTTCGCAAACCCGCAGGCGAGGCACCACGCGTAGAAATGCGTGTGGTCCGCGATTGCCTCTTGCACCCCGCCAAGTGCCGCTGCAGGTGCATTATATCGCGTGAGCACCTTTGTGGTGGGCTTGCGCCGGCAGAAGGGGCATGTGAGTTGTGTGAGGGTCAGTAGGCGGCCAGACTGGCTCGAGCCGTACTATGCAAAACAGAAGAGTTCCAAAGAGGGGCACTGCGTGTTGACGTGCACTCACCCATTCTTTTAAACAACCCTCATCTACACGCTGTGCGCATCCAGACCGCCCGCAAGCCGGGCGGAGCTTATCCCAGAGCATCTCCTCGAAACAAAGCGAGCAGGAGCCAAGTTCGATCTCTCCAGTCACGACACGCCGCTCGACCTGCATAATAACCTGTGCAGGATCGAGAATGCGCTTCCCTTCAAGGGTCAAGACAACGTCTTCCGGTTTCAACTCCTTTGCTTTCGCTTTTGTCTTTGCGCTACCCGCCGATCTTGCATCCGGCTTCGCTTTCACCTTCCCCTTTGCATTCAGCTTCATCTTCTCTGCATCTTTCCCTTTCTCCTTATCATCTGCCAACGCCGCCCATCCAACACCGCTAGCATCAACACCGAACACTGCTGGCCCATGCGTCTGCAACAACTTATATGCGGACTTACCCTTGAACAGGTCCTCCCTATAATCCTCTTTCAGTCCTAGCCACCGCATTCCGTTCTCCTCCACTAGCATTCGTGTCGTTGTGTCGCGTTGCACGATTGCCCTCGTCGCAAATACATCATGCGCACAGCCTGGGCATTGGAAGTGTGTCAAATCAACCTTGGCTGCGTGGGCATACCCTGGCGTGCGGTATATCTGTGGGACGATGACTCGGTTATGGCAGGTGACACATTCGAGAGTAGGGCAGGGAATATTATGGCGACAGTAGTGGCACCTTGCGCGAATCTGTTGTGTTTGGAATCAGTCTCTTTATATGAAAAAGGACTAAAGAGCCGTACATTGAGACCGTTGACGTGCTCAACGACGTACTGAGCCCTACACGTCCTACTTGAGCACTCAACCCAGCAGCTGCCAGTCTGGAGAAGCTTAGTAAATGTGTGTTCTTGTGAGCATCACTACTAAGTGAAGCACACCTCGCTCTCGGTAATGAAAGACTTCGGGTCGTCTTTAGTGTACGACAAACAAAGCCCGCAGATATTCGGCTTTTCATGGCTCATCACAGTGACGCTCCGCCTAAGGAAATGACGGAAAGGTCAGTGGAACGGTCGAGAATTTGGCCGCGGAAAAGAAGAAACAGAACCAGTCTAGTGCATGATCCTTGGTCGCGGGAGGCCATTCTGCGTTCTGCATACACCCGACATCCGACTCCGAAAAGATAACTAAAATTGAAGCAGTAGCTCACGTTAACCCACACTTCGCACAGGCCACCCTCCAATCCCCTACCCCTCTCGTCTTCTCTGGAGTCCATCCTACCCGAGCTTTCACAACCCCCGAGTCCACATTCCGCTCCACCAAGCCATACCGCCTCATTGCACAGTACAACTTCTCCTCTCCACCCGTTAAAGTCCCTCGAAGTACCTCATTTGGAAGTGTTAACAACAGTCTCGCGATTTCATAGGAGATATTCTCTGGAATCAAGGTCGGCGGTTCTGCATGAGAAACAGGGCCATCGAGGGGTAGCCAACCCCCGCGCGTGGTACGCAATACCTCTTTGGCGGCGTCTTGTAGGAAGGGTACGCCTGTCGTGATCACGAGAACGGCCATAATGGATGCCGCCCGTGCGGGATAAAGCGTGCCGCGCACAACGAGGTGTGGGAGTATACGGAAGAGTGTCAGTGGGGGAATGTGTAACGGGAGAGTGCGTTGGTCAGGGTGGAGTATGGTGTCTGGGTTGAGGATCTGTATCGCGGGTGGTGTTAGAAACCAATGTGTTATCAAAAGTGGAACCTGTCAAGGAGAAGACGGTTGGGAAAAAATTCACCATACGCAAAACATCCTGAACGCGGAAAAGGACAAGAGGACGAAAGAAGGGGAAAAAAAGAATATGAACTCACCTCGAGCCGTACCATGACACCCGCTAAGCGCCTCAGAACACCCGCATAGCAGCTCCTTGACACCTCCAGCAACTTAGTGCGCGTGAGTGTGATCGGAGCGTCAAATGGGATGTGGATCTGGGGGCCGCTATACGCTTCCTCTCCTCCTCCATCTCCATTTGGATCGACTGCTTTGCTCTCGATCGTAGTATTTGACTCTGCTCCCGATCGCAATTCTGAAGAGCTACGCGTAGCATATTCCTTAACACCCCTTCGAACTAAACCCTGGATCTCCTCAGTTGCATCGAAACTTTCCTCCAACCACGCACGCATTGCCTCCTTCTGCACGGGATCTTTGAGTGCACCGACGGAGGTACTAAAGAGGGTCAAGAGATGGGCCTTTCGGGATACTGCTGGAGTAGGGGCAGCGCTAGCTGGGGAAGTGTTGGAAATGGGAAAGGTCGAAGAAGTCGGGGAAAGGGTTGTAGAAGAGGAGCTTCCATCCCAATCGTACCGACACACAGCTCTCCACAACGACCCAAACACTCCATTGTACGTCAGTGCCACGACGTTCGTGCGGATAACCTCCTCAAGCGTATCGTATACGAGCGTGTGGTAAGCGCGCTCATGTGGGGATGCGAAGCGCTTGGAAAAGGGTGTCGTCACTTCGGCGGATGGCGTGTTGGCGTTTTTAGAGTCGGTGGTGGAGGTTGAGATACTGTCGTCAGCGACTGCGTTTGCGGGAGCTACCCGTGCAGGCACATCTACACGATTCAAAGCCCTCTCTCGGATATTTTTCAACCCCACGTTGATCTCCCCATCTCTCAAAAGCATTGGCGGGGGTAACCACCCTTTCGAACCCATCCCCTCATCCTTCAACCTTGGCGTGCTTTTTGCGGGGTCTTCATCGTAATACCTCACCCGCGCCACCGCTACTTTGATAGCCTCATCCAGCAGTGGGTCCGCATATTCCTTGCCCATGTGCCAGTGTAAAATCACATCAACAACAAGACGCGAGAGACGCGCAGACGAAGTCTTGCCGTTACCGCCGTCGTCGATTTGCGTGGACATTGACACCCCCTTCGTTAGCGCCGAGAGTAGGATGTAGAATGATGCGTGGGACTTATCCATCTCTAATGGTGTAAAGCTCATCACCACACAACCGCGCTTCCTCGCCATATAGCACAAGCGCACCCAGTCCGTTGCTCCTTCAGGAAATGCGGCTTTCTCCAACGAGTCGTTTGCATAGCTTCTGACCGAGCAATGATGGGGAGGTGCATCGGTGAACCAAAGAACCAACGTGTGGTTATTGGGAGATGCGTCGACGGCTTGTAAAGCTCGGATGAGGGCGGTTTTACTTGCTTCGGGGTAGTCTCCGCCACCAAAAGGGCTAAGATCTGCAAGAAAGGCGGGGAGCGTGGGGGAATTCCATCCCGAAAAGGAGGTGAGGTCGTCTGCAGGGTCTGAGTAATCGCGGTAAATGAAGACACCGAGGCGGGTGAAGGCCCCTGTTAGCTTTGATAGGGCAAGGATTTCCGGAATTGATGTTTGGAGAGCTCTGAGATCTATGGGGTTATTAGCTGGAGGTGTGTCTGAGCGTTGAGACTTGTTTACAGCTTCCCATGCTTGCTGTTGCATCGCAGACAACGAGCAAGTCCCAAGTTGTTTGTTCGCTCGCCATGATGTGATGGAACGAGGGATGTTATGCGAGTGGATATAACGATTGTTGAGTTGACTCGAATCGGCACTGAAGGCGAGCACTCAACCAGATTAATGAGTCTCCGGTAAACAAAACACAGCCCTGGTAGCTTTCACTGATCAGAGAGGCGCGAAGAAGAACAAAACTCGTGTACAGAGAGAAGGCCAAAGACTCAAAAAGATGTTTTGAATGCAATATCCTATGGATCGCAGGCAATTAAATGGAGCTGGCTTGGGAATTTGGGAGTGATGGTGACAGAAGAGTAGCTGAGTCACTTGTTCCGAGAAGAGTCACTGGCAGTAAGTATCGAACATTCAGCGAGGCCTTTGGCGAGACACCGATATCAAGATCACGAAGTTATAAGGAAAGAGCTTCGGCACATATTCACGGGTAGCCTCCGATAGAGTAGTATTTAGAAACAATTTTGATGCATGTGGCAATGCGAACCCGGTCGGGCCGACAGTCCGACAGTCTTCGCAACTCGCAACTCCCGGCTTGTCAAGCTCCCAAAACCCGCTGAACGCCGTCGAAGATTGGAGTCTTTACCCGCCCATTGGCGCTGCAAGGGATAATATTAAAGATACCTGTGAATGGGGACCGAGGCTTCTTCAAGTTTCCATTAATCTGAATTCACCGTTCGACATCACGGGAACGCTCTTCCCATCAAGCAGTCAAACACTTCCTTTTCAGATCCCGCTGTATAATTTCAGCGAGCTCCGACTTATCATCGTCCGTGCTACGCCTGGGTCTCGCAATCTAGGCCTTCTACTTGCTGTTTCACACTGACAAGCTCACACGAGGCCCTTCGTCCGTCCATCTACCCGCTAATTTGAAATGTGGGTCCGAAGGTGCGGTGGCCATTGGTTTCTGAGTCCTTGGATATTTTCTGAAGTGAATGATAAGTCAATCTCTGTATTTGTCGAGCTCCATGTGTACACAAGCATGGCGAGCCCGCAACGACTTCCGTGATTACTTGAGCAGCTTATGGATGTGAGCTCGCAAGGCGAGAGCTGCCATACAGGACGACTCGTACGAGAAAAGGAATGGGGCCCATCGTAAATAGCAGAATGGATCAAGCTAATTTGGGCGGCAGACCCCTTCATTCTAAATCCCCGGTCCAGCTCAAGTTACCACCAACAATATTGTATTTCATATCTTTGCCACTAAATGCGGAATTCAGATGGTTGCTCTGCAACATAGGCACCCGGAGTGTTGCAAGTAGGCATCAACAATGCATGCTCAATGAAACGGATACTGTTCTGGAAGGAACAACATCTCCGCCTTCAAAAAGGTGAGATGATCCTGAAACGTTTAAAGGCGCTTCTGACTCTAAACCTATCCATTACATACAAACACAAGCACCGAATATCCAAGAAAAAATGAATAACATGCTGTTTGGATGCGGGAGCCTGTGACACCTCTGCGGAAACGGTCCTTTACTCAGAGAGACATGCCCCAGAGACTTGAGGGCCATTATGGAAATCTCTCCACTATAACACTGCCCTTTGCAAATCCTGCTTAATTGAATTGATACTTGACAATTTGTTATCTTCGAGCAGCCCACATGACTAGTTTAGTCATACTGCATGCTACCACGATCGTCAGGTGAGCTGCAGACCCACCATGAGATAGGTCCTGGCTCTCATCGTCTCTTGACCAGAACCATGTCGACCATAGCTGACCCTACCATTGCAGAGCAAGAGCCCCTTCTCCCCGGTGCCGCAGACTCTGAGCAACAGCCTCCGTTCCCATTGTCGTACATGTCCAGGGAGTCCCACTCTCCCAGACCAAATCTCACCCCATGAGAATTTCCACCGTAATAAACACAGCACCCATGTTTGTTCCCGCAATGTATCCGATGTTCCGTCACCGACGGATGTCTCACGGATTTTGAATGTGCTTAGCTGTACTACTGGAAGAATTTCGCAGCGCTAATTGACGCCTGCACTAATCACTTAAGGCTTTAGCCACAAAGCAGACTTGTGGGCACAGTTTGCAACCAACCATGGCTATCCGCGATCGTCAGTTGTAGACTTACGAGATTCTCATGTGTCTACCCACAGCAATTCAATTGACCTTCTGCGTCAGGTGGCAGTGGAATAGCTAATGAACTCTCAGGTAGAGCAAAATGAGTACTGTTCTACTACAGATTACATCTTATATACTATTAGCTAGCAAAGTAAATAGTAGGATAAACTGTAAGTTGGAGTGAAAGTGGATTCATGGGAAAATGGGGTGGAGAATAGAAAAGAGCAGAATGGAATAGAATTAATCTGGACATAAAGGTAGAAGCAATGGAGCTTAGGAATCAAAGGAACATCTCAAGTCGATAAAGTCAATAGGAGTATTAATTTCCAAATAAGGAAAGGGTTCTCCCATAACTTCATCAACTTGAGCGCGAAATACAGATAATATCCATAAGTAGTAAGTCATGAAGATGGCGTCAATCAAAAAATATCAATCAACTTGACTGCTACTCTGCTTAGCGTACCTAACTTGATCGCGAGGATAGGACTTGCCGCACAGTCAAGCATCCTGCGTTTCTCTCCGAGCAACAGTACTGAAGCCCTTCTGAAGGATTGTGGCTGTGTCGGAAGGAAATCCTTGAAGTTCTCAATGAAGATTTTGTCGACTTCCCCCTCATTGAAGGCATTGTGGAACTCGTCATTAACGTCGGCCGATATCATGCAAACAAGGAATATCAAAATGGAAACCTTATCAACATTTTGGAAAGTCTTCAGAGCATCCAGATGATCCCAAAGGGTCCGACGCAAAGAGGCCGCTTTGTGGAGCGGTATCAGCTTTCATCCGTCTGGAAATTCGCCTAAACTATTTTCCTTCTAGATGCAATTTAGATGGCGTATCAGAGAACTCATGTTAGATGGAAGCTTCCCCAAAAATATAAATAGATTGATATCAAGACCCCGAGGTCCGGAGCAAGTTGTGGCGACATAAGGGAAAATCATGGGCCCTGGCAAGGGCACGAAGTGCAAAATGGACACGTTTTCGAGTCAAGAAGTCCCCGTGATGGCGTAGAATCTATCGGCAGCCGAGCAGCCTATCAGTATTTCTCCAATTGTCAGGGATAGATAATCTCCGGACTGATTGGCAAAGCCAAGGTAAAACCGTGGTTCGTTCGGATTGAAGCTGCCAAGGGAGTTGTGTCGTTCTATATCTCTAGAACCTTTGTTCAGTCAAGCTTGAGTCATGCGCACCAAGGGATGCCACGTTGAGGGACTAATAACGCCCATAAGTGTACGCGCCCATGCCAGGTGGGTCGAAAGTACACTCTACATACTTAAGCTCAACAGGGTATCTCACTGAAGTAGACCAACGTATCGATCTAGTTGTTGAAGAATATTAAACTGCACAGCAGACAATGGTATTCCATTGAAAAGGTCAACTCCTTCCACCAATCAAATCCTACAAATCAGGTGAGGGGCTTGACCTTGGCCTTATCGAAACCAACTGCGTATGCATGAAGTGCAAGGTCAAGCTTCTTGTACACAGCAGTAGCAAGAGTTATGGAGCCTTCCTTGAACTGTACAGATGGGTCAAGGCAAGTTGATATGAGTGCGAGAAGAGCACACACCAATGCTGGTACATCATCATTCAAACAGTCGCTCAAATGGTCGCGAGCAGATTGGGCATCGGCACGTATCTGAGCCTCAAATCAGCATGAGCATTGCGTTCACATAATAAACCTACATGGGTAAATATGCTCGCGAGGGTCCCTAGTTGCTCACAGATGTTGTTCATGGTCATTTCCGCTATCTCTATCTGAGGTTTTATAATGGTCAAAAGCTCTGTCTGACGTGCTAAAGCCGCATCACGTTCAACTTTGGCTTGTTCTAATTCGCTTTTAGCATCTGAGAAAGTTAAATAAACGATTGTGATAACTAGACAGAAACTGTCGTGTACCTGCCATCAGCTTGAAGTGCTCAACAGCTGCAGCAATTCCACAGCCAAGAGCAACAAGTGCAGTGATCTAGAGTCAGTTCAATGAGATGCATCAAGAGAGCGTGATCAATGGGACATACGGCAGCTCCAACGAGAGCGATAGGCGCGAGAATTCCCGTCGCCGCCATTCCACCCCAGAACGCGAAACCAGCCACGACCACACCAACGCCCGCCCCGATGGCGAACCCATTACGCTACAGAGAACTTAATGCAGATCATGAATTTTGAATTCCGACTCACGGCTGTTGTATATCCATCCAGCTTTGCTTGCAGCTCATTCACTTTCGCCTGGAGATTAGTCACCTCTTGCTGCATACCCAATTCTGCGTCGGTGACAGCCTGTTTCAGACGCACACAGAAGGACCCGACGTCGGCGCGCAGCTTAGTGAAGCCAGTCGAGATCCGTTCGGCCTCGTTCTCGTCTGCTGTCAGGTCATATTGACCTTGATTTGCCTTCTCTTCCTTGCTACTTCCCGCCTGGATGTGGTGTGTGAGGTAAAAATCTCAGTGAATAATGGGTAAGAAGCACATTTAGAAAGAAGTCAAGATTTTTGATTTTCTCCTCGTTGCTCTTGTCGCCCCTGAGCAGCATTGGCAGGATAATCGTACGGTACGCTGTGTCCAGATGTTAGAAGCCGTTGTTACAAACTCAAACTGCACATCCTCACATTCAACACGGGCCTTGACGCGAGTAGCAAATTTCCGAGAGTCCCACATCAGCGTCAGGTAAATCTTGTATTTGAACAGCGTAAGCCAGATAATTTCGAAGCTCATAAGTCGACACACTTTTCCAAGCACATCCCAATCAGACTTGAAGGCTGGGATCGCTGAACCATCAGACTTTTTGTACTGCTTTATATCAAAGGCCTCTACGGTAACACCGACACTGTCAAAACCCTTTTGGAGGACTATGGCAGTGTCGACGAGCCCTTCCAGGTTCTCAACGAATAACTTGTCCACCGAGCCCTCGTTGAAAGCCTTGCTGAGTTCTTCATAAATGTTTTCGGGTCTTCCTTGAGCTTGTCAGCAAGCTGATCGGTGAGCTGCGTGACGACTTCAGCATAGGTGGGAGGGGCGTCGATGGGAGGGTTGGAAAGAAGGGTGCTGAGAGCACTTTTCGCGTCCATTGGTGCTAGCAAGGTCTGAGAAGTGGTAGACATTGAAATAAGTCGGTTGGAAAGCCGTAATACAGACCGTACCTGAAATCAGCTTGCTAGAAAGGCGTTTGTAATACGACCCTGCCGTATTTCGGTTTGCAAGTTGGCGTCACGTTGTATCGGGCTGACGGTACTCTAGAAGGATTAGCCTAAACCGAACGTTCATATTCAGAGTTGCTGGCTCACTTCGGCCCCCATACATTTGGATCATGAGATACGAAATGCCATGTTATGTACCAAATGGTTCAAAATGAGATTGAGCAGAATTTCAAATACTGGAGCATTGATCAGCCCCCAAAAATGGACATACGCAAAGTGCGTACAAAGCTTATGTTGCAGAGGACTGAACTTTCCAACATTCATCATGTCCTCTGATGTTCCTACCCAACCACCGCCCTACCAGCCGCATCAACTCGCAACGGAGATTGAGGACGTCGCTAGTGATGCTAAGCGCATGCGTGACGAGTTTATCAACTTAACTGCAGACATAGCTCCATTTAATACGGAGGCAAGTCAGAAGTCGACTTGGGACGATGTGGAAGCTTGCTCCGCGGTGCGTTCCAAGGCTGCGCCGTCAGTGATACCGAAAGCAAATTTGTTTTAGCTGTATAATGATCTGTTCTGGTCGGCCATTACCACTGCTGGCTCCGCAAAAAACAAGGCACTCGACAGCAAGTACCGCCCCCAAATTTTTCAGAGCTTTGTCTGAGTACGTTCTCTTGTCACCTATATTTAGCCTTTGAGATGCTCGCATCGAAAGTTGGCCAAAGCCCTCATTCAGATGTAGTGAATTCCTTAAAATTCCTTGTATCAGTAAGCATCCAAACTTTAGACGTTTAACCAGCCCAATGATTTGCCTTTCAGAGATTGCCAAAGGAAGTGGAGATCTCCAAAAATGGGCGTACTTTCGCGGATTTGCTGAAGGATATAGACAAGGCCGTAGATACACTTGAGACGGTCATAAACGCTTCGCAGGTCAAAGCGGACCTGGCATTGATGGAGGCCCAAGGAAGAGTGAAATCACGTGAAGCCAAACTTCAGAAGTGTGTTCAACGCTTGATCCTCTTAGATCTCCAAGATGATTCTGACACTTTGCCAGGTCTCGTGCAGTGGTACACCTGTCTCCGAAGTTCCAATCATAGTACTTTATTTATATTTATATCCAGTTCAAGGCCTTGCTTCCTTCTGTCTTGGAATCTCTCGGGATCGCCGAAAACTCTCCCAAAATTGCACTGATTTTGACGCTGGCACCCCTGGCTCTCATTCATTACCTTGTGAGCTCATTCGCCTCAGAAGTGGTTTGAAACCTAACAAACCTTATTGCAGACCGATGGCCTTTTGGGGATCAAGGTCGACATCAACCAGTTAGAAGCCGCCCAAGCCGCAATTAAAGGTAAGCCCGAATTACCCCAGTATTTCTTATTCGCACTCTTGACTGGACTAGATGACGAAAGGGCGCTCTCCGAGGCTCGCAATAGCCTTCACAAACTTGTTTCATCACAAGTATCTACCACAATAGACCGGCAGCAGCAATGGCTAGCGTCGCTGCGCACATTGCAATCAGAAGTTTCGCAAATCGCCCCAAAACTCGAAGTATTTGGAAAGATCTATGAGGCGGTTGCGGATGATGTCCATCAGCACATTGTATTCCTGGAGTCACCTGACGTCGATGTGGGTATTTTGCTCGATCTGTATTACTGCGCCTGAATCTCTCTGTAATGCCGAATTTAGGATCCGGCAAAGTGGCAGCAAGGGTTGGCAACCCTATCGGTTTCGCAGGCGCTGTTCAACCAGCTTGCCCTAGCCATTTCCAAGTTCGTGACTTGAGGGTAGTTCGGCACGCTCTGGAGTGCGCACGATGTTATTAACCTTGTATTGCCTTGTAGTGTGTGGAGTAAAAAAATATGGTATTCTTCAGAAGATGTCAAGCTGACGAGATTTCTGATCGATTTCGGCCAAAGTAATCTCGGAAAAACGTTCCACTCCATTTCCAATCGGGTCTCGAGCTATGCCACATAAAGAATCCTTGATTCCAAGATCAGGGCACCTCGTGCTTGCTCCAGACTTGCACCGAATGTGCTCAAGGAGGACGCTTTAAGGGTGGTTCAACGAATGAGGAGAAGCCATAGCCCTTTACTATTTTCCACTTATGGGAGAGAACGAGATTGACCAGCTTCCAGATGTTGCTCAAGTATGTCGACTCACCTTTTTCTCGGTCACGTTAGTCAGTAACGGTCGTGAAATAGGTGCAAGATACAATTGCTCAACTCCTTCGGAGCGACCATGCAAGCACGTTACTCGAGGAGGCCGAGACAGTGGTGGACGATATGATCGCGATCGAGCAACAATTTCGCCAGATCTTGGCTACACTGATTCTTGTTGATGCACTTCAGTTCGTCCAGGCTGTCAAGTTCACGGGCAATGCCAGACCCAACTTTACGAACATGTTCAATCCGCTCTACGCCGTGAGTCCTTTTCTGTTCCAGCGGTTTCAAAGAGATTGACGGTCGTCGGTCAACATAGAAATATTTGGAGTTGATGATGACATCTCGTAAAGCTGCCACTGACGGCCTAGATTACTGCAACAGTATGTTCTTGCTATCTCATCAACACACTTTTTGATTCACTTACACTGTTGACTAGCCTACATGAAGGTGATCATCCCCATTGTACTCAATCCCTCAGTCTCCAAGGAGGAGAAAATGAAGAACATCCAGCATTTTATCGACGTGAGAATCACTGTAATGTTGTAACTCCGCTGCGATCTGACTACTGGGTATTCTAGCTTCCGAGAGAGACTGAAAAGAAAGCTCGAGAGTTTGACGGGTTCAAGAGACTTCAAGAAGATCTACTTCGCCTAGCTGATGCCCTGAACCAATTCTCTCATGACGTGGGCGATCAGCTGAATGCTGATATCGAAGAGACGAAGAAGAAAATAGAGGATCTGAAGAATGACTTGGATAAGTGAATCTATGCTTCGATTTCGCATGGCACGTCTACTAAACGTCAAATGCAGGTATCGAAAGCAGGTAAAATGCTATAACCTCTGAACCATTTTGTTGGCTCACCGAACGTGTGCATTGCAGGCACAAAAGGCTTTCCCCTCCCCCGAAGATGCTATTAACGGAGTCAACGTTCTTTCCATCCTTGGGGTCGGCGGAAAAGTCATTAAATCCATCGCGGCCGGCAGCGGGAAAACAGCTGGGGCACTCGGTGCTTCTGGCTCAGCCGGCGCTGCCTCAGCCGTCTCGATCGCCGCACCTATTGCCGTGGTGGCTTACCTGTGTACTGTCCACTTCCGCTTTCTTTGAATCGGGTTCAGATCCTCATTCGATTGTAGGGTATTGGAATATACATTGGTATTCGACTCCACAGTGCAATCGAAGGCCTCATGATGTATGCCAAGACGACCACCGCCATTGCGCTAAAGCAACTGCTTCTTGCGAAACTGGTTAAGGATGCGGCTACTGCAGTGGCACTGAAGACACTTGTTGATTCCGTGACGGGTAGGATACTAGATGTCTCGAATCGCTTGAGCCGCCTCGTCAACGTATGGACGTCGTACGTATTTAGTACTCTTTATACCTCGGTCCACTGACATACTCTATCTATAGGTGAGACAAGACGCCCGTGGTATAGTTGATCTTCTGAGTGACGCCTCGAAGAATACCTCGATGGCTGTGAGTGGCTAAAATTTAGGCATCTTGTAAGGAGCTCAATGAGATCGACTGTGAAGGAGCTTGAACGACTCATGTTCATCGCCCTCGCTTGGTACCAGCGCCTCTATGATATTCTCAAGATATTGTCCCAGAAGACGCAGCCTAAACCACCTCAGCCGACTGATATTGATGCGAAAACTCTGAGAAAGAAGAGCGCCGCAGCATTGGAAATGTTTGGCGATTACCTCTCTGCCAAGGGTGAGTCGTAAGATCTACAATGTGCCGGTTGGCTAATAATTTAATGGCCTAGGTACCAAGGGTTTCTTCCCACAGGGTAAAGACTGGTGTCCAACGAAGCCATTCACTGGCGTTCCACCCAAGGAACCCAGACTAGAAGACTTCCAGGATCTAGTTGATGGTGCTACCATGTTTCCGCACAGTTATCTTTACTTCGCTGAAACCTGTCGTAGGCACATGCGTTACTTGCCTCGACAACACGGACCCAAATCTACGAGATCTTGCGCTTAATCTCGCTGGCCTCAGTTCGCAGCCATTTTTTCGATGTAGCTTTGAATCGAACTGACCTCAAATGAATGACAGATGAGTGCACGCAATTTGTTTATCCTCCACCTGGGGAAGAGGGCATGGTAGTCAACATGGCATTCACGGAGGGCGGCGGCAACAACAACAACAGCAATCCTCAACAAAATCGTGGATTTCCTCGTCTGCCATACAACAGCCCAATCGCCGACGGCAACGATGTCTGGGGAATGCTTCGCCGGTTTTCACGTTACCAAAGTGGATTTCCTTTCAGCCAACATAACCCTTACAATGTTAATCGATGGTGCTTACCTTACTGGCGAACAGGCCAGCGCGGGGCGTTTGGCGCGGTGACATTCATGACTTTGAGATACTTCCTTATGGGAGTCATGGTCGGCCAAATGTTCTATATGGCGAAGGACAAGGTGGGGGGTCAGATCAAAAACACGGTCATGTGAGTGCTTTAGTTCCCTGTGTATTCCTTGTGTTCTGATCACGCGAATAATAGGGACTCCTGGAAAAGTGGTGGAAGGGAAGAGGCGGTAATGACCGCGAAGGTGGCGGAGGAGGGGGAGGTGCCATGAGCTTGTTTGCCGCGCACTCTCACCCAGTCGAGCAGACGAACACCAGCTCCGATCAGCAGTCGATGGACTCTGTAGATCTGAAAGTGATTTCTCCAGATCTTGGCGCGTCACTGCCTGCAGCTCAATCGTGGGAGAAGAATGTACAGCGCCTTGCCTCAGACATATCCCAACGTCTGGAGGGCCACATTGAAGATAATATTCAGATGAGTTTGCAGAGTGAACTCGATTCCAAGGACGAACTTGCCCAAGTGCGTCGCCTCATAGTTGATTTTTCCCGAAGACTTAATATATCTGGTAGCATATCATTTTATGGTCTACCCTTCCTGCGGCTGAATTTTGGCAGCTATATGAGGCCGTCGCGACGACCGGGCAATTCAACATTGTTCAGCACCTTTGGGCGCTCAACCTCATCCAACTTTTAATACTTACTCCAGTCACTTCAATCGGTACGTGTTACCTTCTTGCATGTGCTTTGTTCGTTTCTCCAATGGCTTTATCATCAAATAGTGATTCCTCCGGCTAAGCTCACTGAGCTGGAATCGTCTCTCGCTGAAGCACTCACACTAGCACAAGAACCACTGTACAGTGCAGAAAATGGCTCCACGTCGATTCGGTCGGCGTTCGTGTATGCACAGTATTGCCGCCAAGTACCGGTGATATTGATGGCCAGATGCATACAGAGAGTACTGATTGCTCTTTACCCCGCCGTTAGGGTCTGAGGGCATGTCTGGTCACTATATGATGTAACTGGTCTGTAACCAATGATTGATAAATGCCAAGATCTCCTACTGTTGACGCGATTGTGGTTGATCAAAAGTTTTCTGTCAATCTCTCTCAGAATGGGTGCATGACCCATCCGTCCTGTACACGCAGAGACAACGTTCGTTGCATGCGCTTTGTTGTACAAACCTTCTGTCTTTGCTCGACTATAGTATCTCTGGTCGCACCTACTCTCCTCTACATCACCCATATTCTCCTCCGGACCTCACCTCACTAACGAGCCCACTCCCATGGCTGCTCACCCACCCATAGGACTCCTCGAAGTCATTCATGATGATAATCCGATCACTTGCGTTGACTCGCAAAGTCTACCCCAATGGCTTACCCATTGCGACGCTCGATTTCGCGTGGTCGGATTCACCTCATGGGTGTTTACATGGAGCAACCCGGTATGCGGCAGTGGTGCTTCAACGCTTCAACAACCGGACAAAAACTCGCCTGCCACCATGGTCGTTGACATCTCTGACATTGTGATCACTGTGTGACACGGTTTATTCTTAGCAAATTAATATGTACGGGTTTTTGACAAGTTGCGGACACGGCCTTCCCATGCTTCGTGTGATCGATTATCGATGCTCGTGAAACTGAGCGGAGGCTGAGTGGATTGAAGGGGGGTCCCAAGCATGCATGACACCAAACCCATTTGACAATAGAGATGTGCCCGCTCCGGGTCTGATACCTCATCTGGCTATAGCCATTCAGTTAAGACTTGGAGAATGAATAGCGCTCGGAAACCAGTAGCACCGCGATTTCCTACCAATCTCTGTGTGTACTTCTCCCAGGCGGAAGGCTTCCAGAAATCCCATGAACGTGCGTAAACTGGCTTTTCGCGTCGTAGCCAGAAACGAGGACAGCATCTCCGCCGAGATGGCCATAGCTTTTCTTGGATTTTCGATTACGTGTTACGTGCAGAACCTCGGGTTTCGGAAACCTCTTTCATACGGACGAAGCCGTAGAAAATTCTCTTTCGGTGAGGGTCTTTGAGGTGGAGTGGGAGGTGAAAGACAAAAGTCCAAAACAACTGCGTAAAATTGCACGACGCATGTGCTCCATTTGTTTGAATAAATGGCCCTCCCCTCTGAGCCAGACGGAGAATACATTTCTTCGAAGTTCGAATTCGAAAACAAGTGGGACTCTTGCATTAAGTATGTACTGTGAATGAGATTGATCGCAAAATCTCCTCATAGAAGATTGGTGGCAACTACCGGATCACAACGGAGGTGCTCCCAGTAAAGTGCATTGTTCATTGGTCCTTCCCAGGGGGCGGAACATCACTATCGACCGCGCAAAAGACGCTGACGCTTCCCGGCAGAACATTAATCCAGCGCCTTGTGCCAGGTTTCGCCATAGTGTTGCTTTTTTGTCAATACTCTGTCGGTTATCCAAAGTCAGAAGATTATTGGGGATTTGTGTCCAACTTAGTGACGCCACAAAGGACACTTACGAAAAATGACGCAATTCATGACCGATATCCCAAGTTCGCTATCACATGCCATAACCATTGCCTTCCTTTTCTCAAGATGAATTCCGATCTCAGATATCGCGCATTCAAGGCGAAATACCACAACGCGTGAGCTGCTCGCTTTTGCAGGAGTTTCCAATAGAACTACATCATCCCTTCTGGTTCTATGCCGCTTTTACGTCGTGAAAAGACTTCCGTTGTCGAACCGAAGAACCTATATCTCTCCAACAATTGTTCGGGTCGGCGTATTCCGACGTGAACACACCTGTCTACAACTCAAAGATCTATGCTGGCTATCCTCACTTGATGAGAGCTTCAGAAATTTTCCGTCTACCCCAGTACCTACGCGAACCCATGAATGCATACTGTAAAACCACTCTGAGACCGGGACAGAGGGTCACAGGAAAATCTCGAGTGTTGGTAGAGTTTCTCGTCCTGTCGACCCATAGCTCATGGGCCCTCGATACACAGCGACGGTATGGGTTGTAATCAGTGGGATAATCACGCAAGCCATCCCGCGCCTCGGATACTTGATGGTCCAGATTTCTGGTTCTGGTCAGGTGCTAAACGGTAATGCTCCAGACTTTATTCAAATCGCTTCGCTTTTCGGAGGAAATACCTCGAGTTGGGCGCTGAAGCGATTCCCATAGTAATCAGAGTTTTAACCTAACAGTCTTCCACGGAACATTGCAAGAGTAAACTCCTCACCATCCAGACTCGGATCGAGAAATATCGTGAACAGTTATCCTTCGATTGAGGCTTCCTCTTATTCTATGGTACCAAGGATGTCGTTAGGTGCGCGGGTAGCGTGGCCACATGAGCACGCAATTTGGGGGTTTTCCCGCATTGACGCTCTACATATCATGTGGTCTTGGGTCAGCCCCAAGGCCCTTACAGATTCCCTCTATTCGGATACTCGATGGGATTTCTTCGAAAAAACGTATAAAAGGCACATCGAGCAAACTGCCTATCCCCAAATTCCGATCCACATCAAAATCTGATCCCTTCACAATAAACAAAATGTCCCTCGAAACTGGCGTCTACACTATCTCGGAAGTTATTTATGCACCACCTGAACCTCTCAGTAGACCTCTCGGGCTCAGTCAGCAGTCTAGCACTCCCGACGCAGTCGTGATCCTACCCGTAGGAACTGAACCTCCGAAGGTAATCTCAATCTCACCCTCAGGAGGTATCCATTCAGCTCATCATATTTTACGATGTAGTGGCACATCGAACAAGTTTCAGAAAATAAAATTATTCTCAGAATTTCCGGCAAAGCAGTAAACCCATCTGGCAAAGCAGTGCGTGCTATAAGAAAGGGAAGTCCTTACGAATGGCTCGTCCTTCGAGGTGCACCCAGCCCTCCCCCAATCGGACGGGATAGTTATGCGTAAATTCAGGTCATTCTTCTCACAAGGATGCGTTTTGATCAATGTATTGCAGGTTTTTCACAGAGGAGCGGACCAGTTGGGGGAACGACCGTGGTAATGATGACGTGAACAGCGAAAATCCGGTTTGTACACCTATTTTATGAGGACGCTGACGCTTATCTTTCGAATTTAGATATTTTTGCAGGGCGTTGGCTTCCCCTGGCATGTTGTCCGAGTAGATACTGACTGACATCTGGAATGGCTTTTCATCCCTCGAGATGAAATTGTTGAAACTTGTTCTATGAACAGGGTAGGCATGCGGGACTAGTTTTGAATTTACCTCTTGTAATCGATGTATCTTGTGAATATTATGAGAATGCGACAATCCACCAGGCCTTCGGCGTGAAGACTCTCTTTCTTGAACTGGAAAGAGTCGATCTAAGCTCGAACATTGTAATCAGATATACTAGTAACATGTATTACCTAGACAAAGTCAGTCTATACTAATACGTTTTGAGATTGTACTTCAGTAAGATGCTTGTAGACGGTTTTCCTTACATGCTGTAGTGAATGGGTCAGGAAGCCTTCTAATCATAGTTGGGTTATATGGAGGCGCATTCCCCACAATCTGTTTGAGAAATATCTTTTGTACAACACTCTAAAACACAACTGTTGTGGATAACAATCCAATAACCTGATCTCTTTGATGCCTTCGGCACTAAATCCAAACATGACAAAACAAGTCATTTATTTACATACGAGCTACTAATTTGCAACTCATGTGAGAGCACGAGCAAACGTTCCACTAGCAACATCCTGAAGTGTATTATCCTTTTCTACGACACTGAGGAGCTAGTGCGACAAGGTGAGGTAAATCTCGGCACAAGGAAAAAGTGTAAAAATGAATTAAATCTGACAAACTGTTCCTTCCCGGAGTTGTTGCGTCAGCCGATGATTTGGTTGTTCTCGGCGTCGAGGCCTCGTTGACTATCAAGTTTCCTGCTTCAGCGCATGCGTCGGAGGATGGCATGTCCTGTTTTCATTATGCCGCAATTTCATGGACTACTCTCATACCACCCGATGGATTTGTCTTTCCCTATGGAATCAATGCTACAAGAAGGGTTTGAAAGGGCGGGCATCCTGCCTTCACATGCTCCGCGTGATGAATTATCGATGCCCTGGAAGCTGAGCGCAGGCTGAGTGGATTGAAGGGGGTCCCAAATATGACACCAAACCGATTTGATAATAGAGATGTGCACACTCCAGGCCTGATACCTCACCTGGCTATGGCCATTCAGTTGAGACCTGAAGAACGACTAGCGCTGCAACGAGAAGCACCGCAACTTCCTTCCAATACCTGTGGGTACTTGGCCCAGGCGGAGCGCTTCCAGAAATCCCATGGATGTGCGTAATCTGGCTTCTCTGGTTGTAGCCAGAAACGAGGACAGCATCTCCGCCGAGATTGACTCAGCAAGAATAGCTTCCCATGACATACAGGGCAATTCTCGATTGATTTTTTCCATGCAGACCCTGGGGTTTCGGAAAACCCTTTATCCCAAGGGACACCGACGAAGTTGTAGAAAACTCTTTTTCGGTGGGAGTCTATGAGGTGGAGTGGGAGGCAAAAGATAAAAGTCCAAAGGACTGCGAAAAATAGCACGATATCGTGAGCATGTGCCCCAGTCGTTTGAATAAGTGGCCCTCCGGAAAATGCATTGCTTCGAAGTTCGAACTTGAAGACAAGTCGGGCTTTCGCATTGCTGTGAATGAGATTCATCGCAATGTCTCTTCAGAGAAGATTGGTGGAACCTACTGGGTATGGGGGTGCCGCCAGTAAAGTGCTTCGTTGATATTTCATTGGTTCCTTCCCAGGGGGCGGAACATTATCAGTCACCAAAGATGCTGGCGCGACACTTCCCGGCAGTATGTTACTCCAGCGTTCTGTACCAGGTTTAGGGCTGCCTTTGAATGGCTCTCGAGAATTTTTCACCTCGCCTGGGGTCTGGCGATTGAATATTGATCAGTTGATCAGATATGAGAAATTTAAACAGAGTCTCGACGTGCGACTTACTTGGTCCGGTTGGAAGTTGGAAGAGCGTGATTACACAAGAACATTACATAAGATGACCTGACCAGTGGTCACTCAGCGACACCTCAGAAACACAACCACATATAGTTGACTGTTGCCCATTTTCGGCTCTAGATCTGGAGCATGAAGCAATAAGGATGTATCCACTTACTATTACCGAGCCATCCAAGCGGTGAGTATAATACCGATTATAAATGGCGTCTGCGTACCTTACCGTCTCCTGTTTAGGACCGTAATTCTCAATTGTTCACCCTCATCTTTCGTTACTCGCATCGGAGCTCGGCAATGGTTATGGCGTGTGATTGCAAACTTGGGATTCTGTACAACGAGTTACCATCTACTCAGCGTCTTCGGCCTAATATTGTCGTCTTCTGACGCCTTAAGCAGGTAATCTGATACGAGAGGCGACCATAGTTCAAAGCTTCCATCTCCTCCGCCACATGCCTTCCACAATGAACTTCTCTCAAGGTGAAGTTCTCAAGGTGAATTCCTATCTCAAGATATTGAGCATTCAAGGCGAAATACCAGCTCTTGCAGATTTTTCCAATAGAACCGCATTATCCTTCCTGGTTTTATGCTTGTACGTTATGGAAAGACTTGCGTTGACAAACGAACATGCGAAGAACCTATATCTCTCCAAAAATTCTTACGGTCGGCGTGCGTATTCCGACGTGAACACACCTATTTTTGCCTACCTCAGCACCCAGGCGAATCCGATGAGTGCATAACGTAAAACCTCCTCGAGACCGGGACGGAGGGTCACAAGAGAATCTTGAGTGTTAGTAGAGTTTCTCGTCCTGTTAATGCATCACTCATGAGACCATCGGTGCACAGCGACAGTATAGGTTATAATCAGTGGAATAATCACGCAAGCCATCCCGCGCCTCGGATGCTTGATGGTCCAGCTTTTTGGCTCTAGTCAGGTGTTAAAAGGCATTTTTCCAGACTTGATTCAAATCGCTGCGCTTTTCGGAGGAATGGCTCGAGTTGGGCGCTGAAGCGATTCCCATGGTAATCAGAGTTTTAACCTAACAGTCTTCCACGGAACATTGCAAGAGTAAACTCCTCACCATCCAGATCGAGAGATTTCGTGAACAGTTGTCCTTCGATTGAGGCTTCCTCTTGTTCTAGATGCCGTTAGGTGCGCGGGTGGCATGGCCACATGAGCACCAATTTGTTGTTTTCCCACATTGACGCTCTACCTGGCATGGGGTAGCCCCAAGGCCCTTATAGATTCCCCTATCCGGATACTCGATGGGATTTCATCGAAAAGACGTATAAAATGCACATCAAGCAAGGGACCTATACTCAACTTCCGACCCACATCAAAATCTGATCCCCTCACAATAAACAATGTCTCTCGAAACTGGCGTCTACACCATCGCGTCTGTTGATTTCAGAACACCTGAACCTCGCAGTAGACCTCTCGGGCTTAGTCAGCGGTCTAGCACTCCCGACGCAGTTGTGATCCTACCGGCAGGAACTGAACCTCCCAAGGTAATTTCACCCTCAGGTGGAATCCCTTCAGCTCATTACATTTTGCTATGCAGTGGCATATTGAGAAAGTTTCAGACAATAAATATATTCTCAAAATCGAGGGCAAGGCAGTGAACCCATCTGGCAGAACAGTGCATGCTATAAGCCACGGAACTCCTTATAGATGGCGCGTCCTTCGAGGTGCACCCCACCCTCCCCCCATCGGACCAGATAATTATGCGTAAAATCAGGTCATTCTTCTCATCATGATACGTTTTGATTAATATGTCGCAGGTTCAGCACGGAGGAGCGCACGAGTTGGGCGAACGACCGTGATAATGATGACGTGTATGGAGAAAATCAGGTTTGTACACCTATTTTATGAGGACGCTGGTGCTTATCTTTCGAATTTAGATATTTTTGCAGGACGTCGCGTTCACGTGGCATGTCGTACGAGCGTAGATACTGCCAAGCGTTACATTTGGAGTGCTTTGTCACCCCGTCGAGATGAAATTGTTGAAACTTGTTCTGTGAACAGGGTAGGCATGTGCGACTGATTTTGAATTTACCTTTGGTAATCGATGTATCTTGTCAATGTTATGAGAAAGCAAAAATCTACTAGGCCTGTGGCGTGAAAGATCTCTTTCTTGAACTGGAAAGAGTTGATCTGAGCTGGCACGTTGTAATCAGATTTAACATGTATCACCTAGACAAACCATGCTAATGCATTACGAGATCATATACAAGCAATACGCTCACAGAAGGTTACCTCGCACATCTTATTTAATGGGTCAGGAAGCCTTCGAATCACCGACGCGCTATACCGAGACCCTCTCCCCCAATCCAATACAATTGTCGTGGAAAATAATACAATCTCCGGATCTCCTTGATGCCTTCGGCACTAAATCCAAACATGACAAGACAAGTCATTTGTTTATCGGAGAACCTGAATCCCTGGTTGAAGTAGGCCTACGGAACCAGGAGCTTTCTTTCTTCTCGAGGGCGCCTACAACTCCTGGAACTGGCTGGCCGACTGCACCGAATGTCTGGTGTTTTTCCTCCAAGTCATGTTTGCAGAGAAGCGGTTAAATGAAACCTACACATTCAGACATCCTATATAGCCTGTGTGATTGAAAAATGAGCTTCGGTGAACAAATATAGCTGAGATTTCATTCAACCTTCAGCCGTATAAGTTATTGTAGTCACCAATTTGGAAAGCCTCTCTAATAGCTGGCTACCCGTTTGACCCGTAAGATTGGCGGCCGTACCCGTAATACGGCCGGTGCGCAGCCCTAGGTAATAGTAGAGTACACTAACTGTGCGGCTGATAGGAATGAACTCATTTCCTATTGCCAAGCCACTCTTGTTTTTGACCGTCATTTTCAATTGTATCCTTTCATGTTTGGTGAATCACATCAAATAGCTAGGAGCAGATTGAACAGCCTATGATCACAAGGAATGATCTCAATGTATGGCACTAATACTCTGTGGAAAACCCTAAGAGACGTAAGGGAGATAAGGCGAACTCTATGTAACTAATCAGGATCTCTAGGCATCTGCAGCACTGTGCGAACGCAAAAATTGACAGTTGAAACAATGTGGTTTAAGGTCGCTGTTTACGCCAACATGGGATGTCACCATTTTTGAACATCACTACTGCTGTGAATCAATTTTTATCTTGAGTCCGAGCACGGTTTCCAAGGACACAGCGATGAACATTTCGAGCAACTACAAGTACAAAAGGGACTATGTATCCTCATTTCAAACGTCGACGTGACAACAAATGAACCAATTTCAGAACCTTGATGGAGGCATGGCCGATGAACTTTAAGCGAGAGGGATGTTATCAATATTGTTCTGTGAACAGTGACCATCAGTTATGATGTCACATCAAGAGTCTCCCATGAAAAAACGTACGACAAGGTTGCCTTCGAGCCTCTGGAGCAAGGCTGCGCGAAGACTATCTGCCAAGGTTCGGGAGACTGAAAAGGCAGCTCAGTCATGGGAATCCAAATGGAAGACAAGACGTAGGGTAGGATACGTACGCGTAAGCCTGTCGCTAGCTAAACGCCCATGGTAAATTTAGCGCTTTACAAAAAATCGTGTACTAAAGAGCCGCTTACCCCTACTGCCGCTTACCCCTACTGAATAAAAGAGAGTTGTCGGTCCATCTCCAGAACAGCATGTTCGTAATACGCTGGTGCGTACCTGATTGGCGACATTCATTGAGCGCGGCATCAAACATTACCGAAAGCGAAAGCGTACTAAAGAAGAAGTATCCAATGGCTTTTGGGGTAGTGATATCAATAAAGACCTGATCTTCTGATAGGGTGTGTATACATACAAAGCGTGAGCTACACACAGATAATCAGTTTCCGAATTGGGGTTTGGCTGGGACGGAAAAACGTTCATTGAAATTGCGGTCAACCGAAGCAGTGGAGAGCTGAAGCAGATCAACATTGAAGAACGCACAGCAGAATGCTCTGGGAATACCTGGAAATTGGCGCTGGAGCTATCATACGACGATGCGTTGAACAGGTTCAGTTGGTTGTTGGCTGAGCCGTGTTGGAGCGCATCGATGATTGACTTGATTAATCCGACCTCATCTGGCTATTAAAATGGGCAATCAAAGGCCATGAAGAGAATTCAGAAGGGTATCTCTACCTTAAAAAAGGTGGCAATTAAGGCCAGGACGGTCTACGAAATCTACATCAGACTGACATCTGATCGATTGATGTGAAGTCGGAAACGCACCTCGCTGACAGATGCCTGGAGTTGATTGCTGTCGACATTACTGAACTCAAAGCCACCCGACAGAGATGTATGGTAAGAAAGATGTCGCAGTTATTGGTGAGAGTAGCTGGCCGCGTACCGTCATCCCAATCTTTCCAAGGACGATGCTAGGGGTAATGTAACGCGTCATTCAGATGCAGCTTCCTGGAGGGCGATTCACTGACACATAATTCTGGTACCTATCGGGAGAGGGTCAGGTCGTGTATGAATCAAACTAAGAAAGTGCAGATACCACTGAGAGGCCTGCGTCTGGCGATTAAACTTGGCATCGGAGGCGAGTTGGGCAAAAAGCGCCCAGTGAAGTGCATCTTGCTACAATGAGGTAAAATTTAAATACGTGATATTATTGAGGGGAATAGAATGATTACCTTGCTCAAATCCGGGATTTGTTCCTGAACGATTCGTATCCCAACTTCAGTCCACGGAAGTGACGCAGAGGACATGGCTGCCTACATTGAATCCTTGAAGACTTCCACGGCAAGTGTAGCCTTCCTTTTGTTGGCTTGAATTGCCGCGCGAAGGGCTAGGTGGGCCTTGGCCACAACAGGTCCAGGTGGCAGCTCGGTCTCATTGATGGCGCGGAGGCATTTGTCGACATCATGATGTTCTTGACTGTGACTCATGTTGCAAATAGATTCGATGTGGGTGTATATGAAATTGTGGTTGGTGTAAATCAGGACGAGAGAGCTCTCCTATTTATCTAGGAGGGCGTCCAAGTTCAGAAGTGAACTAGACCTGCATCTATATTCTGTGGGTAGCCTTTGATGTGGGTTGAGGGTCTGAACTTTTGTATTGAGACACGCGAATGCACTAATCGTCATTACTGTACTATTACCTTCAGTTCGGCAGGCTCTGTGACCTGTGACTTATAAATTTGATTCGGCATTTCGTCATGCTTGGTTCGCATCAGCAAAAGTCCATTCGTCTGGCGTGTCTGGCACCAGACACTCCAGACGGCGCCAGACTACCAGAAATGGTCTGGCGACATAATGATGGTCGAGACGCCATAAGAATTTCACGCGTCAGAATTTGGTTCTGATGTCACAGTAATTTCTGGTACCAATAACATATCTCTGTCAGTCAATCTTTACAGGTTCATATTACTGGTCCACAGGCAATAAAACATGATAGATTAACGTTTAACCAATACATTAGTTATATGTATGGTATTGAATACAATCTACCTCGTTATCAAAGTCATACCATTGAAACCTTTGCTGTTGCAGCTACAGTTGCAGTCGCCATCGCCGTCGTTGTGGTTGTAGGCCCTCGCCTTCGTTGTCCTTGCGGTCGTACCCGTCTTTGTCTCCGCCGTCGTCCTCGCAGTTATCCTCGTCTTTGTCTCCGTCGTCGTTGCTCGGTCGTCGTCTTCTTGGTCGCAGTCCTCGATGCGGCTGCCCTCGTCATCCTCGTTGTTGCAGTTATCCTCTTCGCCCTTGTCGTCTTCGCGGTTGTCGCCCCCTGCATCTGTCGTGGTCTTCACGGTCGTCTCCGTCTTTGTCGTAGTCCTTGACGTTGCGCAGCCCTTGTTGTCCTCGTTATTGCAGCAGTCCTCGTCGTCCTCGTTGTTGCGGTCATCCTCGTTGTTTCAGCATATTCTTGGCCGTTGTCGTCCTGGTGGTCGTCTCCGCTGTTATCGTCTCCGCTGTTGCTGCCACTGCGGTCGACGTCTTCTTTGTCACAGTCCTCATCACTGTTGTTGTAGTCCCTGCTGCCGTCACCGTAATTGTCGTTATTGTTGTCCATCTCGCTGTCGTTGTCCGTGGTGTTGTTGCTGTCTGTGTTGTTGTTGCTGCTTTTTCAGTCTGGAAGTCGTCATTACTGGTCGGGGACGGTGGGGTGAGGCAACTGTGATGCCGAGCATCAAGTCCTGTGAAAAAAATTCAAGTAATAATATAGAAAATAAACTTGGGGAGTTTGGCGGGCGTACCCACCGCCTCCGCCACCATCCTCCCAAACTCATTGAACTGATGATAACCTATACAAAAACTGCAGCCGTGAGCACGAAAAAAGATGATAGGAAAGACAAAATACTTGACATGGCCCCGTTTGAGTCGTCTCGTGCCCTTCTGTGGCTCCTCCTCCTCCTCCTCAGGTTGCTTGGCTTTCTTTTTTGCTGGTGCTTGTTGGTTTGGCGTTGCTGTGGGTGCTGGGTCCTTCTTGCGGCCACTGCATGTCTTGAAGTCATCTGAGTTGGTGGCGTCGGCTGATTGTTTAGTTTCAACCATCTTGCTGTATTTTTGAGTTTTGAGGTTGTTGCTGTTGTCGTTGAGTGCCGCAGCATGCACTTGTGGTCGTCGTGGTCGCCGTCATCGATTGTTGCGGCTGGTTGCCGCGCGTAGTGTTGAACAGTCCTAAAGAAGTTGAACTTGAACATGTGATGGCGGTGTCGAGCGAGAACTTAATCACGTGATATCCCAGAGGCGAGTTTCGCATTTCAATGTTCGACTTACTATGTTGAATCCCACTGAATATCGAGTGCTTGAGCCATGGTAATACTTGGAATCTTTTCATTCTTACATGTAACTTACTTAGCTTATATATGATTATTTAAAATTACCGGCATTATTGAGGTTGACTGACTCTACTCCGTTTTTTCCAGACCCATCCTCTCGATTTTTACATCTTTCTTCATAAACAAGTATGCCGACCTTCACACTAATGAAATTGCTTTTTAAAAGTATCTATTTACTGAACCAGACTTGATGTCGAGACAACAAGAGAAATTGCAGGTCTGAAAGTATTGACTTTTGACTTTTCTGATGTAGTTCTGACTAAATAAAATTTCTGAGATAAAATGGCGCAACAAGGTTTTCTGGCAGAAAACCTACCAGACGCACCAGACGTGCCAGACATGCCAGACTGCTCCAGACGGGTGGACTTTTGCTGATGCGTGACCGTGACCTAGGGGATTTTTTCGGCATTCGGCACCTCAAAAAGACCCAGATCTGGAGGTTTCGGCCAGGGTGGCGCCCGATAACTCAACTGCGAGACGTTGCCACTCGAAATTTGTGAAAACAATACACTAAGTCGAGTTTCGGGAGCAGATCAAATGTATCACTTTAGCCACTAGTGAACCTCCTTAAGAAATACCGACCACCGCTCATTCCGAAACCATTTGAAGGGTGCCGCGCTGGAAGTCTCAGCTCTGAAATTTCAAAACAACGGACCCAAGGTTCTGGGCAAGGCTCAATGGCACTGCAATCAACGACGCAAAGGCTACCAAATTGAAAGTTCTGTTTGAAGACCTAGCTGAGTAGCAAGTTAGCAGAACCTGAGCGATTTTCGTGATTTTAGACCATATTCTATACCAATATTCGAGCAAAAAATGAATTCGGCATCTGGCTCTGTGACCTGTGACCTCCGCCATATTTCGGCACAACAGATGCCTCTGTGACCCGTGACTGCTGAATTGAAGGTAATGGTACAGTAGTAGGGTCGCCTGACCAATTGATCGAAGAGAGTGGGAGAAGAGCAGCGTAACATTGAAATTAACCTTTGTCAGCTGTTTGAGGTTGTTTGGTATGGGCTTGGCTCTCTTTCATCACCACCTTCTGTCTGGCGCCTTCCACCAACATCTGCTTGATCCTGAAAATCTCTACCTCGGCGGAAAAGAAATATGGTCAAAAACAAGAGTGGCTTGGCAATAGCAAATGAGTGCATTCAGTGTATTCTCTATATGCTTGTGTTTCTGGGGTGCCGCTGAGTAACCCCTGGTCCATGTTTGGCTCCGCGGCGGCAATGTCATCGTATGTAACGTCCTCAAACCTAGTTGGCACACACTACCACACACACTTCTGCTCTTCCGACGCTGGAGGGTTGAAGAGACTCCAGGCAAGGTGACAATTCTGAAGAACCATTCAAAGGTAGCCTCTAAACCTGGCCCAGCACGCTGGAGTAAGACACCCAGGAAGCGTCACGGCATCTATTACGATCGATAATGATGTTCTGCACCTTTGGGCAGGAATCAATGAAGCACCAACGAAGCATTTCAGTGGCGTCACCCCAAATTGACCCACATGTGCCACCAATTTGCTATGAGAAGACGTCGCGATCAATCTCATTTACAGAAATGCAAAATTTCTGCT
>CAWUCR010000067.1:0-17964 GCA_963920665.1 Straminergon stramineum
CAGGACTTTGAGTTGCAAAAGAAAGATACTCACTTGAGAAGTCCCTCCGAGTTTGCAGCTGCCAATTCATTCAGTCGAAGTGCCAGCGTCATTCTTTAAAGTCTGTGGTATTAAAATTTGTCTGTATGTCAGAGTAGGAGACACCGACGTGATCGCATCCGAGCTAGATGTCGGAGTGAGATTCGACGAACTGCTGGAGGGGGCGAAATGTATCGAAGGGGGGTGCAGATGCTGAGGACAGTGTGCGTGGCCATTCTCGCATGTTTTACCATACTATAATTGATTGGGACATGAGTGAGTAAGAAAACTTACAGGCTAGGGATACTGACGAATCTAGAGCGTATTACTTGTGCAACTGACTTCTCCCCACTGATGGAGGTGCTTTCCTCTGCTTTCCTTGAGAAAAGAAAGACCATGTCTTCATCACGAGCAGTGAGAATACGTAGCAGTTATTTAAGGGATTCGGTCGTGAGGTCGGTTGACAGGCAGTAGCGAGTGGTCGTCTGTGACAGCCATCACTGAACGTTGCAGAAAAGGTCATAGCGTATAGCGGGGGGCCTAGCAGCTCTGCCGTGGCTAGCGAAACTTATTTCAATTGGGAACGAGTGCTACAAGTTATTACTAGGATCAACGATCCAATGGGCCAATGGGATACCCACTGGTGAAAGGGGAGCGTACAGGATTCTTGGTTCTGCATTATTGATGGGATCTGGTACCTACGTTCTATTTTGACCTGACATGTTTCCTTCGCTTACATGTTATGTTATCAATCACCTTACGGTACTGTTCACAATGTAACGGACTAGTCCGCAACAACAACGGGGTGTAAGTTTAAGCTGATGGGTTCACTCAGTAAGCACTGTTCATACTCTTAGGATTCTCAAACTTGTAGTCTATGATGTAAACTACCTACTAATATATAACTAACTAAACCTTGTGATTTCGTGCATACAAGAGACAAGTTCTGCTGTCTCTAACTCTAAGAAACCTGATACGACATTGATAAGTGATAGTCAAGAGGGAACTGATTCCACTTCATATGCCACAATGGAACAGCAGTGCCTCTGAAGCTCCACCAAGAATATACCCAAAGTTAGGATTTTTTTGAGGGCCCAAAAGTGCCTGAATTTTTGGCCAGACTTAGGATTTTTGAGGCCGATTTGACCCAAATTTTGAGAGATATGATTGGGGCTGGCTGTAATTGGATATTTTCACACATTTTGCCCTCCCATATCTGTGACGCGAGCCTCTTGCGGAGATGTCACATCACACAAGGTAAAATAGGAAGAGCTTCTTCAAACTTGAGAGAACAGTTATGAGAGTTGGATTGAAAGAAGACTGAGTATCTAAGTACAAAACACCAGGTTTAAATACTCTAAGAGACCATCTATAAAAAGAACAAGATTGACCAAGTCACAAAGGGATGATGAAGGAATGATCTGGATAGCCGGCTGAAATGTATGGGCCACCGGCTAATAGGCACGGTCAGAGTGGACGATTGTGCCGCGATTCTGACTTGATTATCCATAGAATTGAGTGCTGATTTTGAAGCTTTTGTTAGGGGCAGAATCGTCAAATTTCAGAATCGCTCAGAATCGTAGAAGCGGCTCTGGAGTCGCTTCTCACAGAGAATCGTGATTGTGGCTTGGACTGAGCATGTAACCAGCAAAGAAACTTTTAAAATTTCACGTGCAACGGTGAATATATATATAAACTTGCATCTCCAAATGTCTTATCTCTTGTCTCCCACCCCCTTGCCCCTGTTCCTCCTGGTCCTTGGCCAATTCTCTTTGGCTGAATCTTGAGCATTGCAAAAAGGCAATGACCCTGCTAAGGATAAGCGTGTAAGTGCACGAGCTTTGGCCAGGCGTTGACAATTTCTTGCTGGCATAGTACTGAGCACCCGGATGGGAGAGTTTAAAGTTGTATTAGAACCATACTAAATACATAAGGAGATAATTTGTGTGAGAATTGACCAGAATCAAGTGAAGATTTGAGGGACAAGCAATGACAGTCAGAGTGAGGAGTGATTCTCACACGATTCTCCTGGAATAATCATTTGAAAATCATACTCTTAATCAGAGCAAAATCGTCCACTCTGACCGCCCCTAATGGGTAGAAAGCCCCCAACTCTGAGCCCATGCAGAGAGGAGGCCAGGCTGAGAGTTGATGAGAAACTGAGACATTGATGGTTAGGGGCACTGGCCTGCTCTCACCGGGCGCAGGACGGGCCGGGTTGTTACATACACCCTCCAAAGGTTTGAGAGAACCTTTAACGGTCTAAATCATTGAGGTTGAGACCTTTGAGGGGTGCGAGGAGGTTGTTGTTGTTCATGTCAGCGAGAGTCACTGTGGAAGCAGAGAGGGGGAAGCTCAGGGAAGAGCCTTGGACAAAATCTGGCATGATTGAATCCCCCTGAGTGGTATCTGCAAAATGCTGAGCCTCAGGGTTGGAGGCAGCAACAGGGGTGCTTAAGGTGTGACTCTGCACAAAGTCCTGCATGCCGGCACCCCCCCCCCCCCCCTGGTGGTGGTGGCAAACAAGTGGGCAGCAGAGGGACCATGGTGAATCCAGTAGGCACATGAGGAGCAGAATAGGGGACATTACAGAAAGCCCCTCATCCTTGGGGGGCTCCTTCACAACGGTGTAAAGTTAGATTTGTGCTGGTTAGCAGACAATCCTCTGCCTATAGAGGTCAGGTATTATAATAGTTCAATAACAGGGGAATCAGCTATCCAATAATAAGATAAAAGTTATAACCACTGATTTGTCCACCAAGAGAATATTTGAACCACTAGAAGACAATGGGAACCACAGAGAACGTCAACTGAGGTGTTCCAAGGCCGAGGGATAGATGCGCAAAGTTGCACAGGCTAATATGGCGTGGAACGGTCAAAGCAGAGTAGCTCCAACAGACGATGGGTAATACAAATAGGTTCGCTGGACAAGTCTGAGGAGGTTTGGAAGCGAGAGGTGGTGTCAAAGGCGAGAGCGTAACACGGAGGCAATGACAGAGATGGAGATGGAGACGAAGGGCAAAGTGCAATGTTGAAAGCAATGGGGAGCGAGGAGACAATGTTTAGGAAGTATAACTTAAGCCTGTTTTTCTGGGAGAGAGAGAGGAGGGAGGGAAAACAACTTGTTATTTACAGCCTGTAGTACAGGATTTTTATACTAAGGCCCAATGCTGTCCAATCCGGTAGCTATGTATCTAAATTGGGTAACTAGAAAGCGTCAAGTGAAGAATGTAGATCTTTTGATGGGAGCACTGATTTGCCGGGATGTTTCCGAGGTAGAGGCCAGGATTGAGGGCAATCAAGATTGATTAAAACTCTGCGGCAATGTGAGGGAGGATTTCTCACTAGCCGCAGATTCATCATATTCATCAACTTCACCCTCCTTCTACACTTCCTGCGCCTCTGAGTCAAAAGCAAACACTTTCCCATGCCTTCAAGTTCTAGCGCAATGCATTCTTGCAGCCTCTGCTCCAAGCGCAACACTTTTCTGCACCTTCTGAGTCAAGCAAACACTTTCCGCACCTTCCGGTTCAAGCGCAATGTTTTCCCGTGCCTTCTGGTTCAAGCGCAACATTTCCCATGCCTTCTGGTTCAAGCAAGATGCTTTCCCACACCTTCCAGTTCAAGCACAATGTTTTCCCGTGCCTTCCGGTTCAAGCGCAATGCTTTCCCGTGCCTTCTGGCTCAAGCAGACACTTCCTTGTGCCTTCTACTTTAAGTGTATGCTTTCCCACATGTCTAGGAACTCACTGCCGAGCTTCTATGTGATACCCTTGGCTCTCCATTTCTTTGTTTTCCTTTTATAGCCACTCATTCTCCTGACCCTCTTTTTGGAGTCCTGTATATAAACTGTACCTATGCTACCTGAAATACAAGTATTCCCCACCCTCTCACAGTGAGAACTAAGGCTGCTTCACCCTATCATTGTCTCAATATTGTCTTTCATCCTACACCTACGTCTTTCGCTTTTGTCCTATGCCTCTGTTTACCCATTTTCAGCCCACATCCTATCATCCAGAAATCATCCCCTATTGTCCGGAAATGTTCCTACATTGTCCAGAAAGCCTCCAGCATTGTCTGGAATCACTTTGCGCACCTCAGGAGGTCTTCCCCCATCACCTGGAAACCTTCCTAATCATCCAGAAATCATCCTACATTGTCCAGAACATCCATTACATCTTTCCTGCAAATCGGGTACACTATCCTTCTGTGTTGGCTAGCTGCAACCCCTTAGCAAAACTGAACACCTTGGTTTTTCTGTTGATACAGAGGAACCTACACTTACAGCGAGGAACCGGAACAGAATGTAGATGAAGACGGAAGAGAACCATACAGTACAACCTAAGCGGACGACAACAAGGATATTGTTGTGGGACAGATGCTGAATAACCACAAAAGAAACTTCGGAAACGGTTGATATTGAGGTCCAACGTCCATGCAGAATCCAAGGGGTGGAAGTCAGGGGATTGAAGCTGGTGTGATTTTGGCAGTGAAAATTGAGCTTGGTCTGATTATCTTGCACATGGAGAGGGCCTGGAAGCTTTTGCACATGACTCGGAGCTAGTTGAGAAGCATGTGGAATGAAAGTGTGCGAGCGAGCGAGCTAATCCCGGCAAATGTGTGCGCGCTGTAAATCTTATTTGTCCTTGTAAGCGGACAAACCAATAAGGTTTGCCTTTTTGAGGTCAGGTATTAAGGTAAAATATCCAAAGGGGTCAGCTAGCTATGAACAGGATATAAAATCACCACACCAACCTGTCCGCACAGTTGCTTAAAGGAGTCGTGAGTTTGAGCGGAGTAGACACGCGGAGACGCGCAGGGTACGAGAGGAGTGCAGCAATAGACGCAAAGGCACACGCGAGGAGCAGATACGGCAAATAGGTTCGCGCAACAATGAAGCTAACGGAAGGCTGTGTTGACAACGTAGAAGGAGTGAAGGAATGTGTTTTAAGCATTGGAGGTGATGATGACGGGGTTTGATAGTAGGTAGACAAATGTTGGAGACGATAGGCAGAGGCGGAGACGGAGGTGGTGGCGGAGATGGAGACAATGGTTGATAGTGAAAGACGAAGGTGATGATAGAGGGAACTCAGTGCTTAGAGGTCAAATGAGAGGGAGTGTAAAACTATTTTATTCAGGTCCTTTAGTACAGACTTTATAGAGGAGGAAGATATGGCTGAGGTAAATACTCTGAAATCCAAATGCAGTATCCAAAAGGAGTCCAGTAGGCAATTTAGAATGTCTATGAAAACTATAAGCGAGAGAGTGAGTTTGAAACCCTGCGATGAGGTACCGGAACTGAATTAGTCCAAAAGCGGATGACCAGGGCGAGGCGGACCCAACACGAGCGGCGACAAAGAAAAAGAAATGGACGACAGAGGGGCATTGAGAATGGAGACAAACTCTTGGATTCACAAAGGGCTAACCAGCTGATAAAACACAAGCTATGGACTGGAAGTGTTGATATTGCAACTCCGTTGACCCTGTTGTGCCAATGCTATGGGTCCAATAGCTGGTGACAAAGCTGACGCTTGTTCCATGGTACGAGATGCGGCTGGTTCTCCGTACAATGGAGGGTCAGAGTTGGAGTCGCGCTCAAGGCAATGTCCGACGCGCGAGAGTTTGGGTGGGGGCAGCAGGCACCAGAAGGTGCGAGGGTGTCGTGCTATCGTGCCGGAACTCCTAGATTGTTATTCTGCATGGCCCAGAGAAGTAGAAACTCTTGTTTTCTGCGCACAGTGAGGGTGCAATCCTCACAGTGCATGGAGGCAATGGAAGTGGAGGCAGCAATGAGATGGTGATATCGGTACCAGAAGGACTCCGGAGCTACTTGGGCAATGCTGGGCATGTCCAACCAATTGTATCTGCGCACAGTGAGGGAGGAACCCTCACAACGGTGTAAAGTCTGTTTTGTGCTGTTAGCAGACACGGTCCTCTGCCTATAGAGGTCAGGTAATTTAAAAGTTCAATAACTGGGGAATCAGCTATCCAAAATTAAGATAAAATGTTTAACCACTGATTTGTCCACCACGAGACTATTTTAACAGCTAAAAGACAATAAGTATCCACAGAGAACATTGACCTAAGCATTCCGAGGCTGAGGGATAGATGCCCAAAGTTGCGTGGGCTAATACAGCACGGAACGGTCGAAGCAGAGTAGCTCCAATGGACGATGGGTAATACAAATGGGTTTGCCGGAATAGTCCAAAGAGGGTTTGAAGCGATGAGGCGGTGTCAAAAGCGACAGCGTAACACAGAGGTGATGACAGAGATGAAAGAGCAGAGTGCAAAGTCAAAAGCGATGAGGAGCGAGAAGACGATGTTTAGGAGTATAATTTTAAGTCTCAATTTTCTGGTAGAGAGAAGGGAGAGAAAACAACTTGTTATTTACAGCCTATAGTACAGGATTTTTATACTAAGGACCACTGCTGTCCAATCTGGTAGCTATGTATCTAAATAGGGTAACTAGAAACCGTCAATGAAGAATTTAGATCTTTTGATGGGAACACTGATTTGCAGGGACATTTCCGAGGTAGAGGCCAGGATTGAGGGCGATTGAGATTGATTAAAACTCTGCGGCAAGGAACCGGAACAGAATGTAGATGAAGACGGAAGAGAGCCATGCGGTATGACCTAAGTGGACAACGACGAGGATATTGTTGTGGGACAGTTGCTGAATAACCACTAGAGGAACTTTGGAACGGTCAATATTGAGGTCCAACGTCCATGCAGAATCCGAGGGGTGGAAGTCGGGGATTGAGGCCGGTGTGATTTCAATGGCACAAATTGAGCTTGGTCTGATTGTTCTGTATATGGACAGGGTCCGGACACATTTGAGGAGCACGTATAATCAAGATTTGGGAGCAAGCAAGCTAGTTCCGGCGGACGTGTACATGTGCGGAGGCAACGGAAGCGGAGGTGGGGATGAGATGGTGATATCGGTACTGGAAGGGCTCCGGAGCTACTTGGGCCATGCTGGGCAAGTCCAAACCAATGGTATCTGCGCACAGTGAGGGAGGAACCCTCACAATGGGCAGAGTAATTTTTGACATGCCCTTCGCACATAGTCTCAGCAAGGCAGCTGTACGCTGCTGATCTGCTATTTTGAGTTTCTGTTGAGTACTGAACGTCCTGGAGGCACAATTGTTGGAATAAGATTGGAGGGGGCATGAGTGTGAATGGGAATGGTGCCGCCAAATTTGTTGTGCTTCCCTAGAAAAGTGCAAAGGGTACAGCCCTTCCAGATACGTGAATAGAATTTTTGATCATAGTGGCAAATTTAGCTGGGAAGGCGGCTGAGTTGTAGACCTGTGCAAGCGCAGAGTACTCAGCAGGTAATTTGTCAACAGGAAGGGAAATCCCCTGCTGGATGATGCAATTGGCCTTGCATAATTCACAGAGCTGAGTGATGTCACGCTGAAAACCGACAGAGGAGTTGTTGGGATCAAGCATGAGAATAGAGCCGTTGTTGAAGGATCACACATAGGAGTGAACTGAGGGATCAGGAGTGGCAGCCATGGGGGAGTAGTGGAAAGGATACCTGGGGAATAGGAGTTGACTCTCAAATTCTGAGGCCTTTAAATATCTTTGCTTACTGCAAGAGCAAGGGATTAAAGTACTTCCTACATAAATCTGGGATCATTCGGAGGGGACCCAGTTCTCTCCTTCAGCTGAGATATATTCTCAATACCAGTGCTTCAAAATATTGTTGAAGCAAAGGAAGACGCTGTATTTTGTGGTACAAACAGCCACAAACAATCTCCAGATTTCCCACCTAATTTGGAAGGTAGCATGATCCTGCAATCCTCTGTGAGCTTCGATGCAATTGACAGCCCACTTCAAGTCCGTAACACCAAAGTTGGCAACTTGTGTCTCTATCCAACCAGGGAAAAGCCTGTCATCATTGGGCAAGTGGATCTGGAGGAGGGATGAGTTAAATACATTATGTATCCCCTGCTGCAACAGCCTATCTGCAGTTTTAATTTGCAAGAATTATTGTTATAGTCCTCAGTGACACAATAGGGGCCTATAAACTTCAGGCTCCTACCCAGCTGCCACTCCAAGGGTGAGGGGCCCCATGCGACTTAGCGTGGATAGATAATATGTGGTCACATGATATATTACATAAACTTCTCCCCTTCACCCTCTCTGGGGCGGCTGTCACAAGAATTCTATTCTTATGACAATACACTCTTTTCCTTTTCCTTTCTTTTCCTTTTTTCCTTTCAATTTCACTCAGAACATCGAACAGAAGGAGAGGGGAGGTCTTTCCATTCACAAAGAATACACAACTACTGACAAGAATGTACGACTAACTAGAGGAGGGACAAACTACCTCTGTGTGTAGGTTGGTGGACTAGGACGCCTGGAGGAGCAGTTCGCTCTCCTCGTCTCCCAACTTGTCAATCCTACTACCCCTCCAGTCACTACCCCACTCACTAAGGGTGGACAAACCCAACCCACACTCCTTGTACTGGATCAGCTCCGGACTACAATACTCCCTAGGTGGGGAGGAGCAACATCCATTGAGTCCCTCAACACTCTCACTTCCCCATCGGGAGGTGGGAGGCCCCCACTCCCTGTCGCCAACCTTCTGACCCCAGACCACATTGCCAACAAGCCCTAACAGGCTCAGGCTCAGCCACACACTCTTGGCAGGGACATACACATCCTGCTCTGATCAAGGAGTGTCAGGATGGCTATAAACAAACTAGCAAGGATGGATAACTCACCAAACCACCCCTTATCCCATCCCCTAGTCCACGTACAACCCAGAGACATATGCTCTGGGACCCATTCACAATGAGTTGTTCTATGCTCCAAAGAGCCGCAATGGAAACACTTCCCCAACACCCAGAAGAGATCAGCATCCCCCTCAGACATCTGCATGATGTAGTGAAATGTCCAGCAATTGACAAGGACAGGTTGAGGGCGGTGGAAGTGGGACTTCTTAAAGAAGACGACCTGATGGATGGTGGTTGAGCAAGACATATCAAATACAGAGGATGATGAAGATGTGATATGATTTGGAAGGCTGAGAACCTGACTCTGGTTGACTCACCCTTCCTCCTTTTATCCTCCTCTCTCTTTGATGCGCCGACCCCCCAGATCCATTGAACAACCTACATGTTCTGTCAGACGACAACCTCAAGGCCTATTGTTCTATTGCGGAGTGGAAACCACAGCCCGGCCTTACACTTCAACTCTATTGTTCAGCTGACACAGCGTTACCAACCAAAACAACACAGGAACGCAAGTCTATTGTCTTGGTTCCAGAACCAACTATGCATGACGTCTTTTATGACAAGTTGACTGTGCATGACATCATCTATGATGATGTGGAGGTCATGACTCTTGTCTTGACTCCAGAACCAACTGCAGATGACATCACTGATGATTAATGGGATTAATCATCATGCAGTAATGTCATGGGTCCACCCTGACTTGCTCTATCTTAGGTGACTCATACTATTCTAGGATTAGTATATAAACCCTTCATTTTGATAGAACGTTCTTTACTTTTGACCTCCTTTTCAATCAAGACAATTAGATACGGTCTATTGTTCTCTGCAAAGCAATCACAAAGTCTTTCATTCTCAAACCTCGTGTCCTAGAACTGTGAAGCAAGCCTTCATACTTCAAGACAAACACAAGGCTCATCTCAAAGCGACCCTTCACTGCGGAACTGCTGAACCCCTTATTGGCTTCACCCACTTCCGTGCTTACTTATGCATGCAGCTATAATTTCCACAACAAGTACAAACAAACAACAAATGGTGCAAATACATCAGTCCTCACAGAACTTCATCAAATCACACAGCTGCTTTGCACAGTTGTGACAGTGGCTGGAAGAAAACATTTGTAAACAAATATGTAAGCAGGTCCTGGACCCACTGAATCACCATATTGCGCATCAGATTTCCAACAGATGCTGTTGCTTGTCTCTATCTCCGTTCAACCGTTGTAATTTTACTGGGTCTACCTTTTCAATGGATCTCTGTACTGAATCATCCACCTCTACACTGCAGGCAAGAAACAATCTCCAGTTCACTCCTGCTTTTGATACAATCTCAGTCCAGGACTAGTTCACCATCTAACCTGTTCGAGAAAATTGTGCTGCACCCTCATGTCAGTGTGACCAACACATAACTTGATAATGAACTCACTCCACTCTTGCAAAACCAGTAGTGCTTGAAAGTCCGGTCCAGTCCAGTCTTTTGGCCCTCAAGGGCATGGAACAAGACCAAGACTGGTCTGCCTTGTTCCCAAGACCACAAAAGACCGGACTGGACCAGAAAAGACCGCTAACCGCAGTCTTTTGCAGTCTTTTGACTGGTCCTGGTCTACACCAGTTACAACCGGTTAAAGACCGGTTTTTCAGTCAATTAGGTTGAGAAATATAGAAATATAAGACAGCCACATTATTACCATTCTGTCTGGCATTTGAAAGAGCTCAAGAACGTCTAAATCCGCAAAGAATTGACTCATTTACAAAAAGAATACATGGAATCTACCTTTCACAAGGTATGTTTTGGTGTTTGACCATATCTTGTTCATTTTTGGACCATTTCTGATGTTCTTAAGCGTGTGTTGAAGTATCTTTCTAGGGGTACAAAAGACCGGTTCACCAAGACCAGTCTTTTTGTGGTCTTTCATTCTCAAAAATCAAAAGACTGGACTGCTGGTCCGGTCTTTTTGCGGTCTTTTTCCAGTCTTGTAACTGGACTTCCAAGCACTAGAAACCAGCAAACGACAGATCTGGATTGAAAATGACACCGTTTGTTGTCTGTCGGAGCATATGGCAACCAAGGGTTCAGTGGGTGTCCTCGGTATTTCCATGAATCCGGCATCTGGAGCATTTGCTCAGTGGAAGCCCGAGTATGAGGATGTCATCACTGAATGCAAAGAGTTAAGAATGCTCATGACCAATGGGTGGAATGCGCAGTGCGAGCTGTTTCTATACTACGAGATAAGTTTGATTGGAAACAGTGTGTTGAAGTGGAGCTTGAGGAACCGGAGGAGCTGGAGTGGTATCTGTGTATCACGGTGCATCAAGCGCAGGAGGTGGCGGGGACACGGGTGTAGATGTGGATGGAGATATTGTCAAGCACATGCCCAAAGCTGAGGGTGGGCAAAGCAGTGATAAGGAAGAAGTTGAGGGGGAGCTTGTTGGTGTTGAGTATCACAATGGGGCAGGAACTATGCAGGGCTTGTACTTATACAGCCCAAGAAATGAATTCTGCTCTTTGGTAGGTCTGCTTATTTTATTCATGCAGCCATGGTCTGGTCGCTCACGTCTCAATGACAAGGAGCATTCTTCAGAGCTACTGCATATTGTTTCAGGACTGCTCTCAATTTCTGATTCTGTTCCAGCACATGAGGCAGTGCGCGTTCTCCTCACCACCCTTGCTGTCCATATTGTACAACTCTGTATGTGAGAAAAACTCTGATTGCTGTGTTGCGGGGCACAAAGCAATTCTCATGGCCTGATGCTGTGTGCATTCAAAACGGTATATTAGATAGGCAAACTGGGCAAACCATGTCCGGCTGCACTTGATAGATGCTTCACGGCTTTGCTAATTCAGGACCTGCTTACATATTTGTTTACAAATGTTTTCTTCCAGCCACCCCAGAGAGGGTGAAGGGGAGAAGTTTATGTAATATATCATGTGACCACATATTATCTATCCATGCTAAGGTAGGCCTCGTTCATACACAGCTACATACACAGCCACCGCACAGCCACCAAATTTAGGGTTAGGGTTAGGCCATAATATTGCCAGAGAAATTTTTTTGAAAATATTACACTGCAGGACCCTCTGAGGACACATGTGAACTTTTTGAGAGGGTGTAAGATTCAAATTTAAACTACTTTCTGTTGGTCCTTCCTTTTGTCATACTCAGCCATAATAGTCTCAGGAAATGTACGGTGGCCAGGATATTTTTGGCAGCCCAAGCAGCTGCAGCACCACTCAACCCCTTTTGGTATCCATCCATGAACCGACGAGACCGGTTTGCAAAGCTAGAATCTGGTGAAAAACAGAGCAAGTGGATTTGAATAAAACTCACCGCTGCATAGTCTCTAAAGGCACTGAGCTAGGGCCCAAACAACATTTGCTTCAAGGTCTGCCTCCTTTGAGGACACTGGGCACTGGTGGTAGACCCGCTTGGCATATCCCCAGCACATCTCAATGAAGTTAAGCTCACAGTGGAATTTTGGGAAGAACATGACCTGGAACCCATGTGCCTCACACTCATTCTCCAGGTTGGACTTTGTTCGTGCAAAATCTGGCTGAGAAAAGAGGAGGCAACGACAGCAGCAGTCTTTTGCTTCTGGTTTGCACCTATTCTTGTCAGGGCACTGAGCAAGGAGGCTGCTTGCTTCTGTGAATCCCCTCTCTAGTAAAATCTGGAGCATTCCTTTGAATAGCCCAGCATGTTCAGGATGGTCGTCTGGGTAATAAAAGGATTATGGTGTCCGCTCCAGACCATAGTATCCACCCTCCATCTGAATCAAAACCTTTAAAGGTTTATTATCAGGTCCAAGAACAGGCAGATCAGTATCTGGATTAATTTGATCCACTTTGATACCCCATGCTCTGGTGGATTTAGGCATTTCAGTGGCTGAAAGTGCATCAGTTGCACGTTTGAGGTGGGTGGTGGCATTGTCAAAGATAAGAACATGGTCTTCATCTGGATAGTGCCTTTCCAGAATATCCATTGCTTTTTTGGCCTGTTCAAGGATATCTGTGTTGGTGAAATATCCCTCCCTAGCCTTCCCTGCCTTGAACAGAACACGTGTTGACTCTGTCCCATCTGGTGACTTGAGCCATCCATACTCCGCTGATACAAAGTCAGCCACCATAAGGGATGCTCCCTGGCCCTTGGCTTGAGGGACTGCTTTCTTGCTCTCATGCACCCATTGCACCTTGTGGCGGTCATTTGCATAAAATGTGGACTCATTGTGGTTCCAGACAATAACACGTCGGAAAGGAATTGATGCTTCAGGGGACTTGTAGCAAAGATTTGGTGGGGGTGAGAATGATCAGTTTTAATAAATGAAGATCTGGGCATTTGAGGGGAGTGAGTTTGATGTCCTTGAGTTTCCTCAAGACTGGGCTCATGCTCCTCAGACTTGACGATTGGCACTGGGACAAAGTCTTTGAACTTTGCACTGTGCAAGCGTTGGGGTGGACAGGGCCCTGGGGAAGGTGGAACCACACCTCCTCCTCCTCAATCCTCACTTGCACCTCCTCTTCCTGCTCCTGCTCCTCCTCCAGCTGCTTCTCCCTTGACTTCTCTTTCTCCTTCTCTTTCTCCTTGGCAGTTCTCTCCATCTCCTCCACCCCATATGAGTTCATCCGCAACTCCAGAGCAGCATATAATGGTAGGAAGGTCTCCTGACAATATTTCACCACATCAGCATGCTCATGACCATCAACATACTGCCCAGTTGGTCCCTTCGCCCACCAATATTTTATCACTCGCATCCATCGAACAGCCGTTGCAAGTGAGATTGTCTTCTTGTTGTCAGGAAGACAGCCCTGCATCTCGTCACTTGCAAGGAATCAAACAATATCCTCAGCACATTGATAAGGTGCTTTAGATTGGAGGTGGAGGTGGATTTCATTGGCAAGATCCTCATCCTCCAGCATTGTGACATTCCATGTCCCATAGTTGTTTATTGGTAAGTTGTTGTGATCAAGAATAAATGCTCTTGTCCATTCTTGAACTCTGCGAGCAGACCAAGGCCCTGAATAAATTTGTGAGTGAATGGCCTTTGTCAAAACAATGATACTCACCCTTCTGAGTTGAATGAGCAATGTCAAGTGATGCTGCAATCCACTTTCCCCCAAATGGATTCTGCTGCTCCTTTTTGATATCTGTATAGCGCCACAAGAAAAGCCGCATGAGCTCAAGTCTCCCTTGAAGAATCCACTCAAGTTCAGGGTTTTTATGTCCAGGACCCTTTGCACGACAAGGTTTCAGAATTTGATCCAAAGTGCTCAATGCATCCTGGGCAGTCTCAACCGATGGTGGAGAAATGAAGATTCCATCCACTTTGACCAATAGCAAAGAGGTTGTTGTTGCCACAAGTCTCTCATCCACCAAGGAAGGATCATCAAGCTCAATGTGAACCAATGGTGTGGGGGTTGAAGGTGGTGATGCAGCAGGACTAGGTGCAGCTGATGCAAATGGACTTGTTTGCAAAGATGGTGTTGCGGTTGTGGAAGCCGGAGCTCATTTTCAGAGGCGGAGGTGAGAGGAGCTCGCGCGACACTGATCGGAGTGCGTGCAAAGTTGATAGGAGCTTGCGCAACGCTGATGGGAGGGTGTGCAAAGTGGGTAGGAGCTCGTTCAAAGTGTCTGGCTGGTCTAGAGAGGGTGATTGAGGTTCTTAGGGGGCTAGTTGCTGGCTGGCTCCATTAATGAATGCTATAAAATTGTCTGCTGACATGGTAATCTGCATGTCCAATTCTTCTTCCGTGAACTCTGCTAAGACATCATAGGGGACCCCTTCTTGTGCGGGTAATGGCTCAGTTGAACAGCGAGGGTTGTACAAGACGTCTGGTGCAATTGACTGTGTCCAGGCTGAGATGTGGAACAAGTTGTGTGCTGAGGTATATAGCTCCGGAATAGTGTCGTCTAACCCCACTCTCGTCTCTGTAGGGCTTGTACAAATCATCCGAAAATGGGAAGCGCTGGTATAAGTCATCTGAGGAGCTGGTGGAAGTTGATCGAGTGTCCAAAGCGTCCGAAGCATCCAGGATGCATGGTGTGTGCAGAGCGTACAAAGCGCGTGGAGCGTCAGGGGTGTACAAAGTGCACAGAGCGTAAAAAGCGTCCAGGACCTCCGGAGTGTATTGAAAGTACTGCGGGGCTGTAATGGGACTGTCCGGGTTTTCAAGGAGCCGACTGAGGGGGTTGATTGAGTGTCCAAAGCATCTGCAGTGTCCGAAGCATATGGAGCGTGTGGAACGTCCGGAGCGTATGAAGTGTCCAGAGCGCGCGGAGTGTACGACACGTCCGGAGCGTGCGGAGCGCACAAGACATGTTGTGGGGTTGTAAGGGGACTGTATTGGTTGTACATGGAGCCGAGGTAGGTTGATTGAGCATCCGAAGCGTCCGGAACGTGTGGAGCGCAGAAAGCGTGCAGAACATGTGGAGCGCAGAAAGCATGCAGAACGTGTGGAGCGCAGAAAGCGTGCAGAACGTCGGCCTTGTACAAAGCGTGTGGAGTGTGCAAAGCGTCCGGAACGTCTGGAGCGTATGAGAAGCAAAGCGGGGCGGTGATCGGACCATCCAGGTTGCTCGAGACAGAGGTCGATTGAGTGTCTGATGTGTACAAAGTGTCCAGAGCGTGCAGAGTGAATGAAGCATCCGTAGTGTGTGGAGCGGACAAATTGCTCGGAGCATATGAGAAGCAAAGCGGGGTGGTGACTGGACTGTACTGGTAATCCGAGGAACAGACCGAGGTTGATTGAGTGTCTGAAGCGTCCACCGTTTCCGAAGTGTCCCGAGAGTCTAAAGTCCATGGAGTGTACAAAGCACACGGAGCAAACAACGTGTGTGAAGCGTCCGGAGGGTACAAAAAGCGCAGCAGGGTGGTGATTGGACTGTCTGGGTTGTCTGAGGAGTAGCTGGAGGATGGTAGAATGTCCGAAGCAGCTGAAGTGTCCAAAGAGTGTGGAACGTGCGGAGCGTATGAAGTGTCCGGAGCGCGCGGAATGTACGGCGCTTCCGGAGCATCCGGAACGCGTGAGACGTGTTGCAGGGATGTGATTGGACTATAAAACTCATATAAGGAGCTACCAAAGGTCGATGAGTGTCCGAAGTGTCTGCAGCATCCAAAGCATTCAATGCATATGAAGCGTCCAGAATGTGTGGAGCGCATGACATTTTTGGAGCATCCAGAGCGTTTGGAACATAGGAGACGCAAAGCCGGGATGTGATTGGACTACCGGGTGTTGCAATTACTGTGTCTGGTAGGTCGTCAAATGCGCTGTCCTCATTCAAGTAAGCATAGTGCTCAAGTAAGTCATCCAAGGAGCTCCAGGCTGAGCGTGGACTGTCCGGCGGAGGGTTGTGGAGTGGAGTGGAGGTCCGACAGTACACGGCCAATGCTTCTAATATTGATTTCTGCTGCTCTTCATATTCTATTTTCTCCATAACAATCTCCCTGATCCGCTGTACATCTATACCAAGTGTTCCAAGTGTTATGAGATCCTGTATTGTGACCGTATGCAAACAGTCCTCATCAGACGGATTAATCGGAGTTTGCGGACGTGTGAAAGATGCATCTGGACTCATTTGATCTGTGGCTGTGTCCGGAGGTGAATGATTGAATGATGTGACAGGGGCTGGGCAATCCAATGATGCAACCAAGATTTGGTGATCGATTGCGGAAGTGGTCTCGGGAGGAGTAGATCGACAAATGAACGGAGGCAGGAACACGGGGGCAAAGTACCTGGTAACTGATTTGTCCGAAAACAAGTGAATCATGATGACAGGGGGGGACAGGGTGCCCAAGCTGGGGCTGAGTCGGGTAACTATCCCAGTATTGGAGAACCAAACCCCCTCACGGTGGGCTCCAGTTGTAAGTGTAGGCTCCTCTGTATCAACAGAAAAACCTAGTAGTTCAGTTTGCTAAGGGGTTGCAGCTAGCCAACACGGAAGGACAGTGTACCCGATTGTAGGAAGGATGTAATGGACGTTCCAGATGATGCAGGAAGGTTTCCGGACGATGTGGGAGGACCTCCGGATGTGCGCAAAACGTTTCCGGACAATGTAGGAATGTTCTGGACAGTGTAGGAATGTTTCCGGATGATAGGACGTGGGCTGAAAGTGGGTAAACGGAGGCGTAGGACAAAAGCAAAAAACGTAGGTGTAGGACGAAAGACGATATTGAGACGATGATAGGGTGAAGCAGCCTTAGTTCTCACTGCGAGAGGGTGGGGAATACTTGCATTTCAGGTAGTATAGATACAGTTTATATATGGAACTCAGAGTAAGGGGTATCCTAAACCAGAAACTCGGTGGTGCCTCCATAGTGCCCCTGACAAAGCAGTAGGCACAGGAACTTTGTACAAGTGTCCAATGGGCGCGGGAAAGCTGTCCGAAGCATATGAGGGCACGAGAACATCACCTGGGCAAAGCGGAGGATGTGGGAAAGCTTCCGCTTGAAGCGGAGGGCACAGGAAAGCACACACTTGCATCGAAGCGTGCAGGGAAGCGTCCGCTTGAGCCGGAAGGCGTGGGAAAGCGTCCGCCTTGGGAATGGAGGACACAGGAAAGCATCTGCTTTGTCTTGGAGGGTGTGGGAAAGTGTTTGTTTTGACTCAGAGGGTGCAGGAGAGTGTCCGCTTTGACTTGGAGGGTGCGGGAGAGTGTCTGCTTGACTCGGAGGGTGCGGGAGAGTGTTGGCTTGACTCAGAGGGTGTGGGAGAGCTTCTGCTTGCATCGGAGGGCATGGGAAAGTGTCCGCTTTGACTCGGAGGGTGCGGGAGAGTGTCCGCTTGAACTCGGAAGGTGTGGAAAGGTGTTTGCTTGCATTGGAGGTGTGTGACGTGTGGAAGGAGGGTGAAAGTTGATGAAAGTAATGAATCTGCGACCAGTGAGGAATCCTCCCTCACAGCGCGTCTTCGCACACCGGCCTCCAAATACAGTCTTTTACTGTTCCTTGATGCGCACAATCTTCTTAAGGATGGGGTGCTTCAATAACTGAATTAAAAGTCTATCCAATGGTCCAAGAGACCCATTAGATACTAAACTAAATTTCTGCGTACAGCAAATTATAATTGGTTTTGTGTTGTGAGAGATCTGCACCAATCAGTGAAAAAAGTTGTTATCATCATGTTTAACTGTCCTTGATACACACCAGCTGCTGCCTAATCGTAATATCTAATTGAATTCCATCACATCCCCTTCGTTGTCATTGTCGTCATC